>JARHVA010001003.1:3987500-3997500 GCA_037957365.1 Torreya grandis | reverse complement strand
AATTCATAAGACAAGTAAATGGACTATATATTATGTTCCCATGTCAAATCAAATTACAATTTATAGATTATAGTTATGAATTACTATCATGGGATCCATAGAAAATTAAAATCCTTAAATTTAAAAGTCTAACATAGGGATCAAATTATTCAATAATTTAGGCACAAAAATAGCAACCTACACCTCTGATGTTATGTAATGGAGTTAAATAGGAATAGAAATAAATAGAATATGACAATATTGCTTTACTTAGATCCTTTAGGAACTATACAAAAATCTATATAGAGTTTGAGGTTTCCCAAACTTACAAAGATGAAGATTACTTGTCCATAAATCAAAAAGAGCATATAAATGACCTATTGGAAATAAAATTTGTTATAATCCACAAGGAAATAGTAAAACCATAGGTATTACCTTTTGTTGACCTAGTTTCTCATTTGTTTAAAGCAAGAAATTTACAAGGGATATTTTTTAGAAGAATAATAGTCCACAACTTATAGCATATGTAATAGGCTTATATTCTAATAAATTATATATTGTACCACCAAAAAATGTCTAATATAACCATATAGTATTCAATACCTATCTCAAACATAATAACATCAAAAGAACCATGCTATAATGGGACCAATACCCAAATAAAATTTCCATGAAGAAGAACCTTTGAATTTCCAAATTTAAGCCTAGTGTTATAATTATTATGGCTTGATCAATATAGTACACAAAGCTCCATCTATCACTAATTTAAATGAGGTTTGGGTTCTTCAATTAACCATCATTTTAGAGGTCAATAGCATTCCTACACTATGATAAATTGTCATCGTCAACCTAAAATTTGAGAGAGAACACATCCATGACTAAATGAATATCAAATTATACATTACTTCATACTTGGTACATTGTATATGTGGAAATGTCAACTTAAATAAATTTTTGTTAAAGGAGCCAAGAGGGAAAACGATATTTATGTGATGTTTTTTTCCATCTTCACATACATAAGTATAGGGATCATATGCAAACGTTAGTAGACACATTCTATCAAATGGTTTATAGAGCCATAAATGGGTAACCTATGCATAGGTTTTCTAACAAGATTAAAATATCACTAAGAACATGTGGTTATTATTGGTTCTATCCAAATCCCAATGTTGTCAATGTTTAGGGCATCTTGGTAGCTCCATTATAACTACCAATACTTATACTAAATAAAGTGTCCAACTATGAGATAAATTACTAGATATACAATAATATATATGATACTCTAAGGAAGGCCAAATTAGGCAAGTAACATAAGAAACCCCATGTCATTGGGAGCCAATAGTTCTAAAATTGGGAATAATTAGCTAAAACTTTAAAACACCTAGGCTCATTTAAATTTGGATTGGATAACAATCGATGGTTGGATCCCAAGAACGCAATAAGACAACAAATAGATAAATTATCTGAGAAGTTAAATAAATATTATGGTCAACAAGATTATGAACATGACATAATATTTTGAAACCCTAAATAAGATTAAGATGTTTATACTAGAATGAGAAGAGTCTAAATGTATATCAAGATTAATCAGAGGATCTAATATGATTCATCTATATCAATAAAAAGTGAAATATAGATACATCATGAAGAAAATGATACTAAATAATTGAGGAAATACTAGATAGATGATGAAATAAAAAAAGAAACTAATGAGTAGATAAGAATAATAATTCTTGAAAATTTCCCAAATCCACCAGATTTTAATCAATAATTTTTAAGCACACGCGAACCTTTAAAGATCACAATTATATTCATTGCATCTATAGTCACAAAAATATATATACCTTAGCATCTAACAATAATTGAATTCTATTTTCTTCCTCTATTATGGATAACAAACCATCCTTATATGGTAACTTATGTAATAATTTTTATTCCTCCTTCCCTAAAAACCCTAGTTTGCACAAAAGAAGAATATAAAGAGGATTTTTTAGATGAAAAAGCATAAGAGGGATGTTTAGATATAATATATGGATCAAATACACACAAAGGAGCATGATTAGACATATTTAATAAGGTTCCCTAAAAACTCACTTTAAATATTGAAACTTTCCATTTCTCCCCGCATTCAAGACATTGGAATAAGAAAAGGTGAAGACGCAAAGAAAAACACTATAATAATTAACATTACAATGGCCACTTAAACTACTTCAGTCATCCTACCTATGGTAACTTAAAAAATTTATTGATAATGTTTGATACAATCCACTATTTACCCTATTCTTGTAATGGTTCTTTTAACTCCCACAACTTATTTAAATCTATCTGGTATGGCACAAGTAAACTCCCTTTATTATTAGACTAACATAATTTCTTACATTTATTATATATATGTATAATATAATTCCATTGATCAATTCATGAATTCTATAATACAATTTTCTATTACACATTAAAATCTTCCATCACCTAACCTAAGGACCATGATTACTAATCTATATTTTGAGGATCTTTTGTCACAAATAGTTTTTTACCACACAACCCATATAAGATAATATCCTCACCAAATTATATGTTTTAATTACTTAGGTTCTCCAAATAGACTAAAAATAATTTTAGTAAAATAATATATTGACCTCACTAAATATGTCCTTAGGACACTCTCTTAGAAAAAGATCTCCAAGGAAAATTTTTCATTCCACATTTCTGATCATTACCTACACATTCATGTTCATGTATTTTAATCCCTTACATCCTTATTCCACATCCACAAATTAATTCATCTCCTTCCACTATCATGCCTCCACTAAAGATCACTTTACCCACCACATATCAGACCTCTCCAAAAGATATGATAGTGACTCTTGCATGGATATATAGAATGCAATTAGATATGTCAACTAAGAAAGACATGGTGATATTTGAAGAGCCCAGACTAAATATAGAGTTTGATGTAACATCAATTAAACTCAAAAGGCTGAGCTAAAGGACTATTACAACTAGTGAGAAACCTATAAATTTTTTAAGCAAATAATATCTCTTCTTGTTGATAAATAACATTAAAACCAAACTTAGGGATGAAGAGAAAATATAGGAAGATGTCATATATGGTAAATTATTCTAGGGGATTGTTGAAAATTATGCTTCATCTTAGCCAAAAGATAAATAAATGACTAGATGCACATAGAAGAATAGATCTTCTAAAGGATACAATAGACAATGTACATAGTTCATCTTAAACCTTTTTGACATGGTATGCTTCATCTAACAATCTAGGGGAGAATCATAACCATAATGGAATAATGTGGTTAATTTTTATGACCTTTAAAATAAAATGGATTTCAAATTACATTTCATTGAGAAGGTATTAAGGCATAATAAGTATCAACACCTTAATTTTCATCTACTTCTAGATATTGCTTTAGCTCTGAATTTTGTGAATGGTGAGAGAAATAATATTATATAAAGGCACAATTAGATGCATGATATAGTTGAGAAAAAATAAAGATAATAAATAAGGGTGCTAAAAAATTTAGGTGTTACATACAATAATGGCATATATACACCACTGGAGAAAGTAGTCACTAAACCATTTTTTGATTACTTGTTGAGAACTGTTATTAATAACTTCAAGGTAGAGGTTAAAAGAACATGGTTTTAAGGAGTAGTGACTAGTGATTTAGTTAATTATTTTTTCCAAGGACAAGGTGCCACAATCATAATCATTAAGTACTTTTTTAATAACCTCACTAGACTTGCATATAAGATTAATGTTCATAGGATCTAATTTTGTTTAAACTTCTTATTATCAAATTTGAAGCTATTGAACTGAATTTCGAAACATGTATGAGTGAATATGAAAATTTAAATAAATAAGGATGCTTAGCCACTTAGGTGAGATACTCATCTTCATAAGATCAATTTTTGACAACTATGTCTTCTATTACCAAATATACAACAATCTACACTCCAATAGGGCTGATGATGGTGACATTACCTTCTCCTACCATTCATTTGCATGTCAATATAAGACCAAATATAACTATAAATGTATTTATACCCTCATGGGATTAAGTCACTAAAAGAATGAAAGGATTGTATATGTTATTATCCATTTCTTATAATATTTTTAGTCAAGTAGCTTCAACTATCATGTAGTCTAGTTCTAATATAATTCCAAGTATAATTACCCACATACACATCAATTGACTACTGGAGTATTTTTTTTAATGGAATATTTATGTCTTTGTACATAATAATAAGAGATAATATAACATTTATATTTATATACATAGTAAAATTTATATGTTATGCATGAATGGATTAATATATAGTCTTATTTATGATTTGAAAAATTTAGACAAGCTTTGAGGATGAGGCAATCCATCCAAAAGATATATAGATATGTCTTGTATCCTTTGTAATTTAAGTACCTATTTTGCATTTTTTCAAGCAAATAATGTTTTTATGACTATTTTGTGATTTTGTGTGAATGTTATTTCTCTTCTAAATTTGTGTGTTTCATTGGATAATTTCCATTATGTTGATATTTTATAGTAGACTATACATATGTTATATGTAGATATAAGATTAAATGTTTTATTAGTGTTCTCAATTATTTGGTTATATATTGTAATTAAAACTTCTAGTGATATTCAATATGTAGAGTAATTTAGTAATAAAAACATTATTAATTATATTAACTTTATCATGTTGTAATTATTTCATTAGACTCTATATTGAGTATATTTATGTCTCATGGTTTCAGTTAATTGATGATAATCATTGGGTTATGACATGCAATTGGAATAATATAGTAAGCTGGATTATAAGGGTTTAAACTCCAAAATTAATATATGACACTTTATTTTCTAACTTACCCTTCCCTCATTTTTATATTTCTAGAAACTTGTTTACCTTATCTTAGATCCACCCATCCACCTCAAGTAGAATTCAGATTAAGAGTTAGACATCCATCATATTTGAACCATATGAGATAAATAAGCATTTCAATTACAACTATTCCTCCACATGGTTCTTTACAAAATTGATACTCATAGCTCATTTTAGAGTTAATCTTTCACTAATCATAAACTTTAAGGAATTTTCCCATAAGAAACCTTGGTGTCCATAAAACTCACATCAACATATTTTTTATTTTTTGATGGTTTTTAGTTGTATATTTTTACATGTAAATTGGTGATTAGAAAACTCATTTCTTGTTTCCTTATTGTTGTTTTAATAGTGCCGTTATAAGAGGCATTATTTGCGAGCTTAAATATTTTATCTTATTCTCCTTGTACAAGGCTCTTGGGCCTTTCAAAACTAGGTTTTTACCCATTATCTAAAAAAATAGTTTCTACATGTACTAGGGTTTTCATGTTATATTTATATTACTAGACAAATTTAATTATCCTAATCATTGGGCTTAATATCCATATGTAAAACTTAAGTATTAAAGGATACAACCATGAATTATTAACAATTCCTTGAACCCATTCAAATTCTAGAGATGAAAATAAAAACAATGGTTTCATGCAATGTTTCCTTCATAATTAAAATTCCTATGAACCTCTTCTTCTTCATGCCCCATAATCACATAATTAGTTCCAAATGTACCTTAGGTGGTGAAAACTTTTTCTTAATAATTAATATTTTATATAAAGTGTGATCACATGTACTATTTAATAAAAATATAATTTATTTATTTATGTGTTTTTGGGGATCCAAAATAACATAAAAATTGGATTATAAAGTTGATTAAAAGTAATAATGATATGATAAAATGTAGTGACCCTATTACCCCAACTCTGCATGATCATGTAATGTGGACATGGAAAATAATCCATGATGACTTCATTAAATATAACAGGCATGTAACATTTTATAATTATATATATATTTTTTAATATAAAGTGAAAATTTTAAATAATAATATAATGGGCATGTAACAATAATTTTTTGTAGCCACAATCAAGGTTATTTAATCGTGGTCTTAGAATTAACATTGTAAAAATGACCACCCTTGACCTTGAGTAATTAGGAGTAGACTAGGTGTCTCAAAATAATTGGTCATGACCGAGTAATATTTTTTGAAAGTGACATAGAACTATATGTAGTGCATGATCCTAATAATACTATGTTAAATTATATGGATATCATATACCATAACCTTATCACAAATTAATAGCATTTTTTAGTATTTTAATATCTAATCATAAGGGTCACATAGAGATATTTTCATAGGACATTTAGAGAAAATTGGTTAGTGTGTTGTATGATTGAATATAAAAGTAAATGAACTAGTCACAAATCATTACTCTAGCTCACTACTGACCATTTTGATTGGTGAATTAATTAATAAACTCTAAGGTGAACACATTAAGTCAAATGGATTGCAATGGAAAAAATCATATAACCTAATTCAAATAAAGAAATAATTTATCCAAAATTGAATCACACTGACCTCAATTGATCTCAAATTTCATAGGTGACTAAGGATCACATAAGGACATGACCACTAAAAGTAAAGTTTGAATAAATATATCAATGGATTTTACTGCATCAATGTGATAACTAATAAGATATTTATCTTTGTATTTTTACTACTTGTCTTAAATATGAAAGATTATGTATAATTGTGTAAATTTTGTGTTTATTTTGGTTCTCATTAGAATGCTCAGTTGAACTTTGAGAAGACTTTGTCACATCAAGGATAAAAGGTACTAATAAAAATTGATTGGTCAACCGTATTTTATTTTTCAATTCAATAAATTTTCCTCTAATATAATTTTTCTTTGAAAATTTAAAAAAAAAATTCTGTTATCATGCATGCTAGTTTATATGAGCTAATTTGGTAATGTGTGTGCATAAGCATGAAATCTAAAAATGACATTATTAACTCATGCTTCTTGCATTATTTATATATATTTTGACAATAAATTGAGGAGGATAATCATAGTCACCATGCCAATTTTCTATATGTATGTTCCTAATATCTTATTGAGCATATGTTTTATCTTATTTTTTATATATTTTTAATGTGATTAGATAGGTGTAAAACTAGATGTATTAGAATTATATAGATATCAATATTCATTTATTTTTATTTTTAAAAACTACCAAATATGGAAAGTTTATATATTTTTCAATTATTAAGAATAAATATATGTAGCTTGCATGTTAAAATTTGTTGACTATTCTAGCCATTTAATAATATAAAAATGAAGGGGTGATTATACATTCCCAACATAAAAATAAATAATTGAAACAAAATTTGGTCAAGTCCACTATAAGTGGATGGTAGCATAGTTCATTCTAGTCCATTGATTATGAACTTTTGTAGTTGAATTTAATCAACTACTGGCAAATAAAGTAAAAAAAAGTGGGAATTTAGAAATGACATATCAAAAGTAGAAGCATAAGATGTATTTGAAGAGAAGAATTATTAATGGATAGTAGTGCACTACATTCAGGTTCATTGACCTCAAAATTATACCAATTAAATGTGCATAAAAACTAATAATTATGGCTTTTACACGTAATTGCTTAATAATATCACAATTATTGTTTAACTATGCATAAATAACTAATTTTTCCTCTAGTATTCGAAACCATTATGTAACATTGATTGATTTAATATTTTAAATTAAAATAGGTGATTTTATGGGATAAGATGACCTCAATCACCCCATTGATGATTTATCAATGCCTATATATCTAATTCTCTAAGGAGAGAAATCAATCCCACATAGTTCTCCCACCTAGAGTGATTGTGAATTTTCCTCATTTAACTATGTATGTAGCTAGAAATGGATTTGATACTTAATGATCATAACCCTTGACATATTTTATAAAGATATTGACTAGGATTAGGGCTTATCATTGTGAGTAATTTATAATTTAGATATAATAAGGTATATTTTATCAAAGGGTAGAAGTGTAAATCTTTTAACCAAGTGAATAGAAAGTGGGAGAAATGAATGAATCTTGAAATTTATTTAAAGGATAATATTTTTTAATTTTATAATCAAGGCATACACCTTTGAACCTTAGTCTGTACATTACAATTTATTTTCAATTTTATACTTATAACTTGATGGGCACTCAAATTTAACAAAACCTACAATAGGTCAAGAATTAGTATTTTTTTTAATTTTAAACATTATAAATGTTGAGTTTTAAAATTAGATTTTTTTGAAATAGAGAATGGTATGAGTATATATTTATATTTTTGAAACTAGTTTTTATCTATAACATGTAACTGATAATGGACAACCATGCCCCCTCACTAAAAAACTTGGGGAATTTGAACCAACGGTAAATTGAGAGTGATCAAAACTTAATTTTAAATAATTAGTCAAGATATTGAGTTTTAGTAATGAATTATCTCAAATCTCATGATTAAATCATAATACCTAATGTATGAATCCAAAAATGTTGTACCATGTTAGATTCACTAGAATTGATGCCAATGTCATTGAATATCACTAAATCTTAATGTACATCACTTGATAGATTTGAATCACATTGATACATATGAATATATATTCTAATTGTCATGATAAAAATGCAATGAATTATATTCACATCCCCATCATGATGGATTTATGATGGAATTTCATTTAAAATGAATATTTTTCTTTCAACTTTAAAACTTTGAACAATAAAAATTTAAAATTTACATATTTTAATAATCATGAGCATGACTGAGTATGATGAAATATTTGAATATCTATTAGTGATATAGAATGATATTCATCTATATGCTCAATTATAATATATTTGAAATCTGCACCTTTGCTCTTGTAATTATTATGCACATTCCCATGCATATGCATTCAAGTGTTTATAATTATGTGATTTGAGTCTTTGAAAATGAAGTGCATTTGAATATAATATGAACCCATAGCTTGTATTGATATGCTAATATATATCATATATTTGATTTTTGAATCATTTTGGAAATTTTAAAACTTGTACTTTGTTTTAGAATCTATTTTTTCATTAGTTTAAATATTTGGAAACCTATAATCTATATTTTTAAACCTCTATTATATACCTAATATGTTCATGGAGAATTCATCTCTAAGATAATTCCATTATGATGCCCCATTTTAAGATTATGGATGTATCATCCAAGTTACTTATCTTAAAATAAGAGTTAGTTATATCATGTGATAAATATATGATCATGTATTATAATGTCATCATGTTAGAGACTATGTTTTCATAAAAGTGTGATTTTCATTGAAGCATATATGTAACATATCAAATTTAAGGCATACACATTGTCATGTCTAGATATATTTATTAATGAAGCATACATTGAAGTAGGTATACTTGAAGTAGACTATGACTTTAGAGTGCATGATGGATACCATGGCACCACTACTCAAACTTGACAAGCACATAATAAAAACACATAAAATTTTCACTCAATTTCATATAATATGCCAAAGTTATACATACATGGGACATGTTAAAATTTCAGAATAAGAAATTAATACACACATAAGGCCAATGGATACATACAAGGGACATGTTCAAATGTCTCAATATGCAAGGAGTGCACACATGTTGGCCCATAAAATTTGAGAAAGATTCAGGATTTACATTTTGAAGTAAATATTTGACAAAATATAAAATTATATTATTTTTGGATGAATTTAGAAAGAGAGATAAAAGCATATAAAAATCTCATGGGTGGTTATGTGATAAAACCAATTCCTATAAACCAACTCATTTATTATAAACTAAACAAAACTAACTAAAACCAAAATACTTTTTGATCATAAAATAATCCAACAAACTCCCCCTTGATCCAAAGAGGTAAAACTGAATTAAAAAAATTGGAGCAAAGAATTTAAGGTCATCAGTGAGTATCACTACTACATCTAAAAGCTAACACACTATAGATCATTATACTAATCAAAACTGATTCTACTCCAAACATAATCCCACCCTATGAGTTGTGGAATAAAAGGATGATGAACATGATTAAGGCCTAATCATCTTTTAT
>JARHVA010001003.1:3967500-3982500 GCA_037957365.1 Torreya grandis | reverse complement strand
ATGAGCTTGAATTTGATTTCCTTGATTATATGTCATAGCTTATCAAAGGAATAGAATTTATCAAAAAATGATTGATTCATGGAGAGGTGATAAAAACCTTTGATTTAAAATATCTTTCCAATAATTATCATAGATATAGTTTTTTATATTTGTAAGCATAGGTTTGTATAATAGAATATGTATATTGAGTTTCTCATTTGACCCTTGATTAAATTTTGCATTTTATACATAAGATACCATTTCACCAATGTTGGTTGAGAAATGTGTAAAAAAATGACTTATGAATTGTTTGAAATCTATAACTAATTTAACTAAAATATTTTAAAACCATTGGAGATTATAGTCTTTTTTTTTAAAGAAAGAGATTGTTAAGAAATTTTTTCATTTTAAGAATAATCCTAAAAATTTGCATGAAATGAAAAAATATGTTGTGTATGACCACCTTTAACATCATAAAATGGTGGTTTAAGTGATAAAAAAACTTGTTGGTAGTATATTATAGGCTATTTCATGTGCTAAGGGGATATGAGGTGGAATATGAGAGCCCATTAATTGTGTATATTTTGAGACACATTACTCTAATTCAAATACTTCAACATGTAAGGTTAGAATAGTTTGCTTAGAAGAGGATACATTAGGTGAAGTTGGGAGTGGATATTATGTGGTGAACAAAGGAGGTGTATATGATGCGCTTTTATAAATGAGAATGCTAATTTAATGTAAGTAAAGAAATGCCTCCATACCCACATATGTTGACATATATGTAATTATCGGGGTTAATAAAATAATGGTAGTAACATAGTAATTGGATTGATATTAACAAATTTTAAATGCACATATTATTATTGCATTAGATAGGATACAATATTTTCTTGACATATAGTATTAGATGATATGATTAATTGGATAACCTTATTTACTTGTTGAGGAGATTTTTGAATCCCTTGATGGAAATATGACAATTCATTTACTTGTTCATGATGTACTACATTAAGTTAATTTTGATCAGTTTTATTAGATATTTCAGGATTATATTTATTACCCTTCATAGTTTCATTATCTTGATTATCAATCTTATCACCAACATAATCTTGAATTTATATATAATTTTAGTCAGGTGCTTCATTATATTGGTTACCAATATTTTTGATATTCATTTAAGAATATATCAAAGGAATATACATATGATAAATATAATTTACACTTAATATATAAGAATACATTATAAGAAACAATGATGAAACCTTATTAAGTGTAATGGAAATATTCAAAAAAAAGAAAAGAAAATGGTTGCATCTAGTTAAGGGTGTGTTTGCTATGTAGCATCTCATATATAGCAATCCCAATATTAAATAGTGAATATATCCACAAAGAAAATAACTACAAAGTATTACATCATACCCATAGACACACCATCCCATGTCTAAGGTACCTTGAGAGTTAATTTTTAGTGATAACAGCTACAAGAACAAATTATTAAAGTTTTATTATGGTTGACCATAGAATCCTAAGCATTTTTAATATACCATGAGGTATGTGGAAATTAAAATCCATTAATATTATTGTCTAATGGATTGAATATTAAGGTAAAGCCCAACACACCATCTTTTAGGGAAAATTCATAACTACTTTTCTAAAAATGATAAATCATGTGAGTTTCAAAATCATCACAACACAGTTTGTAAGAGACCAAAGAAAAAAGTACTGTCTGAATTATCAAATGAAATAAAAAAGTAATGGATTTTAAAAAAATAAGTTTACTAATATGTTTTGTCCATTTTTAATAAAATAAACAAATGTTTATGTAATTATATAAGTTTAAAACTATAAATATTAGAATGTTAAAGATACATAATATTCATCTTTCTTGATTATGAAAAAATTCTAAATATGGAACATTGCTATTTCAAGAAATTACTATGAATAAATGTGCCTACTTTGGACACTAAATTATATTGACTATTCTAAATAAATGAAATAGATAACTATAATTTAGGATGATTATATATACATAGTATCAGAATTAAACATAATAACAAAATTTGGATAGGCCCACTATAGGTGGATTATGACATAATGTGTTATAGTCTGTTGATTTCAGATTTGTCTTAGTTAATTTTATAAAATTTTGATAGATAAAGAAAGAGAAAAAAAGAATGTGGAAATTATCAATCAAAGGTAAAAGTAGAATATGTATATGGATAGGAGTGATATAAGTGGATAATAGAATAGTGTGCTAAAATCCATTGACTATAGATTTGTTCAGCTTGAATATGCATAAAAATAATGAGTGAAACTTATGTGCCTATAAATAATGAATAATATAAGATATCACAATTAGGTTTTTATCATATATAAATCACCTTATTTTTGCTATTATATTTAAAACCCTTAAGGAAATTTTATATCAAGAAAACCTAAAAGAAAAATATGTAAGTGTAATGGGTTACGTTGACCATACTCATTGTCTTGATGATTGATCACTGCCTAAATATCCAATACTCTGAGGAGTTAAATCAATTCCATATATTTATCCCACCTAGAGTGATTATCAAATTATTATGATTTGACTATGTTTATGTAGCTAAAAACATGATTTATACTTCATAATGATAGCACTTAAATTGATTTAGAACCCTTTTAACTTGATTTATAGATTCTCTTGTTGCATTATTCATAATTTGGAGAACCTAGAGTAGATTTTATCAATTTGAAAAAGTGAAAATGAGTGCACCAATAAAATAGAAAGTTTTGAAAATGAAAGAATATTGTCATTTATTTGTAAGCAAATATTTTATAAATTTTATTTATCTAAACATGCAAAATATGTGGGAAGACCCAAAAGGATGTTTAGAATTTTTTAAACTAGTGGTTATTTAGAATGGAATGCAATCACTACAAATGGATAAGGGAACACTTCTCCTCTATCCACATAGCATAGATGTCTAGAGAGATAAAAGATAATTGACACTTATTTGGAATAGTTTGAAGGTGATTATAAATAGCTTGATAATTTGACATTGAAAGTTTTCTTTGGTAGAAAGGGGGAAAAAATGGATGATATTATATATAGAAAATGGATTAGAGTAATAGGGAATACCATTCATGTCTTTCTATCCATTTCACATATTATAGAATTTGTCAAGAATAAGATTTATTAACTACATGTGACAAAATTTATGTGTATATAATATAATATTAACAATTTAGACTATGATAGGGTCTCTCCGCTTACCCTAGTAGATAAAAAAAATTAAAGGTTAGGTCGTGACATATATTTTTACCTTAGGATGTACCTATCTTTAGTGAATAAGTAATTTTTGTCACACTATAATGAGATTAGTGTTGTTTAGAGCCAAAAAATTAGCACCATTTTTGGAAAGTATGACTATCATTGCATAATTAATTATACTAATCATTATTTGATATATTTTGGGGGTTATTTATCTATATTTTAATTTTAAATGTCTCTAATTTTTATCAATTATAATTTATATACATTATGGAAAAATTAATTCATTGTTTCTTCTCCACTTGTACATTCTAATAATTATTAATGGATAAAATATAAACTCTACTATTTAAATTTAGTTATATTTTTATTGTATTAGTGAGTCCTTTGAAGACCTCAACCAAATCACCCCTATGGGATTAAAGAGTTGAGTTTAATTTTGATCAATTATTTCTTGTTGTTTTGGTATGGATATATTTTTTTCAATTAAGGGCTTACATTATAATTTCAATATAGATCAAAATAAGAATTTTTAATAACAATTTCTTATCAAAAAAGTTTTAAGTAGAAGAAAATAAGTGTGGATAAATTAAAAATCCTTCTTATCAAAAAAGTTTTAAGTAGAAGAAAATAAGTGTGGATAAATTAAAAATCCTAAGTCATTCTTCTCAATATCATTTTGATTATATTACTGCTAGTGTCACTATATGTTATGATAAGGATAATTCAATTCAAGACATAAGTGAAGACTAGTCATATTCATTTTAGTATGATGAGCCATATGATGAAACATATAGTCCTATAATTTAATTTTAATTAACATTTGGTAGTGGTTCTATATTTATAGTCCTTGAATAATAGTTTGTCCTTTTATATTCTCCCTTGTTTCAGAGATAGAGGTCATCAGTTTCCTATCATTCATTATTTTCATCATTACTTCCAATGATCCCATATTTATTAGGATTATTTTACGGTGAAAAGGTTTCCTCGTTAATCTATCCAATCGTATCATATTTTTGAATTGACAAGGATATGATAATAAATTTATAAATAACACAACTAATCTGAATAACAATATGAGACCTTATCATTATCGTTGGTATAATAGATTTATTTAAATTGATTTAAGGTTATCCAAATAAGGTTGTCGTCAATTTTTAAAATTATTTCCTTATTTTTAGGGGAATAATATTATTTCAAACAAACAAAACTTGATTTTTTTTGTAAGAAAATATTACTGATGATTATGAAATTATTTATAAATATTTCATTGGAAAAATATTATATGTATTGGTTTAATTTCCTAGTTGCATTTATTGATGGCCTGAGAATAATAAAAAATTAAAGATCTAATATAGAGATAGAATTAAATAATGATTTTTTAGTCAATTTTAGAGTATAAATAAGCTTCTTAATGAGTGGTGCATGATGGATCACACATAACCTTGAAATTTTTCAAAACTACACTTGGCAAATTCTATATACCTATAACTTAATTTGATTTATTATAATTTTGTTTTCATTATCACTTTTATACATATAAATCTAAGAGTCACTTTTTAAATGTTACTTTTGGATGTTCTTCATGTTCTTTAGTTTGTATTCATAATGAAATATTCAGTAACATGTCCAGATAAACACTTTTGGCTACCCAAAAATCTCAAAGTTTTAAATCATAATTTTGAACATTAATATATTTTTGTTTGAATCAATTGTATTGAATATTTTGTAAATGTATAGTTATTCATTGGGTGGGTTGTATATCTAAGAGTACTTCATTTCAAATCTTGGTGTGAGTAACAAAAAAAATTGGTAACTTAATAATCTTTTGTATTATATGTAGATCATAGAAAAATATGATGTGGATTGAATACTCTAATAGATCCACATAATTTAGATGGGAATATATGAGATTATGATCTCTTATCTAATAAAGGACTACCACATGATGCAATCATGGAATGCATAATGAGATAGAAGGTCAATAAGGCATAAGATTGTTTTTAAAATCCTTGGTGAATGTCCAATTGAAAATTTCAACATGTCCCTACACCTAGTTCATTATATTTATTCCAACTAGACAAACCCACATCTACCACATATATTACTCTCATTAGACATAATGGATTATTTTAAATACAAAGGCAAGATATGTATATGGACAAATACATTCAAGTGCAATGAATAGTTTTGATATGAACTGATAAATGTTATGCACATATGCCTATTTATGTGGACACATGGCCACATTAGATGTGGGTAAGAAAGAGTGTATATTAAAAAAATATTAAAATAATGAAAATGTTCATGGATCTGTGTAACCTACAAAGACATAACTAAATAAAAATGATTAAGGAGCCTCATTTCCATTTTATTTTTAATAAATAAGGAGAAACCACACATCTATGTCTAAGCATTCAATAAAAAATTAGGTGAAAAGGTAACTCATTCAGTTGAGGATCTTGTATCCAATGAAATATTTGCACTTGTATTATTTATAAATGACATAGAAAAGGATAAAGTCAAGAGTAAAATGGACCATATAATTACTCAATTCATATAACTCTCCATGTGAAGGCCATGAATAATGTAAAAGGGGATTGAAATATGGGACCAATGTGGTATACATGTAGAGGCATGTCTATTTTTGAATTATACTAGTAGGCCATGAAAAAACAAGTTTATGCACACAAAACGTATACTAGTTATCATTTAAATTCAATAATACATTTGGGTTTGTTTAATGTTGACTATATTGTTGACTATGTGAAGGAGTTAATGATTAGCTAGTGTAGAATCATTCATGAAATATAGTTAATTGGATAGTTTATAAATATAATTCAATGAACACATATGAATTCAATGCATAATAATTGATGGATATGCTATATATAAAGGTATTTGAAGTCTATACCTTTGTATTCTAGATTTATACTATAAAATAATTTGAATACATGGAAATTTGACCACTATTGTGTATACACAATAAATTATACTTATAACCAAAATCATCATGAGCTAAGCAATAGAATATTAATGCATATTCAAGTCATTAATAATATATTCAATGGTCTATTGTAGCAGGTGGATTATAGGAGTGTGAGTTATGCTTGAAGTAGTAACTGACATTGAATGAATTATGCATTCAATGAATTCCATATAGCATATTATAATTATACAAACTATTTATATAATTTATGAATTATATGAATGACTATGTTCTAACTATTCATTAATTCCTCCAAGAAGGCAATAATACAATCAACATAAAAATAACTATGCCCTAGCTAATAATTAATTATCTCAATCAGTCAACATTGAAATAAACATAATTAAATACTATATTATCATCTAGTAATTTAATTGATATTATCAAATTTTAAAGTCACATCTCTTTGCTGCATTGGAAATGATACACTATTTTCTTGACATGTAGTATTAGATGCTAGGAATGATTAGACAACCTTATTTAATTGTTGAGGCCATTGATGAAAATAATATACTTCATTCACTTATTCATGATCTAATCCATTAATTTTATTTTGATAAATTTTATTGGATATTTTAGGATTATATTTATTACCATTAATAATTTCATTATCTTGAATATCAATCTTATCACCAGTATCATCTTGAATGTCCATATAATTTTAGTCGGATACTTCATTATATTGGTTAGCAATATTTTTGATATTCATTTTAGAAGATATCAAAGGAATATACATATGATTAATATAACTCACACTTAATATATAAATATGCCTTATAAAATATAATGACGAAACTTTATTAAGTAGCCTGGAAAGATTCATGAAAAAAAGAAAATAGGTGCAACTAGTGAAGGATGTGTTTACTTTCTAGGATATTATATATACTAACCCCAATCTTAAATAGAGAATATATCCATAAAGGAAATAACTACAAAGGATTAAATCATACCCATAGATAGATTATCCCATATCTAGGGTACCTTTAAAATAACTTATTAGTGATAGCCACTATAAGAATAAATTGTTGAAGGCTTCTTATGGGTGAACACAGAATCCTAAGCATTTCAAATATACCATGAGGTATGTGGAAATTGAAATGCATGAATATTATTTTATAATTTATTGAATATTAAGGTAGTATTCATCATACCATGGTTTATGGAAAATTGATTAATAATTCTTAAACAATGATAGCTCGTGTGAGTTTTAAAATTTTTGCAACATAGTTTCTAAGAAACCAAAGAAAAAAGTAGTGTAAAAATTAACAAATGAAATTAGAAAGAAATGGATTTAAAATAAAATATGAATTTTACCAATATTTTTTATCCTATTTTTTAAAAAATAAACAAATTTTTATGTGATTATATTGGGTTAAAACTAGAAATACCATATTGTTAAAGATACATAATATTCAACTTTCTTGATTTTGATAAATTTCTAAATATGGAAAGTTGTTATTCAAGAAAGTACTATGAATAGACATTCATAATTTTCACACTAAATTATATTGAATAATCTAACTAACTAAAATAGATAACTATAATTTAGGATGATTGTATATACATAGTATCATAATTAAAAATAAAAGGAAAATTGGATAGGCCCACTAAGTGGATGATGACACAATGTGTTCTGGTCCATTGATTGTGGACTTGTATTAGTTAAATTTTATAAAATTTTGATAGAGAAAGAAAGAAAAAAAAGAATGTGGAAATGATTGATAAAAGGTAGAATTAAAATATTTATATGGATAGGAGTGATATAAGTGGATAGTGAAGCAGAATGCTCAAATGCATTGACTATAGACTTATCCAACTTGACGATGCATAAAAATGATGAGTGAACCTTATGTGCCTATAAATTATGAATAATATAAGATTTCACAATTAGGTTTTGATCACATATAAATTAGTTTTTTTTTGTTATTATATTTGAAACCCTTAAGGAAATTTTATAGCTAGAAAACCTAATAGAAAAATATGTAAGTGCAATTTATTATGTTGACCATAATCATTGTCTTGATGATTGATCACTACTTACATATCCAATACTCTGAGGAGGTAAATCAATTTCATATAGTTATCCCACCTAGAGTGATTCTCAATTTCTTTTGCTTTGAATACATTGATGTATCTAGAAAATGGCTTTAGACTTAATGGTGATAGCTACTGAATTGCTTTAGAAGGCTATTAACTTAGCTTATAGACATTCCTTGTGTGTTATTCATAATTTGGAGAACATAGGAAGGATTTTTATGAATGTGAAAAAGTAAAAATTATTGTACCAAGTGAATAGAAAGTGGATAATATGAACAAATATTAACATATATTTATAGGCATATATTTTTGAAATTTTATTTATCCAAACATGAAAAATGTGTGGGAAGACGCAAAAGGATTTTTTTTAGAATTTTTTTTAATAGTAGTTATTTATAATTAGACGTGATTACTATAAATGGAGAAGAGAACACTTCTTTATCCACATAGCATGGATGTCTAGAGAGATCAAAGAGAATTGTCACTTATTTGGGATAGTTTGAAGGTGATTTTAGATAGCTTAAGAATTTAACATTGAAATTTTGGTATCATCGTAATGGAAAGAAAATTTTTGATATTTCACATATATAGAATGGGTTATATTAATGGAAAATACCATTCTTGTATTTGTGTGCAATTCACATATTTTAGAATGTGTCAATAATAAGCATTGTCAAGTACATGTGACCAAATTTATATGTATACAATATAATATTAACAATATAGACTTTATTAGGGTTTCTCCCCTTACCCTAATAGATCAAAAAGATTAAAGGGTAGGTCACCACTTATATATTTTTTCCTTAGGGTGTATCTATATTTAGTGAATAATTAATTTATTCCACACTATAATAAGATTGGTGTCATTGAGAGCCAAAAATTAGCACCATTTTTACAAAGTATGACATTAATTACATAATTAATTATACTAATCATTATTTCATATATTTTTGGGGTTATTTATTTATATTTTAATTTTAAATATCTCTAATTTTTATCAGACATAATTTATATGCATAATGGAAAAATTAATTCATTGTTTTTGTCCACTTTTACATTATAATAATTATTAGTAGATAAAATATAAACTCTATTATTTAAATTTAGGTATATTTTTATTTTATCAGTGACTCCATTGAGGACCTCAACAAAATCACCCCATGGGATTATAAAGTTATGTTTAATTTTGATCTATTTTTTCTTTTTGTTTTGTTATGGATATAAATTTGTCAATATTCAGGGCTTACATTATAATTTCAATATAGATTAAAATAACAATTTTGAATCATAATTTCCTATCACTAAATTTTTAAGTAGAAGAAAATAAGTGTGGATAACTTAAAAATCCTAAGTCTTCTCAGCAATATTTTGATTATCTTACTCTTGGTTCCACTATAAGTGGTGATAAGGATAATTCAATTCAAGACTTAAGTGAAAACTAGTCATATCCATTTGATTATTATGAACCATATGATGAAACAAGTTTTATTATAATTGAAATTTAATTCACATTTGGTAGTGGTTCTAAACTCATAGTCCTTGAATAATAGTTTATCCTTTTCTATTCTCCCTTGTTTGAGAGACAAAGGTGGTTGTTTTCCTACCATTCATTTGTTTAATATTTTTATTTATAATTATAACATTATTCCCAATGATCCAAATATATATTAGGATTTTATTTACATAAAAAATATACTCATTGATCTATCCAATCCTATCATATTTCTGAATTGATAAGGACATGATAATGCATTTAAAAAAAACATAGCTAATCCTAATAAAAATATGACACCTCCTTATCATTATCTTAGGGATAATAGAATTATAGAAATTGATTTAAGGGTATCCAAATAAGGTTCTCATTGATTTTTTAAAATATTTCCTAATTAATAAGGGAATAATATTGTTTCAAACAAACAAAACTTGATACTTTAAAAATATATATATATTACTGATGATTATGAAAGTGTAAATAAATCTTTCATTGGAAAAATATTATATGTATTGGTTCAATTTCCTAGTAAAATTTATCAACGGCCTAACAAGAATCAAACATTAAAGATCTAATATAGAGATAGAATTAAGGAATGATTTTTTAGTGAATTTTATAATATAAATGAGCTTTCTAATGAATGGGTGCATGATGGATCAAATATTAACCTTGAAAAATTTCAAACCTATACATGGCCAATTCTATATACCTTTGACTTAATTTGATTTATTATAATTTTGTTTTCATGGTAACTTTTATATGTATAGATCTATGAGTTTATTTTTAAATGTTATGTTTAGATGACCTTCATGTTATTTAGTTTCTATTCATAATGAATTTTTTATTAACATGTATAGAAAAAAACTTTTGGATACCCAAAATACACAACATTTCAAATGCTAGTATATAACATTAATATATTTCAGTTTGAATCAATTGTATTGAATGGTTTATCAATGTGTAGTTATTCACTGGGTGGGTCCTATATCTAAGAGTATATCATTCCAAACCTTGGTGTGCATAACAAATTTTTTTTGATGACTTAATAATCCTTTAGATTCGGTGTGGATCTTACACAAATATGATGTGGATTGAATATTCCAATGGATCCACATAATTTATATGGGAATATATGAGCATATGATCTCTTGTCTAATAAAGGAAAACCACATGATGCAATCATGGAATACATAATGATATGACAGAGAAATAATGCATAATAATAATTTTTAAATCTTAGGTGAATGTCCAATTGAAAATTTCAATGTATCCCACACCTAGTTTATTATATTTATTCCAACTAGACAAACCCACAACTGCAACATGTATTATTCTCATTATCCATAAAGTATCATATTAAATACAAAGGGAAGAGATACATATGGATAAATAAATCCAAGGACAATGAATAGTTTCAACATAAATTAATCAATGGTAGCCACATATGCCAATTTATGTCGACACATGGTCACATTAGATGTGGGTAAGAAAGAGTGTAGTTTAAGAAAAATATTAAAGAATAATTAAAATGTTGATGTGTTCATGAAGTACATGAAGGAAAAAGTGAACAAAAATGATTAAGGAGCCTCATTACCATTTTAATTTTAATAAATAAGGAGAAACCACACATTTATATCAAAGCATTTAATGATCAATGATGTGTTAAGGTAACTCACTTAATCAAGGATATTACATCTAATGAAATATTGGCACATGTAATTTTTTTAATAGACATAGAAAAGGATAAGATCAAGAGTAATATGGACATATGATTACTCAATTCATATATCTCCCCATGTGGAGGCCATGAATAATTCAAAAAGGGATTACAAAATGGGACCAATGTGGTCTACATGTAGAGGCATGCTTGGGGTTGCATTATACTGCTAGTCCATGAAAAAAAGTCTATGCACGTAAAGAGTATACCAATTATCATTTAAATTGCATAATACATTTAGGTTAGTCCAAGGTTGACTATGGGAAGGAATTAATGATTATTTAGTGGAGAATCATTTATGCAATATAGTTTATTGAATAGATTTTGTAATTAAGATACGTTACATATAATTTAGTGAACACATGAATTCAACACATAATAATTGATAGGTATGCTACATATAAAGGAATTTTAACTATATAGCTTTGTATTCTACCTTTTAATATAAAGGAATTAGAATACTTAAAAATTTGACCCTTGTTATATACATAAAAAAAAGTATACTTATAACCACTGTCATCATGAGCTTAGTAATAGAAGATCGATGCATGTTCAAGTAGTAAATAATATAGTCAATGCCCTATTTTAAGAGACATGTTATAGGAGTGTGAGTTATGTTTGAAGTACTAACTAACATTGAATGAATTTTTCATTCAATGAAATATATGTAGCATATCCTAATTATACAAACTATTTAAATAATCTATGAATTATGTGAATGACTATACTCTAACTAATCATTAATTACAGCATGTAGGTAATAATACAATCAACATAAAAATAACTATGCCCTAACTAATCATTAATTCTTTCAATCAATCAACATTACAGTAAACATAATTAAATGCTATATTCTCATCTATTAATTGGATTGATATTAACAAATTTTGAAGGTACATCTCTTCATTTCATTTGATATGATGTAATATTTTATTGACATGTAGTATTAGATGCTAGGATTGATTAGACAACCTTATTTACTTGTTGAGGACATTTTTTAGGCCATTGATGAAAATAATATACTTCATTCACTTGTTCATGATCTACTCCATTAAGTTCATATTGATCAATTTTATTAGATATTTCAAGATTATATTTATCACCATTCATAGTTTCATTATCTTAATTATCAATCTTAACACCAACATCATCTTGAATGTCCTTATAATTTTGGTCAGATACATCATTATATTGGTTAGAATTATTTTTGATATTCATTTTAGAAGATATAAAAGGAATATACATATGATTAATAGAAGTTACACTTAATATATAAATATGCCTTATAAGAAATAATGATGAAACCTTATTAAATAGCCTAGAAAGATTCAAAGAAAAAATGAAAAAATATGTAATTAGTCCAGGGTGTGTTTGCTTTGTAGGATTTTAGATAAACTAATACCACTATTAAATAGTGAATATACCCATAAAGGAGCTAATTATAAATGATTAATTCATATGTGTAGACACATTATCACATATCTAGGCTACCTTGAGAATAAGTTCTTAGTGATAACCATTACAAGAATAAATTGTTGAATGCTTCTTATGGCTAAACACAGAATCCTAGGCATTTCCAATGTACCATGAGATATGTGGAGACTAAAATTCATGAATATTTTTGTCTAATGGATTGAATAGTAAGGTATTACCCATCATACCATGGTTTAGGGAAAATTGATAACTAATTTTCTAAGAATGACATCTCATGTGAGTTTTAAAATTGTCACGATATAGTTTGTCATAAACCAAAGAAAACATGTTTTGTCAAAATTAAAAAATGAAATCAAAAAGTAATGGATTGAAAACAAAAATTTAAGTTTACCAATATGTTTTATCCTATTTTTAAAAAAATAAATAAATGTTTATGTACTTATATTGGGTAAAAACTAGAAATATAAGTCTATTAAAGATACATAATATTCAATTTTCTTGATATTGACAAATTTATAAATATGGAAAGTTGTTATTTCAAGAAACTACTATGTATAAATATGCCTAACTTGCACACTAAATTATATTGACTACTATAAATAACTAAAATAGATAACTATAATTTAGGGTGATTATATATACATAGTGTTAGAATTAGAAATAACAACAAAATTTAGATAGGCCCACTATAAGTGGACGATGACACAATGTGTTATGGTCCGTTCATTGTGGACTTTTCTGAGTTAAATTTGATAAAAGTTATATAGAGAAATAATTAGAGAAAATTAAGGTAGAAATGATCAATCAAAGGCAGAAGTACAATACGTATATGTACATGAGTGATATAAGTGGATAGTGGAGCAGTGTGCTCGAATCCATTGAATATAGACTTGTCCAACTTGACTATGCATAAAAATGATGAGTGAATCTTATGTGCCTATAAATTCTGAATAATATAAGAATTCACAATTAGGATTTGATTGCATGTAAATCACTATTTTTTTTCTATTATATTTAATATTGTTAATTGAAATTTATAGATAGAAAAACTAAAAAGGAAATATGTAAATGTACTTTGTTACATTGACCATAATCATTATCTTCATCATTGATCACTACCTACATGTCCAATACTTTGAGGAGGTAAATCAATTCCATATGGTTATCCCATGTAGAGTGATTGCCAAATTGTTCAGCTTTGACTATGTGTATGTATCTAGAAAATGACTTTATACATGATAAAAATAGCTCTTGAATTGTTTTTTAAGGCTCTTAAATTGACTTATAGACGTTACTTATGGGTTATTCAAAATTTTGAGAACATAGGGAATATTTTATCAATGTGAAAAAGTGAAAATGATTGTACCAAATGAATAGAGAGTGGATAAAATGAATGAATATTGACATATATTGATATTCGAACATTTTGGAAATTTTATTTATCCAAACATGAAAAATATGTGGGAAGACCTAAAAGGTTGTTTAGAATTTCTTAAACTAGCAGTTATTTGGAATGGGATGCGATCGATATAAGTGGAGAAGGGATTAATTTTTTCTATCGAAATAGCATGGATGTCCAGAGAGATCAAAGAGAATTATCACCTATTTGGGATAGTTTGAGGGTGATTTTAGATAGCTTAAGAATTTGACATTGAAAGTTTGGTATGGTAGTAATGGAAAAAAAATGGTTGATCTCGAACATAGAAAATGGGTTAGAGTAATGGAGAATAACATTCATGTCTTTGTGTGCAAATCCCATATTTTATAATGTGTCAAGAATAAGCACTGTCAACTGCATGCAACCAAATTTATGTGTATACAATATAATATTCATAATTTAGACTATGAGAGGGTCTCTCCCCTTACCTTAATAGATAAAAATGAGTAAAGCATAGGTCACCACTTATATTTTTTCCTTAGGGAGTATCTATCTTTAGTGAATAAGTAATTTGCATCACACTACAACATGATTGGTGTCATTATGAGCGCAAAAATAGCAACACTTTTAGAAAGTATGAATTTCATTGCATAATTAATTATACTACTAATTATTTGATATATTTTGAAGGTTATTTATTGATATTTTAATTTTAAACATC
>JARHVA010001003.1:3947500-3957500 GCA_037957365.1 Torreya grandis | reverse complement strand
AGGACTTGCTATGGGGATAAAAAAAAAATAATGTTACACTTAGCCAAAATGAAAGATGCAAAACTTGGGTGTAAAAATTGGCTAACATTCTTGTTGATTCCTAGGTGTGGCATGCCTGTTATGCCTAAGACTAGTTACCTAAGTTATTTCATTGGGCATGGATTAATGCATTTACACACCCAAAAAATGACAAGAGAGACAACCTGGTTGATCACATGCACAAAGGCAAAGATACACATGAAACAAAAGAAAAGAAACACACTTGTGCTACAAAGCACTCAGGGAACACAAAAATAAATCATAAGAAAACTAGACTAAACACACACACCTAAGCTGCTATTTACAAAACATGACCTATAAGGGTTAATATAAAGTTTTAGATGTGTCCCATTCATAGGGATAGGAAATTCTTCTCCAATCATCTTGGTCAACTGAAAGGAGTTGCTTTACTTGCACTTTCTAATGACATAAGGGCCACTCCACAAAGTATCAAACTTTGTATGTCTACCTAGTTTTACTTTGTCTTCATTCCATTTCAATACCGAGTCACCTTCCTTAAACACTCTTGCATTTAATCGTCTATCAAAGGAATTTTTTGTGAGTACTTGGTGGTGCTCCATGGCCTTGTGTGCATTGTCTCTTACTTCTTGTAGATTTATTAGTTCTATAAATCTAACTTCCATTAGATTATTTTCAAGTAGTGTTATATGCTATGAAAGTTAAAGACTAGTGAGTTATTGAGATATGGAAAACCTAGCCTCTCTCACATAAATAAGCACAAAGGTAAAATTACCAATTATTTTCTTAATACTAATCATGTCAACACATAAGGTTGTCTTCAACTTGTTGGGCCATGCTCTTTGTTTATACTCCAATGTCCTATTAATGATCTTGATGAGGTTCTTGTTAGTATATTTACCCATTCCATTACCTTGAGGGAAATATTTGGATGAGTTATTCAAGTAATCTCCATTCCCATTTACCCAATCAAAATTTTTAGCACTTATGAAATTAACTGCATTATTAGAAATGAAAACATGGGGAACTTCAAACCTTGTTATAATATTCTTATAGAAATACAAGATAGAATTTTAACTTACCTCTTCAATGCAACATCCTCTACCCACCTTGTGATGTAGTCAGTATTAGTCAATATCCATTTGTCTTCAGCACTTGGTGGAGGGTTGATCACACCAATGAACTCAAGACCCCATTGCATGAAATGCTGGTTTACTTAGATAGGATTCAGTGGAAGTGCTACAAGTTTGTATTTACCTATGAAGAAGGCACATTGAGGACACATATTATCCCAATGGTAATATTCCTTAAAAATACTAAGCTAATAGTAACTAGCCCTCAATATTTTTGCAGCTATCATCTTAAGAGAGAAATGACCTCCATCTGAACCAGTGTGAAAGTTTTCTAGTATGATATTAAACTGATCATGGTTAACACACCTCAACAACACACCATTCTTCTCTTTCCTAAAGATAACACCATCTACAAGATAGTAAGTAATGGTCATCAATGTAGAATATCTCTTTTGGGACTTGTTCAAGCCACTAGGACACCCACCATTTTGAAGAAAATTAATGATGACTTGTGTCCAAATTTGAACTTGTATGTGATCAGCTGGTTGGGGGTGAACTTGGTTGATCAAGACTTCCTCTTTTGGCTCTTTAAAATCTCAAGCTAAATGATCACATAGCCCTTTTCCTCTTACCAAGTTTGTCACCTTAATATCCTCATTATACTCTATTACTTTGGTAATCCACCTAGCTCACTTTTCATTAAGGTCTTTACTTTAGAGAAACACCTTGGTGTTAGAATGAGAAACCATGTTATGTATCTTATTGTTTGAAACCATATATCTGAAATTATTCAATCTTCTTATCATGGCTAGATATTGTTTCTCAACAAATGTATACCTAACCTCATAATCTTCCAATCCTTGGTTGAAGAATGCAATTGGTTACTCTACCTCTTCATCATTCTTTTACATAAGCATAACTAAGATTGTATCAAGGTTAGTAAAGGTATAGAGTATGAAATAATTGGCAAGGTTTAGGTTTAGGAGAGTAGGATATTTTGTAATTGCTTGCTTGATTGCCTCAAAATTACTATTACCTTCCTTTATGCAAGGAGAGGCTTTGTTCTTCTTCAGCATGGCTGTGATACGCTTTTCCACAATTTCAAATCATGGAATAAACCTTATTACAAAGTTTATTTTCTCTAAGAATATTTGAATTATTTTCTTGTGTTGAGGTAAAGGCAAGCCTATAATAGCCTCAATACTCTCGAAGTCGATAGACAATCCTTATTTTGAAATAATATGATGCAATAACCTACCTTCATGGACAATAAAGATGCACTTTTTTGGATTAAGGAATATTCCATACTCCCTACATTTTTCAAACACCTACCTTAGATGTTCTATATGATTAGTATCATATTTCAAAAACAATAGCTATATCATTAAGGTATACAAGTACAAACTTATTAGTCAAACCTTTAAAAGCCATGTCCATTAACCTTTGAAATGTAGCTCAATCACTATATAAACCAAAGGCATCTTCCTATAGGAAAATGTCCCCAATTTTGTAGTGAAAGGCTGTCTTGAACTTTTCCTCTTCATTCACCAGTATTTAATTATAACTTGAATAACCATCAAGAAGTGGGAAGTGTTGAGAACTTGAAACAACTTGTAGAATTTGTTCCATGAAAGGTAGTGTATAATGATCCTTGAGAGACACTCTATTAAGGTCTCAAAAATCCATACAAAGTCTGATCTCTCCATTCTTATTTTGGATAGGTAAAATATTAGTCACCCAAGTTGATTATTTTATAGGAAAGATAATCTTAGACTCAATCAGTTGGGTCAATTCTTTCCTCATGAGTTTCTCTATCTTGGGATTGATAGGACTTTGTTTTTGCCTAACTACTTTAGCTCCAAGATTTAACTCAATGGTGTGATGAGCTAGACTTGGATCAATCCCTTTAAAATCTTTATATTCCCAAGCAAAGATGTCATGGAATTTTTTTCATAATTCAATAAAGTCCTGCCTCTCGAACAGAGAACATAACTTAGCAATTTTTATAATCATGTCCTTATAAATCATGACTCTCATAGTTATCTTCTTTTGTGGACATAATCTTTCTTTCTTATTTTGATCATCTTTATTGAAAATAATCTCCAAATTAATCAATCCCTTAAGCATTTTATTTGTCTTCAACTAAACAACTTGTTCTTCTTATTGATCATGCAACGTCTTTTGGTTCATCGAGGAGAATCCTACCTCATTTTATAAGAAGTGTGCAGCATGTTCATCACTTTCAAACACCTTCCATGACACTTCATTTTCTAGAATATAAGGCCTCATAATGACCTTGATATGAGACTAATTTTTTTCCTTTCTTACATCAGTAACTACATCAAATTGTTCTCCTATGGCATCTAAGCTATCAACATGTTTATTTGAATCCCTTGGTATGGGTTATATGTTGAAGGCATCAAAGTCTTCAAGTAGGTCCCACACCATATGATTGTAGTCTTTAAGCAAGGAATTCTGATCTGTAGTTTTATTTATCACTTGGTGGATGACCAACTCTCTATCTCGATAAACTTTCAAAATCTTGACCCCTCTCTTCTTTACCTATTACAAGTCGTGAACTAGGCCTTCATATTTTGCCACATTACAAGTGCAGCTAAAGTGGAATCTATATGAGTAGTATTGATTATTTTATGGAAAAAATAACAAAATTCCAGCCCTTACACCTACTTTGCTTCTTCAACCATCAAAAAACATTTCCCAAATCCCTTCAAGTTCATGATCTTCATTAATGAGTGAAGGGATTGAAACATCCTTTTCACACATATAACAAACTCCCAAATTAGTCTCTTATATGAATGTATATGGATCAAGTACTTAAATTTAAATATTTTAATCATCAAGGAAAATATCAAAAATACCTTCAAGGGGGGAGGATGCTTCACCATCCATGACACCTTCTTCTTCATTACTAATTAGACAATTCTAACTTGAATTTATCTTCATGTATGGCTCAATATGAAACCATGATAAGGGTTATGTCCTTATAGTCACCTTGTATCCATATATTATTTTGAAAGATAAAAAATACCAATCAATAGAAGGGTACCCTACTATATTATTCATGAAGTTGCTTCACAAGTATATAGCAAAATGAGCTAAAAGGTCTACCACCACAACATCTTGTATAATAGGGAAACTCAGACAATCATGTAAAAGGACTTTCAGACCTCTGACCAATCCCACGATCTTGGTTGGAGTCCCATCAAACTACAACACACCTTTACTATGTGGCTCATACTTCAATCCCAATTTATCAGTGACCACTTTAGGCATGATAGTGGTAATAGCTCCACTATCTACAATAGAACTCTAAACCAACGTGTCTCCTATAATGAGTATGTGGTAGAAGGGTGGGGGATTTCTAAATTTGGTTAAGGGATGTAAGACATGATTTAGATTATTGGTAAGGGCTACATTATTGTTATTTAAAGTATGGGGGCTACATGGATGCTCATGAGGTGTTTTTTTTATAAAATATCCTTTTGACTAGGCATATGCAAGACTTCCCAAAGAGATATGTTTGTCTTGGTATTATTCAAATAATCAATAATGTTCATAGGGGGAGTACTCACATTTTCTTGAATTATTGAAGGTAGAGATGGATTCTAAACCTAATACATTGTAGGTTTGACAACCCCACTCACATTCTAACTTTATTGAGGAGCATGACAGGTAATAGGTATTACACTAGGATTCACACTTGTGGCCTTGGAAAGGCATTGCTTGGAGTCACATGTACTCCTGAAACATCTCCCAAATCTCTCTTTATAGCTCTTATGTTAGCTATAATTGGCATGCTTTGATTCAACACATAATCATCCTTTGCTTAAAGTTCATCATACCTACACTCTAGCTGTTACCTTATCCATGAATATCCCTTTGCATGAGATTCACTTCTTCTGATCTCATGTAAGGATTAAATTATTCTTGTGCCACAAAAACTTGGCCATCTTCTTGACTTTCATACATAAACTAACCTTGATTTTATTTGCATTGGTCCAAGTTATTCTCCCCTTAGACCAGGTTAGCATGCACTGGAATAATTGCCTTTGTATAAGGACTGGAATTAGGATTATAGATACTGGGATGCCTAATGAAACCTTGTTGACCTTGTCCTCATCCTTGGTAGATGTATTAGGGTGGATTTATATAGCCTTGTTGAGGATAGTATTGAGGGTTAGGTGGATCTCTTGCCTGGAACTAAGCTTGCTTGAGCTGAGCTCATAATGACTAGATCTCCTCATATTTATCCATAGCATTATACACCTTCTTGGGAAAGCCTCTCAGCTTTACATTGTCATTAGGAACTTGTGCTATGATTTTAACTTCAACCAAACTATGAGACAATAGATACATGAAAACTCTTAGAGGTAGTTTTTGAGCTTATACCAAGCTATTTTTAGATTCAATAACTATCTCATATGCATCTGGTAGAGTGAATCTTCCCATTAATTCTAACATCACCACCACATCAATATCGATACCCTTGAGATAAGTAGGGAATACAAAGCTCAGAAGAGGTCTCATGATAGGTGACAACCCATGCCATATATTTTGAACTCTTTCATTAAAATCTCCAATCAATTTGTTAAGAACTCTCTTTATCATGTTCAGTTGATGGATTAGTTAATTATGGTCACTCTTATTCTCAAATCTAGTTACCAACAATTTTTTTAAGCAATCCCAACTTGTAATGCAACCACCTTCCAAAGTCCTATACTAGTCAAGTGACTTACCTCTTAGAGACATGACAAGCAATCTAATGGCTATATTGGATCAAGTGACATTATGGAAGTTACAAAAATTTGAGATGTAGATAGTATACTTAGATGGGATAATAGGACCCTTTTCCATACAAACCAAGGAGACTCTTGGTAGAATTGGGAGGAATAGGGTTGTATGTAAGAAGGTCAATTGGATTTTGGGTGTTGAAGGTTGGGAAAGGTTGCTACCTATCCATTTCTAGTCTTTCCTCTTGATATCATATCTATTCAAATTCTTCTTATTCTTAAAAACCTCCTTGTCTAGGATCTCTAAGCATTAGGAATGGTTAGGGTGTTTCTCTTCAAGAAGAGCTTCAACTAAATGGGCTTGGTTGAAAATCCTAGATGACCTTGTGAGGGCCATGAAGTATAACATGGGAAGAATGATCTAAGACTAGAGATTCTCAACTTTTAGAGTCTCCAAATGATATGTTAAGAATATTTATATAACCTTAGGCTTGTCAAGACCATCATTCAGCTTGACATGTAAACAATTGGTCCCACTAGACATGCTAGAACTATTGTCTCTAAATTTTGCACCCTAGAAGAGAGTGTTCGATTCCCTTCCATATTTGAGTAATATTGGAAAATTTTCAAGCATGTGAGTATGCTCATAGAGAAAATAAACCTATATATTTAAAGGGATATCTCGATTAAAGTATCTCTGCAAAACAACGTCTGTCTAAACTAGTTTGATTTAACGAAAAAGAGTTACAAACTGCTCAAAAAGAAACCTACTTTAGGATTGGTGATGCACTAATATTATATTCCATGTGAATATCATATTATAATTCACACTACAAAAAATTACATAGACCATTTTCAAGCTCTAATGTGTTCTAACACAAGTATTTCAATACAGAGGTAAGATGTGTAAAATGACACAAGACAAATATACTAAAAGGCAAAATTTGCACATTTCAAAAATAGTTATACACTTACAACAATTTAACACACTTGAAAACACTCTATATGACCAGTTAGACTAAGAAATTTTTATTAGGCATGAAGGATAAAGGTCATAAGGATGGAAAATTATCACTTGTTGTCACTAAACATATCTTATACACCTAGACAATTATTCAAAAACTTGAAAGAAATAGACTTGTACTTACTACTTAAATTAAAAATATAACATCAATCCAATAGGCTTCATCATACACTCTGTGGTTTTTTTTTACATTAGAGTAAGGGTTGTATTTATAGCAAAAAAGAAGTGAGAGGAGGAGGCCTTTGGTTCTAGAAAGAGGAATCAATCTATTAGGAGTCTCTATCTTCAACTGTAACCATCTTTACAAATGATGCTCATTTAGGCCATTCAATTGATCCATGTCATCTCAAATGGTTGCACAGCTAGCTTTCTCTCTCAAAGATGCTTCCCTAATGATTACACTAGTAGAAATAAGATATTTTGAGATAAGTAGTGGCATAAATGTAGTCATGCTAATGAGTCCACTTGATGTCAATTTGTCTTGATGATAACAGCTTCTCACAAGCTTACTGAGGTGTCCAATGACATAGGGAAGAGTCTCTTTCATTCTATTGGCATCAGAGAGGTATCACATGGAGTCTACTTGTATGCCTTCTTGGTATTTGTTAGAATGATGGATTCATGTGTATGTGCCCACAAAAATTGATTAAAAAATTGTTTCAACTCAACCAAGTTAAATGTTCAAACCCTAAAAAATTGCTTAGCCTTTCTTCCTTTGATTGGCCATCAAAAATGACTCAGATCATGATCTTCTCAATGGTGATATGAGCCCCTGTGATCTAATTGATACCAAATATTTAAACACCAATGTCTAGTTTATCACCTTGAAGTTGACGTCTATATTACCATCACTCTACTGGGACCATTCCTTCAAGGCATCTTCCTTAGACCTTCACTTTTCACCTTTCAAAAAGCTTGAACATACCCTTTGATAATCTGGAAATGGACACTTTCCTAAGAAAATACCCTTTAGACTTTTTTCAAGTGAACCTTTCAACTTTTTGGTTTGGACACTTTCCCAAGAAAAAACCCTTCAGACTTTTTGCAAGTGTCCCTTCAAGCTTTTTCAAAGTGTATTTTGGAGAATTTGAATTGTACCTTTCAAAAAGCTTATTTTGAGAAAAATATCATTCAAACTTTTTGAAAGTGTCTGGACACTTTGTAAGAGAAAGAACCTCTGGCAAAATTGAAAATGTCCCTTTATAAATATTTCAAGGGAAACTTCAATGGGAAAAGGACCCTTCAAAAAAATTATTTCAAACAAAATGTCTTAAAAAATTCCTTCTGGAAAGTTGCAAAGAGCCAATTCCTTCAAAAAAGTTGAAAATGACCAATTTCTGATAAAAGACCCTTCGGCAATCTTAAAAAGGCACCCTTCAAACTTTTTGGAAGGAAAATTCCATGAGAAAAAATGCTTCAAACTTTTTCAAAGGACCTTTTGAAAAGCTTACTTAGAGAAAATGACCCTTCTATCTTTTTGAAAGGAGCTTTTAGAAAGCTTGAAATGAACCAATTCCTTCAGACTTTTTGTTTCGGATAAAAAATATGAAATAATTCCTTTGAGAGTTGAATAAAAAACTTGAAGCAAAACCTTGCTAAAAGAAATAATACTTGACAAAAATTCTAAAATAACAATTTCAAAAAGATCAATTAAAGACTTCTAAAGGAAATAACACTTGACACTTCTTGTGAAGATAAATAAAATAAGAATATTACACTTAATGAAAATGAAAGCTGCAAAACTTGGGTATAAAAATTGGCTAATAGTCACTTTTATACGTATAGATCTAAGAGTCACTTTTAAAATGTTACTTTTGGGTGACCATGTTCTCTAATTTGTATTCATAATGAACTATTCAGTAACATGTCCAGATAAATAGTTTTGGCAATCTAAAAATCATAAAGTTTCAAATGCTAGTTCGAAATTTTAATATATTTTGATTTAAGTCAATTATATTGAATAGTCTATCGATTTTAAGTTAGTCACTGGGTGGGTTCTATATCTGAGAGTCCTCCATTTCAAACCTTGGTGTGAGTAACAACAAAATTTGGTGACTTAATAATCCTTTGGATTAGATGTGGATCATATATAAATATGATTTGGATTGAAAATTTCAATGGATACACGTAATTTAGATGTGAATCTATGAGCTTGTGATCTCTTGTCTAATAAAGGGATACCACATGATGCAATCATGGAATGCATAAGGAGATGGAAGGTCAATAAGGCCCAAGATTTTTTTCAAAATCCCATGTGAATGTTAAATTAAAAATTTCAATGTGTCCTACATCTATTTCATTACATTTATTCCAGCTTGACAAACCTGCATTTACCACATGTATTGTTCTCATCAGCCACAAATGATCATTTTAAATACAAAGGAGAGAGATTTATATGGACAAATACATCCAAGGCCAATGAATGTTTTCAACATGAACTAATCAACGGTAGCCACATATGAATATTTATGTGGACACATGATGACATTAGATGTGGGAAGAAAGAGTGTAGTTTTAAAAAGATATTAAATAACAATGAAAATGTTCATGGGTCTGTGCAACACATGAACAAACAAGTAAAAAAAAATGATTAGGGACCCTCATTACCATTTAATTTTTAATAAGGAACAACCACACATCTCTCTCCAAGTGTTCAATGAACAATGAGGTGAAAAGGTAACTCACTCGATCAAGGATCTTGTGTCCAATGAAATATGGCACATGTATTTTTTGTGATAGACATAACAAAGGATAATTTCAATAGTAGCATGAAATATATGATTACTCAATTCATATATCTCTCCATGTGGAGGCCATGAATAATGAAAAATGGTATTGCAGGATGGGACCAATGTGGTGTACATGTAGAGGGATGTCTGGGGTTGCACGATACTACTAAGCCATGAAAAAACAAAGTAAAAGGGTTGATATTTATGAGCAGATATAAGGTTGACTATGTTAATCCTTGGGCCATGCATAGTGAATAAATGATTTTAAGATATGAACTTATGGTCACATGTTTTTATTTAATTGATGATGGAAATGATAAGAGGTGTAAAGGAGGTCCATCAACTCTGGGATTCCAAAGTTACATGGATGGGTAAGATAATGATATTTTTAGAGACCAAAATTTT
>JARHVA010001003.1:3937500-3940000 GCA_037957365.1 Torreya grandis | reverse complement strand
CCACCAAGCCATTTTTTTAGTAAAAATTAGTTTACAAATTTTTTTTAATATTATTTTTTTACTTTGTGAAATTTTTAAAAAATATGTCAAAATTAATAGTGTTAGATATATAAGGGTGTAAATTTTGAAACCTTTGCATCTAGTTGAGTTTTTGTCTAGAGCTAACCATGTAACCAATCATTTCATAGGTTTTGGAATGTTATGTATTTACTAAAGTAGTTTTTGTTTTTTATTTTTTATTTTGATGTCTCTAAATTTATATGATTAAAAATTATTAAAATGAATATAAAATGTTATATAATGTAAGATGGGTGCATTTTCGATGGAATCTGACACTCTAATTTTTATTGAAGGTTTAAAATGTGTTTCAAAACTATGGACGTAAGACTGTTTTTCTTCTATTTTACTTTTAACAATAACTATCTTTCACTTCAAGGTTTTCAAGTCCTTAGGGTATTAGATATATTGAGAAGCCATAAGCAGTTGTTCATTACATTTTGAAAGCCTATTAAATAAGCAAAATCATAGTCACAACAATTTACCTATAGAATAGGAATATCTATGACTTATATTCTATATAAGGCTAAGTAGAAGCCTATATATAACAAGCATAAACAAAGGCATAAATATAGTCTTTAACAAACTAACAATTTTACTAACCTATGTAATACCATTATGTAAAACATAATGTTGCATTTTTACGTAATATAGATTAATTAATCAAACACCCTCCCTTAATGACAAAACCAACAATTTTAGTCATTATTACAATAGTATGATTGAGTTTATACAAAAATCAATTAGGATGTTTTGTTATTGCCTTTGTAGTGATGTATCCAAATGTCCCTACTGTTGCCAATCCATTTTATCAGAGTACATGGGTAATGTGCCACTGCAACAGCCAAGAGTGTAGGAAATGGTACTGAATACTAAGTTCACTAGATTTGGTTATTCCTTTAATTGTTGTCATGTCTTGGATATGTCATGATTTATCTATTTGTTAGAGTGATCAATTTTGACAAAAAGTTTAGAATATACATCAAGACTAGAAAACATAACACATCCTCTAATGGATATTCATGTGAAGAGTTGTTAACAACTTAATGCCTACTAATCTCCATTCTTGTATAATTTTGGGGAATTTCTTGTGCACAACACTATTGTGTTCTCTATTTATTCACCTTCTTTCTTTCCACCAACCTTTATGGAACATTTCCATTTGGGTTTTACTTTGGTCTTTAAACTTGTGTTTCGTTTGAATACCTATGAAATAGTAGTAAGAGAAAAATTGACATGCTCTTAACCTTACACTTCCCTTTTCCTAACCTTTAACATTGCCCTTCCATAAAATAATTAAATTCATCCCTTGGAACATCTTACATAGTGGTATGGTACCACTTAGGCCTTCTGTGTTGGTCTTCTTGATTTGATTGTGAAGAGTTATAAACACTCTTTTCATCACTATAACTTGACTCGTCTAGATTTTCCATCTTTGAACCCTTTTGAACTTTAGTACTAGAACTTGTTCTAGAAACATTATCAGCAAAAACCACAACATTAATTTAAATAGATTTACCATTATTAGAAAAGAATGGCACTTTCTCATATACAAGTACATACCTACACACTATAATTTTCTATGTAAAGACATCTATTAACATGTATGCATTCCTCTACTCACAATAGCCAAAAAACACATATTATTTACCTAATATCAAAGTAGTAGATCCAAAAACACAAAAATTACTTACATCTCATGTTTTACCTGACCATGCTTCTTCTAGGGTTACATTTTGCACAACTTTATAGGGACTTCTTCTCAAGAAGAAAAGTGTGATGTTCATAGCTTCTACCTAATGCTAATATGGTATATTCTATCTATCCACCATACATCGTGTCATCTCCATCACTATCCTATTTTGCTTTGCAATGAATTCATTTTACTATGAGGAACTTTGCATGTATATTCTTCCTTGTAAAATTATTTAAATTTCCCAGAGAAGATCTCATGCCCTTTAAACAATCTAAGTGACTTTACCTATTTCCCTCCCTATTTATCTACCATATTTTTCTAAGAAACAATGTTAGTGAAACATTCTAGCTTTATATGTAAGAAATAAACCCACATTTTCCTATAAAAGTCATCAAGAATAATAAGTAGTATAAAGCTACAAAAATAGATGGTGTCTGCATTACACCATGCAAACCCACATGTACGAAATCTAATGCATTATGAGTTTTATCTTGCTTATCAATGTCAAATGAAACTAAAACATTCTTATCAATTTAACACCTTGAACATACATTATGACTATTTTAAATATAAATCATTCGATTCACCATATTAGTCTAACTTAATGTATATAATTAATCATAACTGAGGTAGCCATACCTCTTTCACCATATTTCAATAGAGTTGTCCATTAAAACTAATGCATACTCATTACCTATTTTGGGATCAACTAGTCTATATAGAGCCTTAACACCAATCACTGTAACA
>JARHVA010001003.1:3930000-3932500 GCA_037957365.1 Torreya grandis | reverse complement strand
CTATTCTCAATGGTTTTAAATTAATAAATGTAATTAGTAAAAATGATCTTCATTATTGTCATTTTACTACTAGTTTAAATTATGAAAGATTATACTTAATTGTTTAAAATGCATGTATCTCTCAGTTATTTTGGGCAAACCAATTTATTTTTTTAGATGACTCTATGGCCTAATGGGTGGAAGGTGATAACAGAAATCAATTGATTAGCCCTATTTTATATTTATTTTTAAATAAATTTTACTCTGATAAATTTTAAGTTTTCATATTTTATAAAGGTTTCCAGTATCATTCATGTTAGTGTATATGAGCTAATTTAATTATGTGTATGCATGTAATATTGTGAACATTGAGCTTGAAATCCATAAATATCATTTTTAACTTATGTATGTGGTAGTTCTTGTCTATCTTTCAAGTAGCATGTGATTTTCTTATGGTGACAATAAATTGGGTAAGATAATCAAAATGTATGTATCTACCTTTTAGTTGTATGTTCCTGGGATTTTATTGTGTCTAATGTTAATATTTCATATTGGTGTAGGTGTCTCTCCCCTTGGCCTAGTTTAACAAAAAGAGTAAATAGTAGGTCACCTCTTGTATACGTTTGTCAAGTTGTATCTTCCTTCATTGAATAAGTTGTTAAGGTCTCACTACAATGAAATCAGAGTTTTGTTTATCTTATTTTATAAGGGATCTTAAAATATGCTAACTTGAAAGCCAAAATGTATGGTATGATGGTACTCATATAGGAGGGAATATTTAGGTTTCTTTGATAACACATGTTATTAACATTTTTACATAATGAAATACCTATAATTATTAATAAGGACATGTGGCTTATAGGATAAATTACTATATATATATTTTTTAATTGGTATTGTGGCTATGTAAGTAGCTTGTGTGAGAATTTGCATACTTTATTATAATTAAAATTTTAGCCTTATACATGTAATCAATATATGTTATTTAATTTCGTGAAATATTATTTGTATTTTTAGGTGGAATGTTATATTTTATGTGTGCATATGCCCCAATATATATATATATATATATATATATATATATATATATATATATATATATATATATATATATATATATATATATATATATATATATATTGATATATATTGATGCCTTTTACTATTTGTAAGTACACTATAACAATTGGAATCATATTTATATTGTAATAAATAGGAAAAAACAATTGGAATTTAGAAGATGAGTTGTTTCTAAAAAGTCTAAATTTAAAAAATTTAGAGTAGTATCTAGGGATATATAACTGTAGATGATATTTATGGAGTATACATCCCCTCAATATTATACACTTGATAAATTCAAACCTTAGTTATTCCTCTCAATTATAAACCTTTCCTACTTCCACAAGCCTTCAATCTTCTTTATCTTATGCCCCTTGGCCTATATCTCTTAGTCCAATTAGTCTATTGTAAGTTACAAACATGTACATACTTTATTGCTTCTTGGATACTAACATCTTGGATAGACACTAGCATTGACATTAGTCTCTTAACCTGAGATAAGTATATAGTGCCCTAAATTTATATAATTTTACAAATGAAATGTCTTCTAATGGCCGACCTAAGTACTTTAATATGAGTTACTTTTCCAAAGGTATTGATATAAATATAATATAAACCCTCATTCATTTTTATCGAGGAAACACCTAAAAAATATTGAGACCAAGGAAACTCAGCAAAAATCATTTATAAAGCATTTAATTAAACAAAATCTTCCTTATGTGGATATTAGTCATAGGTACACCACATCTACAAGTTTAAATTATTAAATGAGTATCCCATGAGCTTGATTTACCATGTTACAAGCTAGGGTCACTATTGTACTTGATTTCCATATATTATATGATTCACACATAATATAACATGTAGGGAGGAACAACATCAGTCTAAGACCTTCTTCATAGTATTGGTTATGTAGGCAGTACTCAATGATATAGGAGTTTTTTGGGTTAGCCCGAAATCATATACCCACTAACCCATTTTCCCCTAAAATCATAATAAATATTAAGAATTAGGGGTTTTATATTTCATGAGGAGTGATAATCCATAAGCTAGACATAAATGTATTAAAGTGTTGCTAAAGTAAAATTTAGAAGCATCCAAGTGGTTACATCCTTTTTTAGCAAGTATTATATATAAGACACTTATGTACAACCCAAATAGTAGCATCGACACAACCATCCCAAGTTAATGTTAGGAATTAAAACTCTAAAAGTGCTAGATCCCTAATCTGATGAATGTTTCATAACCATACTCCAGTTTACTTTATACCTATTGGAAATCAAGTATTGTGTTAGCATCAAAACTAGCTAAGTATATTACTTATTTATCATTTCTATGCATAACTTAGTTTTAATTTGTATATTTAACCTATAATCAACATAATAAATTCATTTTATTATTATATTTGAATTTAATAATTAATTGGCCTACTGTAGATAAAATTATCACCATTGTGCATTTT
>JARHVA010001003.1:3860000-3925000 GCA_037957365.1 Torreya grandis | reverse complement strand
TACTATCTAGACCTTGCCCGGATATTTATCATGAATCTTAGGCCTTCATGTGATTATATTGGTTCTATGTGGCTCAATTCTCTATCTACCTAGACATGTTCCTTTTATATGCTACATGGATATTATTATTGTCTTATATTGCACCCTAATTAAGAAAGGAAATTATTCAAGTCATCGTACACAAATCTAGTACAACATGGGAATGACCCTCGATTGTGGGTCACCTAAACTTGGGTCAGACCTCCAAGGAAGGCTAGCTTCCTTTTGGATCTATCACCTAAACTAGACCTAATCTAACACTTGCTTTGAAAGAGATACATAGATACAACAATATATGAAAGCATGTAAAAGATTGGGTGATGCACCGGTAATTGGAAAAATTATACTTTTTATAAGACACAATATGAGACACATTCAAGACCAAAGAAGATTTTTCCCACATAAGTATTTCACAATAAGGCATTGATTAGTTATCAAACTAGCATGAGAGGGCAAATAACCACTTTCAATCCAAATAACAAACTATAAATTTCACTTATAGTGACCTATGAGAATTACCAATCATTTTATGAAGGTGTGAAAACATAAAATTAGACAAGGAACATACATTTACTTAACTATAGTACATGAATTCATAGGATAGACTTCAATCTAGCCTATAAAATGATAGAATTCAGTCTTTATTGCATTAGAAGGTGTTACAGTACAAATTTTGGCATAGCCTAAGCAAGCCAAAGAATAAGAGTCTATTTGCAGGAATTTTAGATATTTCTTGTCTAAAAATTTTAGAGAGGGATAAAAATGTGGAATAAGATGAAACATATATATCAAAATAGATGAGATAGGGAATTGTGATGTATTAACATAGTTTTCAAGATGCTAACTCATGACCTTTATCAATAAGGAATAAATTGTATAAAATAATTGAATGCCCATTGTACTTATCTATTCAATTAATGTCCTTCTTAGAACTCCATGCCATTATTTATCTAATCTACTAATGAGGACCATGTCTTGGAATTGACAGAATCATGCCACAACTACTTTGGGTGGCTATTGGTACCTACCTTTTGAAAATGTGACCCTAATGATAGGTAAGACACCTATCCATGGTCACATTTATGCCTATATTTTATCTAATATTGAACATAAATCATTTCTTTTCACATACTACAAATATCCATAAAAACTTACAAAATACTTGATCTTGCTTCACAATCACTAGTCAATATTTGATCTCTATATTAGACCCTAAGAGACCTATTCTACATCTAAATCCTATGAGAGCCTAGAATGTATTGTATACATGGATCTTCCATCTAAAATAAGTGAAAATTTCAATGGAATAACCCTGTAATAATGCTAATAGGTTCCAAATTATTGATTAGAGGTCATGTTTAAACTTTTATGGTGACAAAGCCTTGTCCTTAACCATCTTGCCTATATGAATATGTTTGCTACTAACCTAGTTATAATGGTGATATGGGTCCTTTAGATTATGTTCACCTTGGTTGAAAACTGGTTCATTGATCTTCAATGAAATATTTTGGTTTTACCATTTATTCATTCATTATCAATTACCAACTCAAACCATTTACATTATGCACAACTATATTTATTCTTATTAGTCCCATAGATTCGTAAAATTATTTAATCTACTCACACTATTAGAAATATATGTACAAATGCATGTGAGACCTTAATTTCTTGTCATTCAAGATACTTTGACATGTTGAATTGATCTCACATCATTGGATCAAGATATACAAGATCACATGTATCATAGATATCATTGGGCCCACTTTCTTGTCAGTCACTATGCACCACCAGATCTTTGGTACAATTAAACACTAATCATTGATATGCTAGGACCTACCATTTTATCATTTGGGAGCGTATTATTTGATATTTTCTTGATGAATCCACATAGGTAGATCTTGTCCAACTTGTACTTTTTTAATGGATTTTGACCTAGGGACCTTTTGACTTTTTTTACACAAGCACAAACCATTAGATCTATGTTGTCAAGATGAAAGATCATGCAAACTATTAGATCTTGATCAAATTTTAACCTTTTAAAGAAATTTGAGCCCAAATCATTACTTTATAGAGCTTATATTTGACACTCACATCAACATCTAGCTCTACATGTTCAACTTTAAAAGCTTATATCTTTTGATAGCAAGATCACATAGACATGAAATTTGTGGAGTATGGTTTTGGCATAAGGGACTCCATGGCACTATAAATTTTTGGCTTGTGATATTTCTTTAAAAAACCTATAAAATACACAAGTGAACTAACCTATTCATTCCTCCATGACGTCTTAGTGATTGTTTGGTTCCTTAAAACTTATGCTTTAGCTTCTACTTGTTCTTTGAAAGCTCTAATGATGATCATAACTTCTCAAACACCATAAAGACATAATTTAAAATCTATTCCTCAAAATTCAATAAATTTGCACCAGAATCTCACTTGAAGTGTTTCAAAAACATTATGTGAAATATGAGTTCTTTGAACTACTCATTCCATCTTGAACATCTATTTATATGGTCAAACCATTTCTAATGAAAAGATATTTATGTGGGCCAAATTTGGTCAACATATTTGGTGACTTGGTTGGGCATCATTCTTGACATGCTTGAGAACTTGGACCACATCTATGACTCTTGGACCATTTACATGATACATGGACCTTTTACATGACTACAATATATCCTCTTGACTTTACAAAGACAATGAATTCCAAAACAAAGGGGAAGAAGCAAACGTAAAAAGGAAACTAACCTAATAAAGCAAAGGAAACTAACTTATTGAACAATTGTGTAAACAAAAAACTTATTTGGGACAAAATAAACAGAAACTAATGTGTTATTAAAACACTTATATAAAATCAAGATCAACTAACTATGTGCATGTAACTTAGCTTCCTTAATAACAATGTTTTAGATGTATTCAATTGGCTTGGATAGGAATATCTTCACCATCCATCTTTGCAAGATATAAGGCTTTATGGCCTTTACAACTACAGAGTATGCATGGACCACTCTAGAGAGAATCAAATTTTGTGTGCCTTCCTAGCTTAGCTCTATCCTCATCCCATTTTATGGCCAAATCCCCTTCTTAAAAACTTCTTGAAAAATCTACTTTGTAAAATGATCTCTTTAATATTGCATCATGGGCCTCTATAGCTAACATGGACTGATGGCTTGTATATTCTATACCTATGAGCTCATCATAACTTATTTCCATTAGCTAATTATTTATAATCTCAAGTTGATGCATTGGTTCTAAAGAAGGGAATTCAAGAGAGATAAGCATTCTTACTTCCTTACCATATACTAGATTATATGGAGAATTGGTTATTGACCTTTTATAGGTGATCGTATCAGCCCATAGAAATAACTTCAATTTTATATGCCATGACCTTTGATTGTATTCAATATTCCTCATAATGATATTTAATAAATTCTTGGTAGTGGACTTAGCAAGGCCATTGCCTTGTGGGTAATAATTTGATGAAGTACTGAGAAAAACACTATGTTGAAATTCCCACTGGGTAATCTTAGACCCAAAAAAATCCATAACATTTTCATAGATAATGGTTGAAGGGACTCTAAATTTCATAATCAAACCTTAATAGATGTCAAGAACATTGGTTTCATTGGCTTCTTTCAATGCCACTGCTTCTGTCCATCTAGTAAAATAATTTATGGTAGTTAGGATCTATTTGTGTCATGATATTGAAGGGAGATTAATGAGAAATATAAATTCCAATCTCCATTGGACAAAGGGTTGATTCAATAAAATTAGTTAGAGAGGTAAGGCTGCAAGCTTAACTTTCCCAACAAACATAACACATTATCTACATTTCATAGTCCATCCATGACAATCACCAAATATACTTGGCCAGTAATACCCATCTCTCTTGATATTTTGGGATATGATCATTGATAAATAATGACCTCCACCATGCCCATCATGCAATTATTCAAGCAATCTTGGTGCTTAACCTAGCTCTATGCACCTTACCAACATGTCATTGATATCCTTTTTAAACAACAAATTATCAACAAGAAGAAAAGGATTGACTAAAATCTAAAATATATCCTTCTTAAAGAGGTTTAATGGTAAGGATAAACACCATTTTAAGTATCTTACCATATATTGGAACTAGCTTGAAGGTGAGGTGTGATAATCTTCAACTTCTTCATCATTTGACACCATAACCACCATAGCTAGATGTTTTAAAACTCCTTTGCCTCTAATCAAATTTTTAACCTTCATCCAAACATCATATTATATAACTTTGGTTATCCAACCATATCTTTTTTCATTTATATATTTGCTCAATAAAAAATACTTGACACTTGGATGTGCAACCATAAAATGTATCTTATTATTGGACAACAATTATCTAAACTTCTTAAGAGACCCTATGACTGAAAAAACATGATTCTAAACAAAAGAGCACATTATTTTATATTATTATAATATTTAACTAAAGAAGGCTATTAGTTTCTCTAAATTTTCATGATTTTACTACATGAGAATACTTGAAATATTGTCAATATTAACATAGGTGTGCAAGAATAAATCATTTGAAAAAGAGTTTAGTAGTGTAGGAGAAATAGATATAGCTTTCTTGATCTCTTCAAAACTTTTTATTCCTTATATGGACCATCTGAAACTCTGACTCGTCTTTATCATGGCTATGAGTGGCCTAGCTAAAGTAGCAAACTCTAAAATTTATCTTATTATGAAATTGATCTTGCCTAAAAATATTTCCAGGAATTTCTTGTGTTTAGGCAAGGAAAGTGAAATAATTGATTCTATTCTATCAATATTTATGCTTGTGCCTTGTTCAAAAATCACATTTCCGAGAATCCCACCTTCATGAATAGATAAGACACACTTTTTGAGATTTAAGGACACCCCAAACTATCTGTACCTTTCAAACACTTATCTAAGGTGATTCATATGCTCATCTACACTCTCATAGAACACTATTATGCCATCTAGATAAACAAGTATTAACCTATTAAGAAGACCTCAAAATTCCATGTGCATATCTTTCTATAAAGTTGCTCCAGCATTGGATAAGCCAAAAGTCATCTTTCTATATGCAAATGTCACCTACTTTGTGGTGAACAATGTTTTGAATTGGTTGTCTTCTTTGACTAAAATTTGGTTATAACCACTATACTCACTGTAAAATTTATCCATTGATGACAATGGATAGTTGTATTTAAGAGAGGCCTTATTCAATTCACAAAAGTCAACACATACTCTTATTTGACCATTTTTTTTCATACTATAACAAGGTTTTCCACCCAAGTTGAGTGCTTAATTGGAGGTATTATAGCTGAATCAATGAACTTATGTAACTTATCTCTCATCAAAAGTTCAAGCTTTGGGTTAATAGTCATTTGTCTTTATCTGACTAGCTAGGTTTCATCCACTAACTCAATGGTATGTTGAGATAGACTTGGATTAAATCCTTTGAGATCACTATACTTCTATGTAAAGACATCCGCAAAACTTGAACATAACTCAGTAAAAGTTTCCTTCTCTAAAAAGGTGAAAACTTTTATGAAATTTAATCTCTTACCAGATGAAATCTCTACATTTGTATAGTGTTCTTCCTTGGTTGATAAAAAACTTTTATTTTATCAATTCATCATTTATATTCAATATGTTTTCAAGGGTGACCAACCCTTTCGGAAACTTAACTGTATTCAGTTACACAATCTAGTCATCATAGTGTTGCAAGTGTTTGTCCTATTTCGTTGAGGAGAATTTATATTCTTCTTGTAATAACATGACAATTTGACTATCATCTTCAAATACCTTCCAATTAACATGATTATTTGGGATAGAAGGCCTTACAATCAGCTTGATGTTTGATTAAACCTTTATATTCTTTATGTCATCTAGGATATTGAATTATGACCCAATGGTAGCCAACCTGGCTACACGTTTATTATTTTTCCTTGATATGGCATAAATATTTAAATCTTGAATGTCTTTAAGTAAGTCTAATACTCTATGCTTATAAGACATAAGTAGTGGGTTCTTACATACATTAAGTCCTCTTACTAGGTGAAATATTAATTCACTATCATTAAAGACTTGTAAGGTACTGACCTTCATGTTTCTTGCCCATTACAAACCATGCACTATTTATTCATATTCAATAACATTATTAGAACAACTAAACTAAAAATTGATAAAAGAGAAATAACTTTGATTTGGTGGAGAAATTAACATCATTCCAACCTTAGTGCCATGTTTATTCTTGGATCCATCAAAATGTTGTTGTCATAGGTCATAACTAGGTTAATCATCCTTCATCAAAGCTGGAATTGGTGTATCACTTTCATTAAGGCAATAGACACCAAGTATTTATTCTTCAATTAAATTTAAGGTATCATGTTCATGAAAATCAGATGCCCACTCATCAAGGAAAATATATGTAACTTCATTTAGAGTTGATTCAGTTTCCCCCTCGCTATTTTATAACACCTTGTCTGAGATAACACAATTAGTCTTCACCACATTTGGCATATATGGCTCCAAATGAAATATTTCAATAGATTTAAAATATATTTTTACCCTGGTACCATACCTAGTCTTGAAAATAAAATATTTCTAATCACCTGATAAATATCATCTAATATTTGAAGTAAAGTCCTTTGATAGACACAAGGAAAAGTAGGGAGCCAAGTCCACTACAACTACATCTTGTTGAATGGTAACATTGGGGAAAGCATGTATTGTCAACTTTAGATCCTGGATTATGCCTAATATATTTATTGGTGACCCATCCAACTATAATACTCCTTTGGTATTTGGCTCATAGACGAGACCAAGCTTTGTCTGTAACTTACTTGGGCATGGTAGTGTTAATAGCTCCACTATCTACCATATACTTATGGACTAATAAGTCACCAAATATTAATGAGAGTTAAAAGGGAGGGTTTTTTTTTTAATTGGATCTTGATTTTATCCACCTTTATAATGTAATGTACCTGATGATTAGGTTGCTTGGTAGGCTAGTCTAAATTGGCCAAGACAATTCTTTATTTCTCAACTAGTTCTTTAGACACTTTGAGAGATAAAATATCTTGAATGATCATGTCTTTTTGCCTTGTAATAAAAAATTAATCCCACATGCTAATGCTAATATTTCATTTCTTCATTTTATCTATTATGTTTAATAAGGTTCCATTAGACTTTGGTTATAACTTTTGAACCATTGCTTATTTTCTAATTAGAGGTATTTGTGAAACCTTCCCTACCTATACATTCTATTTATTCTATGTTATAGGGACATCAAGTTGATCTTTTACACTTAGAAATAAAATTAAGAACACTAGAAGCATTGTTTACATGTTGATTTTTCTCAACTACTCATCTTTTAGATCTAGTTAGAGATACAACTTGACCATTTGTGATGCTAGTTTCACCAACTTGATTGAATGTAATATGATCATCTAATTTAAAATTAATATTGATGTCATTAGGATGATATATAACTTGTTGAGCCTCTCCTTATAATTCCATGTTCATGTCTTGATGATAACCACTTCAAAGAGAGAACTCTTCTTGTGTCATTTGTGGCATAGTAATATCCTATGATATTAAGACTTGGTTTTGAGTGTCATTTAGATTGAATGGCTACCAACCTAAATCTTGCATCAAGTTTTTCTTAAGAAAAATAACTTTTGAACAAGAAGGTACATTAAGATCAAGGGTTGTATATGGCTTAGTTTGGATTATGGCTCATTGTTTTTGGTAAGGTTGCCTATTGTCTTTAAAACCTTGATAAGGAGGTCTTTGATTATTGAAGGGCTTATAGGTGTTCTATTTTTATTTTTTATAAGGTATACCCTAGTACTATTGTCTCTTGTATTGAACAATCTCATTCCCAAAAGTTTCTAGTATAATTTTCATATCTCGAATCTCACTAGAATGATTAGAAGGGGCTACAACTTCGGATTTTGGAGATTGAATAAGAACTATAGATGGGATTTGAGGAACTTTAAGGGGAGGAATAGGTTGAAATTATGTGAATATGTGCATTAGAGGCCTTATAACAATAATACCATCGTGTATCAAGCTATTTTATGTTCTTATCACAAGTTCATAGGCATTTAACAAAGTATTAACACCCATGGACTATATCATGACACTAATATTAGAATTGATAGCCTTAAAATAATAATAAAAATGCATACTCTAGATATGGTCTAACAATTAGAGGGATCCTAGTCCATGTCTTTTCTAATATGAGGTTTAAACTAGACATTAGCTCATAAGGGTACCTTTATATTGTAGTCAGTTATTCAACCAATGATAGGTGATCAGATTTGTTTTCAAACTATATGACTAAGGCTACACCTAACTCATCAAAAATAGTAATACAGGTGAAATGGAAATTTCTATACCATTGAAATGCTTTTTGTTTAAAAGACGCAACAAGTGGTCTAATAGCCACATTATCTTGAACAACATTATGAAAATAAAATTGGTTAGAAATATCCTAAATGTACTCAATATCAATTGTTTTATCCCATTATCCTAAAAAGAAAGGGATAATAGTTATGGTAGACACATGGATGTCATCATATTGGTCCAAATTTAGGGGACTATCCTTATTGAATGGAACAAACACTTGATTAATGACAACCATTTGCTAAAAATGGATTTGGGCTATGGGGACAATAGCTTGGACTAAAACAATAGAATGAATAGGAGATAAAAATTTATTTTAAGGATAATGTTTGGTCTTATTGAATCTTGATTTTTTATTTGAAGTATATGGTAGCTCAATAAATTCAAAAGGAATACCTTTAATTGATGACCTTGTTGTAACTTTTGGCATAAAAACATTATCTAAAAGATGCTATAATATTTGAAAATTGAAGGATTTTCAACTTTAAATGATGGTAGATGTCTCCTCTTGAAATTTCTTATTTTCAATCTTCAAACTTAAATTATACCAAGAAAAATTTATCCCATCAGGCGTGCCAAAACTATTGGTGTTTTAGATTTTACATTGTACCCTAAATGAGTAAGAGCATAATTTTGGTCCTCTTACACAAATATATTACAACATGGAAATGACCATAGGTTGTGGTCACCTAAAATTGGGTCAAACCTTTGGAGAACACTAGCTTCCTTCTATATCTATCAACTAAATCAGACCTAATATAACACTTGATTAGTAAAGAGATAAAGAGATACAATAATATATGAAAGCATTCAAAAAATAGGGTGATGAACTAGTAATTGGAACACTTATACATTTCACAAGACATATTATGAGTCACATTTAAGACCAAATAAGATTAGTCCCACATAATTATTTCACAATAAGGCATTCATCAGTTATCAAACCAACATGAGAGGGTAGATAATGACTTTCAAGCTCAACAACAAACTATAAATTGTACTTATAATTACCTATGATAACTACCAAGTATTTCATGAAGGTGAGAAAAATTAGACATATATAAGGAGCATACATTCACTTAACTACAATCTAGCTTGAAAAAGGATGAAATTCAATCTTTATTACATAAAAAGGTGTTATGGTACAAATTTTGGCACAACCTAAGGAAGCCAAAACATAATAGTCTATTCTCTAAAATGTCAGAGATTTATTGTCTAGAACTTTCAAAGAGGGATAAAAATGTGGAAGAATATGGAATATATATAGAAAAATGGATGAGAGAGGGAAATATGATATATTTGCATAATTTTTAGGATGTTGACTCATAACATTTATGAATAAGGAATAAATTATGTAAAATAATTAAATGCCCATTGTCATTATTTATTCACCTAGTTCCCTTCTTGGAACTCTATGTCATTATCTATCTAATATGTTGATGAGGACCATGTCTTGGAATTGACATAATCATGCCACATCTACTTTGGGTGGCTATCAATACCTGCTTATTGAAAATGTGATCCTAATAATAGGTGAGAAACCTCTCCATGGTCACAATTACGTCTGTATTTTCTCTAATATTGAACACAAATCCATTATAAGATAAAACCAATCCAATTATTAGTTTTCACATAGTCACAATATCCATGGAAACCTACAAAATGTTGATCTTGCTTCATAATCACTAGTCCTTCTTTGATCTCTGTATTAGACCCCAAGAGACTAGTTCTATATCTAAACACTATGAGAGATGAGAATGTATTGTATAATAGGATACTCCATCTAAAATCAATGAACATGTCAATAAAATGACCTTCCAACAGTGTTGATAGGTTCTAAATTATTGACTAGAGGTCCTATTTAAACTTTAATGGTGATAAAGCGTTGTCCTTAACCATGTTACCTCTATGACTATGTCTTATATTGACTAGGTTATAATGGTGATATGGGTCCTTAATATTTTGTTCACCTGGGTTGAAAATTGGTTCATCAGTCTTCAATGGAAGCTCTTTGTATTTTCTCTTTATTCATTGGTTGTCGATTTCCAACTTGGACCATTTACATTGTGCCCAACTATCTTTATTCTTATTGGTCTCATAGATAAGCTGACTTATTCACTCTATTCACACTATTAGATCTAAATGTATGAATGCAAATGATCCTTTACTTTCGTTTTAGCCAAGATCCTTTGATATGCTAACTCGATCTTGCACCATTAGATCAAGATGTATGAGTTCATGCATACCATATATCTAATTGGGCCCACTTTCCTGTCAGTCACTATGAACCATTAGATCTTCATTATGATTGAACATTGACCATTGGTATGTTAGGACCCACATTTTTTTAGTCAATCTTGCACCATTGCATCTTCTCTCAGTGATCTTACACCATTAGATCTTGTCCAACTTGTAGCTTTTTTAGGTATTTTAACCTATCGACATTTTGACTTGTTTGACCCAAGCACGAACCATTAGATCTATGTCTTTAGTATGTGATATTATGAAAAATATTAGATCTTGATCAACTTTAAAACTTTTAAGGAATTTTTAACTAAAAAAGTTACTTTATAGAGCTCAAATTTGACACTTGCATGAATGTTTGTCTCAAGATAATAAGCTCGTATGGAAGTGAAATTTATAGAGCATGTTTTTGGCATAAGGGAAATCATGACACTTTAACCTTTTGGATCATGAGAGTTCCTAAGCAAACATATCAAATGCACAAGTGAATTGACCTACCCATTCCTACTTGATGTCTTGGTGATGGTCTAGTTTCTTAAAACTTGTGTTTGAGCTTCTGCTTGGTCTTTGAAAGATAAAATGATGATCCTGACTGATTGAAAACCATGAAGACTTAATTTTAAATCTGTTCCTCAAAAATGAACAAATTTTCACCTTAAGCTAACTCAAAGAATTTCAAAAAAATTGTGAGAAATATGAGAACTTTGGACCACTCATTCATTATAGAACATCTATTTATCTACTCAAATAATTTATAATTAAAAAATAATTATGTGGGCCAAATTTGGTCAATAGTTAGATTAACATATTATACAATTGTGTTATCCTTTAGAGGTGAGGTTATGACTAGTTCCCAACATTCTCTCACCTTAAAGTGGGGGCATGTAATAGAGGCATGTTCTCCACACTTGACACAATTTTCAGATTCAGTGGGGGCATGATTTTGAATCATATTAAATAGACTCATTCATTATATGGTGCTTATATTAATTTTTATATTTAGTGGGGAAATTTCATATGGGTATAGATTCCAAACATTCATAATTTTTAGATTAACTGGGGGCATGATTTGGAATCATGTTATCCACACCTTTTCAATATTCAACATCTCCAATTTATAGTGGATGGATGTTTTGAAAATATGTTCTCTACATTGGTACTTATATAAATCCATATATAATGGGGATATTCTTTGGGATCATGTTCTCCACACTTACACAATTTTCTAAATCAGCCAAAACACATAATTATATAATTCAAATTCACAATTATGGTAGAATTTTATACATTGGTACCATTTTTATACATAGTTTGACCATGAAACATATCTAAGGTGCATATGATATGTTATTTGTGCCTAATATTGAAAAAGTAAATTAGTTTCAAATTTTAGAACATTACCAGGGATTGTCACCACCTACCAGTTGGACGTTTATGAACTATATTGAGCCAATCTACTATAGTAGTTGGTTAACATTTATTGGTAAGTTTCAAATGTTGGGAGACAAAATAGAGCCTACCCGTGGACATGGTTTTCCTAAAAAATAATAAATTTTAATTTTTGTAGATAATTTGAGATAGATACAATCAAAATTCAAGGATAGTGTAAGAACATAAATTGTAGCATTTTGAGTCTAGTATACAATTTTATTTTATTTTATTTTTTAAAAATGGTTAATTATAAGTAAGTCAAACATATAAAATATTAAAAGAAAATTATTTTTATTATGAAAATAAAGTGGATATTTGGTTGTGTGACCCTTTATTTTGAGAGCATCATTTAATATTATTTAAAACCATTTTATGAATATTTATATAAAATCATCTAATTTGTAACCTATATTTTTATAAATTTTTAATGAATACAATTTATTTTTTAATTTTAAACATAAATAGATCCTATAAACTCAAAAAAAATGGATAGCTTACCATGTACCCAACCTAACTACTTCAAAAATAGAAAAAGTTGTTTATTTATTTTTTCAGTGAATGTAGAATTAGACCTAGTTTGTAATCATTCTTTTTTTGAATTTGGATCAATGGAATAAAAACATATATAGGCATGTATATTGGTATAATTTGGTAGATGAAAAAATCTATAGCTATAAATCAACATATGTTGAAACCTTAAAATACTGAAGAAATTATAAAAATCATATATTTGGAAAGAGAAGAGAGTGATTATTGTCATGGTAATAAATTTATGATTTTTATCATTGGAATTTGTACTATGTTTGGTGATGGAATTTTAATTTTTATTTTTTTTTCTAAATTCTTGAATTTGGCTATGTTGATAGGTTCAAGCCTTTGGCTTGAGAATCCAAACCATTTCTGAGCCAACAATCTTGGGTTTGAATTTGACCTAGAAACAACATATACTCATCATATAATGCATGTGTTAAAGAACATTTATGGGTTATATAATTTTTAAATGTGTTATATTATCATATAATCATGAATAATTGTGAATTAAATTCAATTTTAATCACGCCATCTTTAGATACTAGCCTAATTTGATCCCAAATTATACTAGCTACATAAGAGGACTTGCTAACATGCTGCAATTAATGGAGGTACTATAATAAATGTATATTATTAATTTAATAATTTTTAAAAGGCTATTTTATTTATATCACAATATTTTATAATCATATACTATTGATAAATTTTGGTACAATGTTTCTCTAAAGGGTGGGTGCCACTTATAGAAAATAAGACATGACAAGAATATTATTTGTTTATTAATTGATGCACTCATATTAATTTGGTATACCTTATTAATTTTATGATAAAAACTTAATCTTTTATATTTAAAAAAGATATCCGAAAAAATATTTGCCTCTTCCACTCATTTGTTACCCTTACTCTTCCATATGAGTATGAAATGTGGAGGCTTCACGAAAGGAAAACTGATCAAAGTATAATTGAAAGAGTACTTACCTCCATGTGATACAATCATATACCTACTAAAATATTGGTTCCTCAAAATGAAATTATTAATGAATTTGGTACTAACCCACTCATTATTTTTGTGATAGTTTAAGTGATGACTATGATACATATAGGTTTAGATGAATGACCAACTCTTTGGTTGATTTCTTTAGTTGCCTATAACAAGTATTCAAATGTTTTTATGTAGCTAGCACAATATGGTATCAAATTTGGATAGTATATGTTAAATTTAAATTGAAAATACCAGTCAAAAGTTTTATTGATTACATATTTAAATGAACAAGACATATATAGTAAATTATTAATCAAACATTTGGTTTACCCTTGTAATTATTTTATAAATAAATGGATATAAGTCAAGCTGTATAACATTTATTATAAACATTTAAAATAAGCCTAATGAAACTTAAAATAATAAAACTATATTATATGTGATACTTAATTTTTTAGTTGCAGTAAATGATAAGGAAAGGGTTTAGAGGAGTATCAAGTTTTACACTAATCAATAAATTCTCATCAAGAATAGACAGTGTAATATAAGTCCAAACAATAAGGTAAATCAACGACATAAATTCAAATTTATAAAAATATTACTCCAAGAACCATAGAGGGAATTTTGAAAGAGTGGGACCATTCATGAAGCCATGAGGCTAAACATGACAAATAACCAATGATGAAAAATGATATGACAACTTTGTTTGCCTATATCAGGGTCCCAAAACGTCATTAGCATTTCTAAAAAAATTAAAAATATATGGAAAACTAATCTCATTCAAAAACCTAATAAGTAAACTAACCCTATAAATGGATAATGAAAAGGGTCATTTAAGGGCTTTTGTTTTTAAGCACCAACTACTTACCATGTCCCTTTGCACATCAAATTACTTCATGAAATTAACAAAGTATTAAAAATGTTAGCGAGGTAAACCCATGATGATAAAGCATTATTAATATGAATTTTCATGTTATAATGAATACTTATTTCACTAATAAATTCTTAAAATTACATTAAAATCTTGAATCACTACTCTAAGTGCTCAAATTTATTGCTTTCACACATTGTATATCTTCTCAATGTCCTATATGTTAAGATGTTTATTATATTTATAGAATTAATTAACTAAAATTATGAGTCTATTAGCATGAAAAAATAAATAAATCCAACAAATCAAGATCACACAACATGAGAGGCCCAAAATAAGAGTAAAAAGGACCCACCCCTCAAATCATACATGATACTCTTCTGGGGCCAAAACCACAAAGTATATGTTTTGGAGAAAATTTTATAGATCCAAGGAAACATGAGGGAAGGATAGAGGAAATAAAGACGTAATTAGGGGGAAAATGGCATGATACAACTAGAACATAGAGAAAAAACATTCCAATAAGAGTCTAATCTAGAACATTGATCGATAAACATACAACTAACTTAGAATAATATAAATTTTAATGAATAATGAATAAACCCCTAAAAATATTAAGCTACCAAATTAACAATAAATTTGGTTTTAAGGATATCCTTCTAAATTGTACTAATGTTTTTTGAATGTGAACATAATAGGTGTGGGGAAGTACAAAGTGATGAAGGAATAAAGAGGATGCAGATGAGAGGGAGGAGACTAAATTCAAAGCCTAATTTGGGAAGGTGAAGGACCAATGGAATAAATATGTTATAGATGGAAAGGGATGGGACTAAAGTAAAAAGGCCTACTTGGGAAGGGGAAGGGCGCATGAATGATCAATGGCTAATAGTTCTTGGGATATGGTGAGGAATGGGCTTGCATGTGATAAATGACCAACAAGAATAAGGAGGACCAAGATGGGAGGTGGGAAAATATTTTTTTAAAACCATATTTTTAAAGGTGAAGGGCACATAAATGACCAACATATAATAGTGCATGGGTATGTTGAGGAATAGGTCCATTCATATCATTTGATTACTTATAATCCTAGTGTATTTGGAAGCATCTATGACAATCTAAGGAAGACGTAACCATGGTAAGTGGTAATCTTACATACTTTATGAATCATGTAGGTGGAAATTAATCATAATATAGGTAAAACCATAATATTTTATTTGATTCATGCTTATACATGTTTTATAATGAAACATTATCAATGTAAACGTTTTGTATATAAGCGAGGGATAATAAGCATGAATGAAATGAAACCTACAATAGTGTTGCTAATGAATGAATTGGTCCAATTATCTCACTTCACAATTTTTTTCATGAGGATGATATTTGGGAAACATTTTCTCTATTAATTAATTTTTATGAACAATGTGTTATATTTTTATGATATAAGAGATTGATTTAGAGATAACATTTTAGTTTTCATTCAGCTGTACTAGTCAATTGTTATAACCCTAAACCCTAATTTTATCACAAGTTAAAATATGAAGGTAATTGGGACTAGTTTAAGCCAATTTAAACTAACTACAATTATAGGATGTGATTTTGTGCTAAATTAGCCCATATTTCTTGACATATTGAGCCAATTAGTTGATTCTTGTAATTAGTGATGCAAGTTAGATGAAATTAAACCCCATGAATCTGATTTAACCTACATAAGTTGTGATTTATGGAGTAAATAGACCCTAATATAATAACAAAACTATTCAAATAGTCCACAAATTCAATCATGAAGGAAATTGGGGCCAACTTGATCCCTTCAACTTGAGCACAAGAGCAGGTTGTGATTTGGGTCTAAATTAGGTTTGATCTTATCATGAATTGACATAATTAATGAATTAGTGTAATTAAGGACATGATTTGGGTAAAATTGAATATTCTTACCTAATTTTTATTATATATAATTAATTTTGGGGTCAATTATCCCCAATATCATAGAAAAATAAATTAGAATATCCATCAATTTAATCAAATAAGAAATTTAGGCCAAATCAAGCCCCTTTAATCTAACCAGACAAGAGCATGAGGTGATTTGGGTTAGTTATGAATTGATCCAAATAGTCATTTGGTATAATTAGAGACATGACTTAGGCTTAAATTAGTAACGATTTACTTAATTAGTCAATTAGCGTAATTAAACATGTGATTTGGGGTAAAATGAGCCTAGTGAACCTAAATTATGGGTTAGTTTATTGTATATGATTTAAAATATTGGTAAATAGATCCTAAAATAATAATATAACATAGGTTTTCATCAGTTAGTATGATCATATGTCATAAAAACATGATATAGGATGACCTAGGCATATTATCGATAATGTTTACACATTACTCTATAATGCATATGTTATATTAATAGTATGCATATAAGAAAACAACACGTATATGTTATTGTCTCTAGACAACAAATTATTGCCGACCATTTATTTTTTTCCCCTTTTTTTGAGAATTTTGACCCGTAAGACATTCTTGACATTATTCTATGTTTTCCATGGTGAAGACAAAAGGAATCAAATTATTCTTTGGGTCCCCAACTATCTAAAGGAATCAAATTATTCTTTGTATCCCCATCATCAAAAGGAATTTGAAATTTTTATTTATCTAGGGGTGACAGAGCTTGTTCAAAGAAGAGGAAAAAGCTAAAACATAAAACACTAGAGTAATTATAAGAGTTGAGAGAAAAAAATTGGTGCAAATGCAATAATTTCACTCGAGACAAGGTAAAACACTATCCCTAATCAACCAAATATCATAGATAATAATAAAATAATTACATAATAATGATTAATATTTATCTAGAAGTCCAAATTATGTTTCAAGTCCACATTTAAAATATGAAGTTTTTTATTTAGTTGATATGAATCTATGTTCATGACTTACCCCAATTAATGAAAAAATAATTATTTAAAATAAAATAATTACATAATAATGATGAATATTTATCTAGAAGTCCAAATTATGTTTCAAGTCGACATTTAAAATATGAAGTTTTTTATTTAGTTGATATGAATCTATGCTGATGACTTACCCCAATTAATGAAAAAAATTCTTGAAAACACATAATGATTAAAGTATCAATGAATAAAATGTCATCCCATAACCAAATAATGAAAATAATAATGATAAAACTAGTACTAAACATAATGATTTTGCAACACACTATAAAAAAATTCCATGATTAGCAACACCTAGGAGGATTGTGCATATTAAAGGTGAGTAATTAATTGAAGTTGATGAAAACATTTTAAAACCAATGCATAAAAAATGTCTGACTACCATTTAATAAGACTAGCTAAAAAAATGATGATTTATTTGATAAATTATATTTTTATAGTAAAAAATGTCAAGTGTTTGTTTCATTGATGAAATTGATGAAGATAAGACCTATAATATACACCTTTGTAATAAAAACATCTAATGTGTATGATGAAAACAATGATTTTTTTAAAATATACATGATGCATATCTTTTTGTAGGCCCAAAATCATATGACCAATATTTTAATGTTTCTTGATGTCCAATTACAACGTTTCCAGTAAGTGGTCAAATAGGAAAAAATGATTGTTTTCAAAAACTATCCAAGCAATAGACACAAATAGAAAAACACTAATGAAATAAACTAGAAGACACCAAAGACATAATGATGCCGATACCAATGATCTACGGGCATCCTCTAGTATACTTATAAGAAAGGTGAAGCCTATAGTCAATGCTTTCAGAGATTTACATTCAAAATTTTGGAAAGACAGTTCAAGAGTTTCACTTAATACAAGAGATGTAGTAAAAAGAAGAGTTGGTACTCAAAATCATGAACTACATTCAAAAAATTTCTTGGATATGACCCAAACAATTTTTCTCTCTAAGGTTTTATAAAAATATCCACAAATTTATATTATTCAACCATATTTTGAGATTTCTAAACCATTTAACGTAAAAATAAATCACACATGTAACGCTTGTTTTTGTAGGAAACATGTTGAATTTTCAATGCCTTAGGATGTTTTGGACCATATACATTTTTATTTTCATACTGACAACATTTTTAGGAGTATGGTATATAAGTTTCACCAAAATCAGCCATGGAATTTATTACAACCATTTGTTACAAAACACCTGATGGAGAGTTATTTTATAACAAATCATTTTTGAATGGAAACTACAACATTTGTGGTGAATTATCGAAATTAAGAAAATGAATCCTTGAGGAGAGCATAAGTTCAATTAGATTTGAATTAGTTGGTTTTGATAAAATACAAATATTTGAATTATCAAGTAAAATATGGAAAATAATCTAAAATGCATGAGGTTGTTACAAAAAAAATACTTAGTTCAAAACATATGGTAAAATTTAGGGAGGAAATTGTTTATGAGTATGTAAGGCACACACACAAGGCTATATGGTTGGATTCAAACATTTTAAGCTAAGTGAGGGAAAACTACCATTTAGTTCTAATTTTAGTAGTTGACTTTAATAATAATTCACATTCAAGCCATAAATGAAAGTTTATTTATAGTATTACAACTCAATACAAGTTACCATGTATATGCATATATAATTCATGCATGCACCTGATAGTATAAATCAAGGCTATAAAGTATTAAGAAAGTAGAATTTTTATGTTAGTGACTACCAATTACATTGTACAAATCACATGAAAGGTGTTTCTAAGATGTTTTATGGATAGTTGACTGAAAGTAACATTAGTTTTAATCATCATTACATTTTTTCAAACAATTACACATAATAATTCAAGAAAGGATGGATGTTTTACTAGTTGATCAAGATTCACATTACCACTATTGTAGAATATTCTTGGACTTTCATTGAGACTAGAAATGGAAAAGGTGAGCATGATGGTGATGGAGCATGTGTAAAAAGATCCATTTCAAGAGAGGAGTTGAATTTTTAAGATGGTGATATTTTTATTAATGAAATAACCATTTTTGAATGGTGTAATGATAAAATGGGCCATGGTGCTCATTGAAATTCTATTGTTTATATATATTTATGGTTGATGGAGGAATAAAAATTGGAAAAGTATGAATATTATATGACGAATGGGATCATTTGAGATCTACTCATTTCATATCTCAAATGCAAGTTTTTGGACTATTCATACGAGACAATTGGCATATTTTTATTCTACTTTCATGGAATGTAATTGGAATGAGTGTGAGTCAAAAGAGTGGGTGGATGAATGGAACTCTACTTCTAATAATCACAAATCATGTTCTACCAGTATTAAAACATAATAATATGACATCATCATGTTATTTTTACCACACATTTGATATTTTTCAACTAGAGGTATAAAATTAATCATTACGTATTATTTGTTCCCATTATCTATCTTCACAATGTCATTATAAAATTACTTTTTGTGATAAAAAACATGTTTTTATAGTTTTTTTAAATAAGGAAAGTGAGAGGAAACAAATTAATACTTATTTTAGTGTGTAGATGAAAATTAAAAATTTACATGGGTAAGTGCACAAAGTTGGGGAATAAAAAGAAGCTACCAATGGACATGATTTTCCTAAAATTTTAGAAAACTGAATTTGTGTAGATAATTTGAAATATCTACACTCAAAATTTGAAGATTCTTTAAGAACATGAATTATATCACTTCAATTCTAGTTTACAAAACATTAATTTTTAAAAAAATGATTAAGTATAACTAGGTCAAATATTTAAATTTTAATAGGAACACCTACTTATTTCATGAAAACAAAGTAGATAGACAGCTATGTGGTCCACCATATTTTGAGCATCATTTAATATTATTTGAAACCATTTGGTGAAAATTTATATAAGATATTCTAGTTTTTGACCCATATTTTTTTATATTTTATCAACGAATATTTTGTTTATTATTAATTTTGTAAGTAAATAGATCTACGAAACTAATAAAAAAATGGAGATCTAACCATGTGCCCCCTAAATACCACCAAAAAAAATGGAAAAAAGGACTTTTTTTAAATGTCTGTATAATTAGGCCTAGTTTATGACCATATAATTTCTTTTGAGATTGGGTAAATGAAAAACAAATTATATTAACATGTATAGGCATGTATATTTGTAGCATGTAGAGGCTTAAAAAAGCTATAGTTATAAACAAACATAGTTTTTAACCTTAAAATAGTCCAAAATTTATAAAAATCATATATTTGGAAAGAGGAGAGTGTGCTTGTCATCATGGTAATAATTTTATTAACTAAATTTTTAAAAATCATAGTTTATTTTATGATGGAAGTTAAAATTTATTATTTTCTATCTAAGCTCTTAGACTTAGTTGTAGATTGATAGGTCTAAGACTTTAGCTTAGGAATCCATGTCATTTTTTAGCCAAAAGGCTCATAATTGGAATTCAAAATTATAACATGTACGTGTTATATAATGTGTATGTTTTATATAATGAATATGCATTATATAACACATACGTGGTATTTTATAACATGTACACACTATAATTTTAAACATATGAACCATGTATATATAAAAAAATACTTTTTAGCTATTTTTTACCTTATTCACAAAATCCATACCATTAAATATTCTCTACATGATTCTCAAATACTTAAAAGTTGAGAAAATTAATTATCAAGTGAATTTTTGGACCCCCACCATTGAAAGGCTATCAATGTTCTAATGGGTGATGGATCACACTGGAGAAAGAGGAAGAATTTGAAGAATAAAATACTAGAAAAAATACAAGAGCTTGGATATGACAACAATTTATGAATGTAAGTACTTCATTTAAAATAAGCTACAAAAACTATCTCTAATGATCCAAATGTCATTGATAATGATGCAATTGAAAATAATTAATTGAATACTAATAAAATTAAAAATAATCCATTCAATAGTGATGAAATTGATAATATCAAATTGCATAATCATGAAATTGAAAATAATGAATTAGATAATGTTGGAAGCCCACATTCAAAGTATAGTTTTTTTTTTTTTTTCAAATTTTGTTGATAATGATAGTATGCATGATTCCTTACCCCCCAAGAACGAAGAATTTTTCATGGAAATAAATAATGGTGAAATTATAAATGAGGAAAAATTCATGAAAGCATATTATAAGGAAATAGCAATAAATAAAATGTCATCCCACCACTAATCAATGAAAGTAATAATTTTTCTGAAACACCCTCTCAACAAGTTCCACTAGTAACAATGCCTCCTAGAATTATGTGTGGAAAAGGTAAGCACTTAATTGAATTTGAAGAAAATATTTTGAAACCAATGCCTAAAAAAAATTTTGGTCACTATTTAATAAGAATGGCTCCATAAATTTGGGATAGATTTTTTCATAATTTGACTCATGATACTAAAAAATGTCAATTGTTTATTTCATTGATGATATTGTTTAAGATGAGAGATACCATGTACACATTAAGGCTAATAATATCTAATATGGATGATGAAAATGGATGAATTATTGACAACTTACATGATGCATATCATACTGTAGACCCTAAATCACATAATAAATATTTTAATGATTCCCAACATATAACCACAACTTGTGCACTAATTATTCAAATAGAGAAAAAATGGTTGGTTTTAAAAATAAGAGGAATAATTGATATTAACAAAAAAACATTAATTAAGGTAATTTTAGGATGTAAAAGAGTTAACAAACCCAATCCCAATGAGCTCTAGGCATTCTCTAGTTGACTTTCATAAAGGACAAGGCTATATCCAACGTTCTAAAAGAATTACTTGCATAATTTTGGAATGTAAATACTAAAGTTTCACCCAATGAAAGAGATGTAGTCAAAATAATATTTGGTTCTCGTCACCATGAACCATATCGAAAAAATTTCTTCAATATGACACAAACATAATTATACTCCATGTTTTTCGAAAAACATCCACAAATTTCTATTAGTCAAATATATTTTGAGATAGCCAAACATTTTTATGTATAAATAAATCATTTTTATAGGAAATATGTTGAGTTTGTAATCCACTATGATGTTCTTTACCATATTCATTGTAATCAACATACTAACAATATTTTTCATGAGTGTGGCTTAGAAGTTCCACCAAAATTATCTATGAAATTTATTGCAACCATTTTTTGTAAAGACAAGATGAATAGTTATTTTATAACAAAGCATATTTGGATAGAATTAGAACATTTGTTATGGATTGCCAAAATTAAAAAATTGTATTCATGAAGATGAAATAAGTACAATTGGATAAGAATTAGTTGGTTTGAGAAAATACAAATCTTTAAATTTTCAAGTAAAATATAATTTAGAATATAAAAGGTGTGAGATTGTTACAAAATATATATTTGTTTCAGACTTTATGTTCAAATTTAGGGAGAAAATTGATTATGAGTATGCAAGGCACACACACAAGGTTAGATGGTTGGATGAACAATTCAAGATAACAAAGGACACATTCCTACTTTGTTCGACTGTTTTAGTATGTGACTTTGCTTAAAATTACACATTCAAAGCACAAATGGATGTTCAGTCACAATATTATAACTCATCAAAAGTTTCCATATTTGTGCATGTAACATTCATGGATGCACCTAATAGTATTAAGCAATATAAAATATTATTAAGGGAGTACCATATCTATATCAGTGACAAAGGTTTACATTGTATAGAGTACATGCATAGTTTTTTGAGAAGCTCTATGTACAGTTTACTAAGAAGAAAATTCATTTCATTCAGAATTACATTTGTTTAGATAATTGCATAGCATAATTCAAGAATACATAGATGTTTTATTTGTTTAATAGGATGCACATTACCACTGGTGTAGACCATATTTGGAGTTCCACTAAGGCTAGACATGGAAAAAGGGAACATGATGGTGTGGGATCATTTGTAGAAGGAACCATTGCAAGGGAGGAGTTGAAATTTGATGTGGGTGCTCATTTTACTATTGAAAAAAGTGTGGTTAAATGGTCTAATGAGAAAATGTGTCATGGTGTTCAACCAAATTCTACTATTCTTATACATTTTTTGGTAATGGAGGAAGAAAACATGGGAATGTATGAGGATTGTGTGAATTTTATGCTTTCAAGTGAGCTCCATTCATTTTATAGGTCAAATGCAAGATCTTGGACTACTCATATGAGACATTTAGCATGTTTCTATTATGCATGCATGGACTCTATTTGGAATGAATCTGAGTCAAAAGAGTGGGTGGATGACTAGAGTTCTAGAACTTTAATTCCAATAAACACATATCAGGCTCCATGAGAATTATATTATATATATATATATATATATATATATATATATATATATATATATAATCATCACAGGACTTTGACTATGTATCTGATCTACTGGAGCCAAATAGAATATTATAAATTATGTATTATTTAATCATGTTATCTATCTTCATATATTTTTATTGAAAATTATTTTTCGTGATACAAGGTGTGTTTTTGTAATTATTACAGACAAGGATAATGAATAGGGGACATATTACTAATTATATCAGTGTGTAGAGGAAAAGAAAAAATTGACTTCCACAATCATAGATGGAATTTGTTTTGAGTATTCTATTGGGTCTATGGTAGTCACTATAACCTGGCTTCAATGATATCCAATCAAAAATTTAGATATATGGTCATTTGAAGACTTTGAAACACAAAGGATGATATTGTACTATTCAATTTTGGTTCTTGTAACAAATATTCAACTGATAAAATATCACGGGAAGCCATTAAATAAGAATATATGGAAAATTCATGAGTTATAACATGAAGTTATTCTTTTTGGTTTGATGGATTGATATTTATAGGTATGTTGACTTATAAAATATAGATCTAATCAATTTTACCAAATGTTGATGATTTTGTAGGTATTGTACATATAAATTTTATTTTTAGTTACCTACTAACATTTTTTTGTAGGTTAGTGGTGCCATATAAGCTTCCACCTTCATGAATTTGGCACTACTAGTAAACAATTTCATATTATTGAAGCTAAGAGAAGCTCAAGCTAAAAGTACTTAACATTTGTGTTTGAAATGAGGTTGTCTTGAATGCAATAAAATGTAAAAAGAGAATCATGCTTCTTTGAAGTGTTTGATGTGTTCAAATGGCTTCATGAGTTGACATATATTTGGGGATGGTGGTCTTTTTTATTCCATTTTGATCTTGATGTGCAAGAGCATCAGCCAAATTAATATTAGTCTTTAAATAAGCCTTTAAAGGTGTGTGGAGAATCCCATGTCTTCAATAACTAACTCAATCTCTATTCCACTTTATTTTACACTTTTATAGTTTAGGATTAAGCCTTGTGTGCTTGATGTAACACCTTACATGTGTGAAAACAAAACCAATCACCTCAAAACCTCGTGTATCATCCTAAACATGCTAAAACACATATGATTCTAAGATTATATGAAGTTTTACAATGTGATTTTGGAAATATTGAAGTTTCCATTTTTTTTCAAGCCTCAAGGACAATGTATGATAGGCCTAGAAAGAGAATTTTAGATATCTTGAGAAAAATAGCATTTGAAAACCTCATTTCAATGCCAAAATTTCTATTTTTAGATTCTCCAACTTTTGGTTTGATACACTTAAGGTTGATCATCTACAAATTTGCTCAAAATTGCTTCTCTTAATTACTTAGATTAACATGTAGGATATTTTATAATAATTTTTTACCTTGAACAAATTTATAGTTTAAGACCTAAAATTGTATTCTACAACTCTATATGAAAACCCCTCAACTTTTTTAATTTTAAAGTAAGGTTTGATAATACATAGTTTATGCCTGGCTATAGGCTTTGCATGACTTCTAATATATAGAACCCTATTTTAGCAAGATTCAACCAAAGGAAATATTATAAAATCTAAGTATTTAGTATTTCAAGGATTAAAAAAATACTAAATAACTTTTTCATTTCGTTGATGAACCTTACCAATATGCATGAACTGATCAAACATCAAGAATGTCTCAAGCATATAATGACTAACACATAGAGCTCTCAAGCTATAGTTTTTGTGTTTTATCTCTCTTTATATACACCAAAAACATCAAACCACCTAAAATTTTTCTAAAATGGAAAGGAAAATATTTGATCCAAACTTTAAGTCATTTAGAACTATAAATACCAACTTATGGCCCTTTATGTATTAAGAAGGTTATTCTTGAGGCCAAAATGGGTGTTCAGTTTATCAACAAAGCATGACAAGAAGCCAAAAATGAGGTCATAGACATTATATATCCATCTAGATGTGTTGCTAGTTCATGTTTATAGTGAATGAGCATTAAAAATGAATATCTTGAACAACAACTCCAATTTTGACAACATTTATTGATAATGCTTATGTCCATTTGAACAATAGTGAAAATGTATTTTTTAATGGACTTGGATGTCAGAGTCATGTAAACATGTGTAATTTACCTATCCATATGTTATCCATTGTATAAATTTTCACTTGGGGGTCTCAGAGGTAAAAATCCATGTTGGAGCTTGAGAAGTTTTCTTTTCATTACCAAAAAGTTGTATTTTAGGACCTATCACTACAACTTATGCTATGAATTGATCTCAAAGGTTAGGAAAAAGTGATATAGGGTGAGATAATAGTTTTTAAAAAAACTTAGGATGGATATTATAGTTTATATAAACAAATTATGTTTTCCATTCTATATACATGTGAAGTTATACTAAAATTCTACATTTTTCTTGTATTGGGAAGGTCATTCTTGAGGCCAGAATGGGTGGTGGGTTTGTCGACCAGGTGTGATGGGAGGCCAAAAAGATGGTAAAAAATTTTATTCACCCATTTAAATATGTTTTAAATTCTAGTTTATTGTGAATAAACACCAGAATAGGATTTCTCAAACAACTCAACCTTTGACAACATTTATTGTTAGTGTTTTCATCCTTTTAAATAGTATTGAAATTGTATTTCCAAGTGGACTTGGATGTCAAGGTCATGGAAAAACATGTAATTATAATATATAGACGTGATACAAAGGATATTTTTTCACCTCAGGCCCCAGAGGTAAAAATTCCTATTGGAGCTTGAGAAGTTGTCTCTTCACTACCAAAAATTTATATTTCAAGACCCGTCACTATAACTTACTCCATGAATTACTCTCAAATGTTTGCCAAAATTTATCTAGGATGAAATAAAAAATATAAGACACATATATTATGTATCTTATGGTTAATTGAAATGACTTGTGGTCTTTTTCCTATGCATGTGTGAAGTTACACTAAAATTCTGCATTTTCTTGTATTGAGAAGGTCATTCTTGAGGCTAGAATGGTTTGTGGGTTTATCAACTAGGCATGATGGGAGACCAATAACATGGTAATAGATGTTATTATCCCATGTGGATGTGTTTTTAGTGCCAATATTTACTGAATAAGTATAATAAATGGAGTTCTTGAATAACAACTCCAACTTTGACATCATTTGTTACTAGTGTTTTCATCCTACTAAAGGGTAGTGAAAATTTATTTCCAAGTGAAATTGGATATCAGGGTCATGTAAACATTGGTAATTAACCTATCTATCTTTTATCTAATTTATATTTTTTCACGTGGGGGTCTTGAAGGTAAAAATGCCTATTAGAGCTCAAGAAGTTGTATCTTTACTGCCAAAAAGTTGCATTTTAAGACCCATCATTGCAAATTATGCCACAAATTTATCTTGAAGGTTAAAACAATGTTATATGGGGTGTAATAATACTTTTAAGACACACATAAGAAGGATGTTATTATTAATCAAAATTACTTATGGTTTTCATTTAATGCACGTGTGAAGTTATGCTAAAATTTTGCATTTTTCTTGTATTGGGAAGGTCATTTTTGAGGTAAGAATGGGTGGTAGGTTTGTCAACCAGTCATGATGGGAGGCTAATAATGTGTTTATAGACATAATTTACTTATATGGAGATGTTTTATGTGCTATATTTTAGTGAAGAACAACCAAACCTGGAATTATCAAATAACAAAGTTTTGACCTCATATGTCAAATTATCACCGCTATAGTTTAAAACATGACTTTTCCTATATCCTAACCTTGTTGATATCCATCATATGTATTATGATGCCTTAAAAGGGTATCTAAATGTATAAATTATTATATTTTAAGGTTTCTTGACATATTTTACTTTTTTTGGAGATGTTAAGATCTATGAGTAACATAGTAGCATTATCATTTGAAGTTTTTCCTTGTGTCATGTCTTTTGGCTAATTTATAAGCACCTTTAAGTCATCAAGTGAGGTCAATCGAAGATGTATATATATTCATATTAGGTCATGAGTCCTATTTTAGGTTTTGATAACATTATTCAAAGGTATTACCTCTTTATGCCACTTTCATGCTTTGGTCATGCATATGAGGTCTATTAGAGTTATTATGAGACATCAAGTGGTGAAGTGTACATGATAAGGTTATTTCAAAATAAAATTAGGAATAAAAATTGATGACAATGGAGACCCATATATATTGATCCCATTGAGGAAATCATCCCAAAGGAACTAGAACATATGAGCTCATTAAAAGAGTACCCAATGTAGCTTGAAGCCTACTTGGATTCCTAACACAAGACCTATAGGCCTGCCTTTAGGTTGAAGGAAATAAAGTAGAGTTGGAAAGTAGAAGGGATTATTTAGAGCCTCCTATATTGTGTGATACCTTATTAGAGGAGATGATAAGATAAAAATGGAGAACAGAGGCTAGTCATAGTCTTTGAAACCATGTAGATGGATTGTGATAGTATTAAAAGTGGAGATTTTAGAGAATGAGGTCAGTGCTCAAGATTATATAATTTATGGATGAGGACTAGGGAGTGATAAAATATGTCTTAACCATTAGTTTCAGTGAAGGAATCATATAGAAGTATTTATATATTTATGTTATGGGCTTGAATATGTGAAACCTATAGGTATCCTGTAACAATCCATGAAAAGTGAATGTTAACCTCATAAAATAATTGTCTTTGGTTTTAATACACATTAGACGAAGGGATCAAATATAAAATTTAAGTCTCATAATTCTTTATGATATCATTAGTGGGGCTAAGAGTTAAGAGAGTGTCTCAGTCATAGCATTGTATGGATGATTGGTATAGTCAAGAGGAAAGTGTTGAGTTCAATGGTGAAGACTAATGATAAATCCCTTCAATTGTATACAAGGCATAAAGATGACAGGGAAGAAATATTCATGAATAAAATAATATTTGAAATTTGATGTAACTTAGTTAATGGTAATTAAATTCAATCTCATCTTTGGCTTAATCAAATAGACTTAGACAAGAGATAAAACACTATATCTTTACCTTTACCTAGTCAAAAGGCTTGAAACATGAAAGGGAGTTAGGTTTACATGTGGAATAAGTTTTGGAAAATATTTTAGGGTGATATTAGTTGTGAGGAGGAATAAAATTTATCTGGATGGTTTGTACCACTGTTTTGAACTGCATTCTTGCATGTAAGTATACCATAGGGTTAATTTAGTTACAAATGAAAGATTAGGAAGGGATGAGACTAGTTGAAATAAGTTATTTAACATGAGTAAAGGTTAATGAGATTTTGAGAATAAATTAGGAAAGTTTGGAATTAATAAATGGTGTTTAAGATCCATCCAAAGAGGTCTAATGAGGCCTTAATAAAAGTTAGATTTTGGGAAAGAGAGAATGTCCTAGAGAATGTTGACTTGAAACTTGGTCATTAGAGCCTATTGGTAACCCTATGAAATATTTGAGAGTTTTTTTAAATGGGTAAAACTTTATAGTATAGTATCTTATCTGCAAGGGTACCCATAGGCGTAAATAATCCCAAGGAGACCCAATTGATGAAGACTATAGAATATAAATTACAATGACATTGGGAGTTGCCAAATGAAATTTTGTGTGAAGTAGGAGTAGCATAAATGGTATCCAAAATAGGTTTTAATTTTCTTAGAAGTGGCATAGTTTTTTCCATACAAGGAGGTTTATAGGTTTAGAGGGATATAAAGATTTGACCTAGGAATCAAGCCAACAGAGAGAGAGAAAATCCAAGTAAAAGAGGATCAATAACCCTAATAATTGTTGATTAAATTTGTATTAGATATGATAAGATTGTATATAAGGTTTGAACCAATATAAAGGACATAGGGATAAAATACGCCTCAGAAGCCTGAATTAGGTCTTCAAGGCCTAATAGACTTTATAGGGACAAAGAGATAATTGAATCAATATAAGTGAAGGTAAGCTAAGAGAAGTTTAGATGTATGGTATAAGGTATAATAAGATGTAAAGAATAGGTAGATTCATTGAATTCATGATTGAAGTGGAAAGTCATTAAGCCTAGTGAAGCTTAGAGGAGGCTTTAGGAGTGCAAAAGAAGTTGAGGGAGAAGAATAAGTTGAGTCCTACAATTTTTTAATTAAACTTCATTTTAAAAATCACCTAAAATTATCAAATGTGGATCAATATTCAAACATTACACTTCATTATTGATAATTGAAGTAAAAAAATTCATTTATCATAAATTAGTCAATAATACAATATGATATCTTTACATCCATAGTGAAAATTAATTGACTAATCAAGGTCCTTCATTCAAAACATTGATGTTAATGCATATTGTGATTTACATAGACTCATTGTCCATTGTTAAAATAAATGCACATTAATCTAAAACATATGATCGAAGACTTGATTAAAAAACATTTAAAAAAAGAGAGGTTATAATAGTTCTAGGATTTAATAAGTTTCTCAACCAAATCAGCATTTAAATTTTTTTTCTAAACAATTCTACTCAATCCAAAGACTAAGAAAATGTCCATGTGGTAGTTAAAAAATCACTTCCAAAGCTATATAATGTGTATCCAGTTGATGGATTCATTGATGTAGTTAATGACATGAGTAAGTAAATTCTTCCAATTTTTTTTTTTGAATAAAAAACAAAAGGATGATTCTAACCATGGTAAATTATTCATTCCATATTTTATATATACATGACATTTGAGGTAACAATGTGAATATGATTCAGGATGGTTTAAGTATTAAATTTTGTATAATGAATTTTGTTTTAAATATTTGATATATAAACACAAATATATAATGGGTACAACTATATAAAATAGAGGATAGTTGTATTTTCAATAAGACACCACTTGGTATAATTAACTTAGTTATAATCATTGGTCTTAAGACATTACTAATTAGTTTCATGTATTACTAGATAATGACAAATTTGACTAATTTCTCAGATGATCCTAGCTTAATAAAATGATCTATATCATATCCATATTACAGTTGTGTTTAAATGTTGAATCCATTATAATCCAATTATCACCATCTTAGGCACTTAAAATATAAGTTAATCATACAACCTCAAGTAAATTCACATAAATTTCAACTACTTATTCATCCATTTACCAAAATAATATTATATCAGCATAAATTACAATATGATAATAAAATCCTTAAAGGATTAAAAAATAAAAATGTAATATAATGTTAAGTGAATGCCATATAGGCACATGTACAATGTCAATCATACATAGATTACCATATATAGGCATATGAAAATATGTACATTACCATATATCTATAAAAAAAAAGTACATCACATGTAAGATGTGAGTTAATCATCAAATAGCCTCCATCTCTTTGCCTTCCTCAATGAAGACCCTCCCTAGGATGTTTTGTTAGTAGATGAAGATCACTCAAATGCCTCGTTTTGATTCAAGGTCTAACATCAGGTCCTATGTTCATAGGTCCCTTACATCTGAACCTATTGAAATACAAGTATTATTAGCAAATTAACAAAAACTATATATGTATTCAAGTTAAGAAAATAATTTTAAAATAGAATAAGAAACATTTAAACATGCACTTACTACCATCTTGTGGTCCTGATCAAGTTGAATTTGGCACTCAATTTTATCAATGGTAGGTTCAGATACATGAAAAGGCATTTAAAATGAGGATGAAATATGAGATGTTTCCCTACTAATGATTTGAATTAGACTATCAGATATCATAAGACAACCCTAAATACACAATACATTCACATAAGTTATATTTGTAGGGAAAGTATGTAGCAAAATTATTTTAAAATATATATTTTAAAATTCAAAATTACATGTTAATATGTACCTATGTGAGGGCTTATGTAGATAACATAGTTGTAGCGATGTCTATGCCTTTCTCTATTTTCTATGATGTAGGAGTGTCTACTCAAGATATCAAATGAACAAATAAGGTCTCACTTAATTGTATATAAAGTATTAAATATACATGAAAATTATTTATCCTTTATTAAACCTAGAGTGTAAGATGTACTCAAAATTCACCTCTTTATAAGTAAAATTTGTCATACGAACACAAAAAGTTGTTGTAGTAAATGGTCAATCAGTTGGATCTGTATATGTAAACAATGGTTGCATAAGATCAAATGTTGTAAATGTGGTCTATGATGATGAATGCATCTCCTCCTCCTAGAACATAAAATATTATATTCATACATACATACATACATACATACATACATACATACATACATGCATGCATGCATACATATAGATATATATATATATATATATATATATATAATGTAAATTAATTTTTATATTTTAAATTTGTAAATAAATCTTTAATTTGACATGACATAAATATATAAAATATATTTGCATCCATGTATGGCTGATGACTAAGCACCAAATGTGCATGCCAAAAAATCTTCATTCAAGAGTATATCATCCAACCCCTCTAAAAAACAATCACCATCATCATCATAAGGTAAATTATATATAGCTTCATAAGATCTACAAGGATGGGGTCATGTATGAAAAATAGGTGACATATCTCTAGCATTAGTTGTTAAAAGCCTACTTGTATACTAAATGAGTGTATCGATAAACACACTAAGTGCATTCAAAGTGTCGATCTTTAGGAATTTTAAGATAAAGTGGATTTTGGGTAAGGATCCTTTTAGGTTGACTTGGATCATGATGTACACTTGGTCAATCCTATATAAAGCCTTTTCCTCAGCCCTGAAATCATTATAATAAAAATAATTTGGAATATCTTGGAGGTTAAACTCACACTAGAGTTTCCTCATAAAATATAATGGGAAATCATGGTTGCTACATATTGGATAATCAAACACCATCTAACATTATTCCCATAAATTGGCTTTGATCAAAATGTGTTGTCACCTATAGATTGGGAAACATTTAGCAGTTACTAGAAGTTGTGCATTGGTGGTTAGGTCAATGAATAATGCATAAATGTCAACTTTAGATATTTATTTTCTTGACCTCATGTGATGATAATTTTTCAATATAATAATCCATACAACTATCAGGTGAAGATGCCCATCTATCAATTTTACTCATTATTACATGAATTTGACCTAACAATGAATTTAGGTTATTGGCTAGATAAGTGTGGTGACTATTAGTGTATGCAAGATCCCCCATTCTCCTGATTATTTCATAATTTCAATTTTGATTTCCATAATGTGTGCAGCTTGATACTCCTAGGTGCATGGGGGATCTTGTGTAGTTATAGGAGGATGAGGTGGAAGGTTAGCTAGAGGATTAGTAGGGTTAGGTGGAGGATCATTCATGAGAATAACAAGGTCAATTGGAGGGTTAGGGAGATGGTTATGGTCTCCTTTAGTGGATTACATTGTTTAAAGTAAATAATTTACAAATTTAAAAAATGTAAAAAACAAAACATTGGTAAAATACAAGGTTAATAGGTCTAATTTTTTATGACTTACCTCATCTATGTAGAGGCATCATGAATTTAGGGATGTGCTAATCATTCCAATGGACTTCTGATAAGTAATTTTCCCTTGATAGGTAGAATCATGATCGCAGAATGAGTGTTGTGAGAGGAAAGAAATAAATTGAGAAATGGGGGATCATGTGACGTTTTAAACACCAAAAAACATATTCAATAATGTGTATGCATTATTTAATAACACGTATGGGATATAAGACATACACATTATTATATAACGCATACACACTATTATATAATGTTTAATCATTATTGTATAATGTGTACACATTATTTAATAATTTATACATGCTATTTAAATAATGCATATGTGTTATTGAATATTTGGGTGGATGTTCATGGAATTATGCACCAACTCTGTGCACCCACCGACATCCTTGATCATAGATGGAAAAAATATTAACTATCCCACTAGGTCTATGGTTATCACCACAACTGGGCTTTGACAATATTGTATAATAAATTTAGATTTATGGTTGTTTTAAGACATTAAAACACATATGTAGATACCAAAAAATTAAAATTTGTTCTTGCATCATATATTTAATTGGTCAAATATCATGGAAATCCATTAAATAAGAATATATGAAATGTTCATGAGTCAAACCATGAAGCTATTCTTGCTACTATCAAGATTAGAGCAGATCATAGTGGTTCATTGGATTGAAATTCTAAGGTATGTTGACTTGTTAAATGTAGATATATATGATTTTACCAATTTTTTTTGATATTATAGGTAGTACATATAAATTTTATTTTTAATTACTTACTGTAATTTTTTTAGTTTATTGCTACCAAATAAGCTTCAACCTTCATGTTGTCGGCATTGTTATTAAAGAATTACAAATTCCTAAAGCTAAAATAATTTTAATATAAGTACTCATAACCCATCACTACAACTTGTGCCACATATTTTTATGGAGGGTTACATTTACATGATCCATAATGAAATTAGAGGGATTGTACATGCATTGGAGAGTTATTTTGATTCATGCTAATGACATACCATTTATTTTTTATACATTCCTGAAGTTAGGATTAAAACCTACATTTTTCTTATTTTGGGACTAGTGTTCTTAAGGCCATAATGGGTGGTGGGTATCTTGACCAAACATGATCAAATGATAATGTATTGATCCTAGACATAAAACACCACCTCATATATGTTAGAATTATCAGTTTCAAACTATGAAGCAATACAAGTGGAGTTCTACAACTATTACTTCAATTTTGACAAAATTTATTGTTAGTGTTTCCATGCTACTAAATATTTGTGAAACCACACATCCAAGTGGATTTAAACATCATGGTCATCAGAATACATGTCATTTTCCCATATATATGTTCTGAAATTTATGTATTTTCACTTAGTGTTCATGAAGGTAGAAATTTTAGAAGAAAGACAAGCACTTGTCTCTTCTCTACAATAAATTTGCATTTTAGGACCTGTCACTACAACTTGTGCCACATATTCATCTTGAACATTATGTCTACGTGATTTGTGTTCAAAATTTAAATATCTTGGATATGCGTAGGATGGTTCTTTTGGTTCATGCCAATGAATTATGATTTAAGATTTATGCACGTCTGAAATTAGGCTTAAAAACTATATTTTTCTTATTTTGGGAAAGGAGTTCTTGAGGTTATAATGGGTGGTGGGTCACTCCAATGACTATGATGCAAGGAAAATATCCTGACCCTAGATATTATCCCCTACCTTGGACATGTTTTTGGCACTGAATATGATCTATGAAGCATAGGAAGTGGAGTTCTTCAATTTTAACTTTAACATTGACAACATTTATTATCATTTTTTTCATGATCCTAAGTATTAATCAGAACATGCATCTAGGTAGATTTTGATATCGAGGTTGTGGGAGGAGATGAAATTTTCTTGTGTGTGCGTGTGCGTGTGCATGTGCGTGTGCGTGTGCGTGTGTGCGTGCGTGTGCGTGCGTGCGTGCGTGCGTGCGTGCATGTGTGTGTGTGTGTGTGTGTGTGTGTGTGTGTGTGTGTGTGTGTGTTTGTGTGTGTGTGTGTGTGTGTGTGTGTGTGTGTGTGTGTGTGTGTGTGTGTGTGTGTGTGTGTGTGTGTGTGTGTGTGTGTGTGTGTGTGTGTGTGTGTGTGTGTGTGATCAAAGTGATGCATTTTCACTTGGAGGTCTTGAAGGTGTAAATTTTAGTTAAAGGATAATCAATTATATCTTGAATATATTATAATTTAATTTTAGGACCTATTAGTGATTTGGTATATCAAGGTCAAATTGTTATCCCTATCATATGAAACTTTCCTAACATCGGTCATTAACCCTTTGAGTTTGGTCAAACTGATCAATTATGACTAAAAATATTAATTTTGGTAAAAAATATCAAAAATATATTTTAAATAGGTCATTTTCATTTAAAAAGAGCATTTTTAAGTTCAAATATGCAGACAATCCATACACAGGGATCATTTAAGGGAAAAAGTTGATTTTTCTAAGAGTTACAGGGGGTTTAAGGACCTCACATTTTATACATAAAATCATTATGAGTTGGAGAATATTTTGAAATTTTTCAATGGCCATTAAACAAGTGGATATACTCTCTATTTTTAACAGTCCTTAACATGTTCGTTGGAGAACACCATTGGAGTAGGCATCGTTATGGAGTGCAACAGAAGTTTCTAAGTCCAAATAAAAGTTTGAAAATCATGGTATGATGTTTTTTCATCATAATAAGACCTTTAAATTGTATAAAAACTCCAAATTCCAATCAAAACATGTTCATATACGCTTTTACAAGCAAACAAACATACTGACCAACAAGGGTTTCTTTGAGTTTTCAAGCAAAATGTGGTTTCAAAGTATTCTAATAGCATGGTAAATACCTTATAATGATTTTTTAGGAATTGATAATAATTTGAAGAGTTATTTTTATTTTGATGAAATTTTTATTTTTTAAATTTTAGACACCCTTCTTAACATGTTGTTTAAATGCTCATATATTTCACCACGTGTGGAGTTTATATGAACATAATTAGTATGTTTTGACAAATAAAATTTAATTATAATTCATGAAAATTTGACATTATTTGAGTATTTTGTCTTTATGAACAATCATTAAGATTGTAGGCAACTCAGAATATAGTCAAAACCCCATAGGTAGAATTCTCCATGTGAAATTTTTTTATATATTTTGAATGATAACCCAATATTTATAGGGATGTTGAGGTGGGGTTACATTTTATACACATAAAAATAAAAATTTTGGGATTTGGAAATCTGTACTTCATGAACCATCATTTTGAAAATTCAGCTTCAAAGCCTGCCTAAACCCTCATTACAAAAATTTGATTTCATTGTCATAAAATCATCTTATATCAACCTAAAAACTTTTAAAATTTTAAATAAACTCAAAGTATTTCATAAATATCAATTTTATGATGGATATGTATGAATGAGGGTAGAAATAATGCTTTTTATAAAAAACATGTAAAATTAAGTACACTTCAATGAAATCTAATCAATGGAGCTCAAATACTATGTCTTATTCCTCATATTAATATTTTTTGTCTTAAATAATCTCATAAGTGTCCTAACCAACTCAATCAAAATGGCCAGTCTGTAAGAAAATGAAGCAAAATAGGCCTAATCAACCTTGTTGACCAAATGGCAAGTGTTTTCTCATCAAAATCAAATACCTTATGTTGAGAAAAGCTTTTACAGATCTATTTAATTATTTTTTATGTTTCATGGCATCTTTTTTTAGGTTTAATGTATTTCAAATTCAATAATATAGGCTATTAGTCCTAATTAGCCTAATCAACTTAATTGGTCAATCAAGCAGGTAAAGAATGGCATTGAAAATCTATCAAATGAATTAATTTTAGAGTTACCACATGTAATATATATATATATTTAAGGGTATATATAATTTTAAAGTCAATTTATAAGTTTCATTTCATGTAATTCAAACTCAAGTTGAGTTAACTAGTCCTTAAGGGTCAAATCTCTTCGGTTGACTAGTTTGACTAGTTTCATGCATCTCCCATGCTTTTCATGAAAGATAAAGACTTTAAAGAACTTAAATTCACATCCAAGATGGATTTATATTTGAATTTATTATGTGATTTTCATGAAATAAATGTTGAAAATTTGACATGGGCCCACCACTTCTCAATTATATGCCAAAAATGAAGAACATGCATTTTTTAAAGACTTGAAATATTTTAAAGCCTTTATTTACTATTGTCAAAGGATTTTAGTCTTACTTTAACTCAAATAAGACTAATCCTTCACTTTTACACATTAATTTATCTTTATTTAAGGCTTTATACTTATATATTGTCTTTTAAATCCATTTTTCAAAAAAAAAAAATTGAAGTAGAGCAAAAATTATAATTGTCACCATTTATCAAATAAAGAAGATTTTTTGCATATGTTTATTTTAGATCAGAATAGAATGTATTTTTTGATTTTATAATAGTATATAATTTAGATATATATCCCCATTTTTTATTTCCTTTCCTCATCTACTGTGAAAATCTCATCCTCTACAGGTCATTTGAAGAGCTAGTAATAGAATTTGCTTTGCAAGCTTCTTTCAGGTCTTCTTTTGAAATACTTATGATCAAGATTTAATACAAAGTTTTATTTTAGAATCATATGTGTGTCTTACTAAATTTTATAAATATTTCAAAAAATATCAATCATTCAGGTGCATCACCTCATTTAGATAGGGTTTCACATTTTGGTTTCCTTCTCTCTTTTCATTCCAAAAAATCAAAATAGTTTAGTTTTTAAAGATAAATATTAAGGAAACCAACCCTCTCTAGAGGTTCTTATCAGTTCAGAGTCACCCACACTCTAAGAAGATATAGTTATATCATCTAGAGAGACGGTGTATTTTATACATCTTTAATTAGGGTGCACTTCAGAGTGATAACACTTTTTGGCACATTCGGTGGGACCCAAGTTTAGCTATAGGAGACAAGTACAACAGTTCAAGAATTTTCATTTGACTCCATCCAAAAAGGTAGAAATATGTGATAAACATGTTTCAAATGGTGATAATAATGATGAATTTTATGTCCTTTCAATTGATCATGATGAAGAGGCATTTTAGGATGATTTGGAGCGTTTTTGTGCAATTTTTTATAGTCCATCTCCACCCCAAGTAGATTTTGATGAATGTCTTGCAAAGAGTAATATTGCAGTTATTCATAAAAAAAATTAAAGTCATATTACAACCATGTTTGAATGATTATCAAAGATCTAAATACTTTGACAAAGTACCACTTAAAATGAAGTCAAATGAAGACATCAATCTAGGTATACTAGCTAAATTGTAAACACAATAATTGAATGAGAATGTGTCAAATCATGATCAACCTATGAATGAGGTAGAGATAGAAATTTTAATGTGACAAATAAGAATAGGGTAGGAGGATGATTGGATATTGTATCCATATCTTTAATCCCTACACCTAAGAAAATAAGTTGGAGGCCTACCTACATCATCCAAGACATATGAACATATAAGTGATCCCATTTGCAGAAGAGAGTTATCGAAAGGAAGCAAATATGTTTGAAAGTTCCATAATGCATCAAATATATTTCCATTTAATCTAGGAGGACCATAAAGGTTGATGTTAGCTTATACATAATAAACTCCTTATGTTTCATTCATGTAAGTGCATATATCCACATGTTTTTAGTTGTTGTTTTTTCCTTTTCGGTTGTTGTTGTTGTTTATTCCTGTAAGTCTATACATGTACATGTTTTTTTTTTTTGTGTTAGCTTTCTTGTTTGTGTCTTTGCTCAAAAAATATATTTCAATATTCAGTGTATATCCAATTTTTTCATAGCCATAGTTTTTGAATTTTTTGACTAGAAAGCTAGTCAACCCTTGAAATTCACCAAAAGTTTTAGTAATTTGGTTTGTCAAGGTCAAATTACTACCCCTATTATATGAAACTTTATTTAAACTGATCATTAACCTTTTGAATTTAGTCAATGTGATAAATTGTTACATAAAAATACTAATTTTGGTTAAAATGTCAAAAATTTATTGTAAATGGGTCATTATCATTTCACAGGAGCATTTTCAAGTTCAAATTAGTAGACAATCCATGTACAGGTATCAATTTTAGAGAAAAAATGAATGTTTTAGGAGCTACAGGTGGTTTCAGGACCTAAACATTTGTACACAAAATTATTATGAGTTTAAAAACCTTTTTGAAAATGTTTCATGTCCATTGGATAAGTGGATATAATCTATATTTTGTAACAGTCCTTAGCATGTTCGTTGGAGATCATCATTAGAGTAGGCATCATTCTCGAGTGCCACAGAGGTTTCTAAATCCAATAAAAAGTTTAAAAATCATGATATGATATTTTTAAATCATAATAATACCTTTAAATAGTGTCCCAAATCTAAATTTAAATCAAACCAAGTTCATAGAGGCTCTTGCAAGCAAACATGGATATTGGCCAAAAAGTGGTTTTTTGACTTTTCAAGCAAAATTTGGTTTTAGAGTGTTTTGATAGTATATTATATACCCCATGATTATTTTTTTAGGCATTTCAAACAATTTCAGTATTTATATTCATTTTGGTAAAATTTACATTTTTTCAGTTCCAGACACCCTTCGTAACCTCTTGTTCAGATGCTCATATCTTTCACCACATGTGTAGTTTAGATTAAAAATTTTAGTACATTATGATTAATTTTATTTAATTATAATTCATAAAAATTTGAGACTATTTAATTATTTTTCCTTTATGAAAATTCATTAAGAGTGTAGGTAGCTTAGAATGTAGTAAAAACCCCATAAATAGATTTCTCCACATGATAAAATTTTATATATTTTTAATGGGAACCAAATATTTTTAGGGATGTTGGTGGGTTAGTTTTATACTAAAAAATATAAAAAATTTATGATTTGGAGGTCTGTATTTAATGAACCATCATTTTGAAAATTCAACTTCAAAGCCCGCCTAAACCTTCAAAAAACTAATTTCACAAAAAATTAATGTTATTTCCATAAAATTATCATGGATCAACCTAAAAAATTTTCAAATTTCAATTAAACTTATATATTATTCCATAAATATTAATTTTATATATGGATATGTACAGATGAGAACATAAATCATGTTTTTTGTAGAAAAAACACGTGAAATTAAGTACAAGGCACTTCAATAAAATATAATCAATGGAGATCAAATATTAAGACTTTTTATTCATCTCAAAATTTTATTTTTCTTATAAATCATCATATCAGTGTCCTAAATAGCTCAACCAAAATGGCCAGTCTGCAAGAAAATGGAGTAAAATAAGCTTAGTCAACCCTGTTGACTAAATTATGAGTGTTTTCTCATAAAACATAAATATATTGTGATGAATTTTTTTTACAGGTATATTTTATTATTTTTTAAAGCTTTTTGGCATCTATTTTTAGGTTTACTGGAGTCCAAATGCAAGAAGATAGGCTATTAGTCCTAATTTGCCTAATAGGTTTAATTGGTCAATCAAGCAGGCAAAAAATGGCATTGAAAATCTATCAAATAAATTAATTTTGGAGTTAACACATGGAAAATATATTTTTCAAGTAGATATATCATTCTCAATTCAATCCACAATTTTTAATTCATGTAAGTTGAGCTCAAGTTGAGTTAACTAGTCCTTAAGGGTCAAATCTCTTCGATTGACTACATTGACTAGTTTCATGCATCTCCCATGATTTTCATGAAAGATAAAGACTTTAAATAAATGAAAATCACTTTTATTATGGATTTATATTTTAATTTTATTTCATGATTTTCATTCAAATAAGGTTGAAAAGTCAACATGGGCCCACCACTTCTCAATTCTATGCCAAAAATGAAGAACATGTAAATTTTGAAGATTTTAAGGATTTTAAAGCCTTTATTTAACATTTTAAAAGGATTTTAGTCTTATTTTAATTTAAATAATAATAATCATTTTATTTTACAAGTGATTCTATTTTTCAATAAAAATTGTGAAGAGCAAAAATTGTAATTGACACAATTTATCAAATAAAAAAATATTTTTTTCCATATTTTTTTGGATCAAAATAGCGTGTATTTTTTTATTGTGTACAAGAATATAAGTGAGATTTATATCCCCTTTATTTATGTCCTTTCCTCACCTACTATGAAAATCCATCCTCTATAGGTCATTAGAAGAGCTAGCAATAGAATTTGCTTTGAACACTTCTTTTAGGCCTTCTTGTAAAACACTTATGTTCAGGACTGAATGCTGAGTTTTGTTTTAGATTCATATGTGTGTCTTAATCAATTTTAAAAATATTTCATAGAATATCAATCACTTAGGTGCATCACCCCATTTAGATATGATTTCCTATTTAATTTTCTTTCTCTTTTCATCCCAAGAAATCAAAATAGTTTAATTTATAGAGATAAATCTTAAGGGAACTAATGCTCTCTAGAGGTTATTCTCAGTGTATAGTCACCCACAGACTAAGAAAATTCAATTGTATCAGGTAGAGAGAAGATGTATTTTACATATCTTCAATCATGGTGCACTCTAGAGTGATAATATGACCCATCATTGTAACTCATGCAATAGATTAGTCTTGAAGGTTCCATATACATGCTCTAGAGTGAAATTGGAGGGATGAGACATACACATGAGGGTTACTTTATTAAATTATAATGACTTATAGTTCTCAGTTATGCATGATTGATGTCAGGGTTAAAACCTATATTTTTCTTATTTTGGGAAGGGCATTCTTGAGTCTAGAATGGGTGGTGTGCCTTTTAACAAAGAATGGAGGGACAATAACCTAGTTATGGATGTTATGTAGCACCAAATATGTTTTAGAAGTGATGATTTCAATCCTTGAAGTATCAAGAGAAGAGTTCTGTAATTGTAATTTCAAATTTGACAACATTTGTTGTAATTGTTTCTATACTATTGAACAATTGTGAGAACATGCATTCAAGTTGATATGGATGTTGAGGTCATGGGATAACATGTAATTTTACCATCTATATGTTATAAAATTAATGTATTTTCAACTAATGGTCTCAGAGATAGAAATGTCAGTTGGAGGGTAAGCACTTGTCTCTTCACTAAAATAAATTTACATTTCAAGACCCATCAATACAAGTTATGTCATGGATTGGTATTGAAGGTTATATATACATGATATAGGGTGAAATTATAGGTATTTTACATTCATATGATGGTTATTTATATTCCTATAAGTGATTTATGGTTTCCTTTTTATGCATGCCTGAATTCAAGCTTAAAAAATTGCATTTTTTTTAATTTTGGGAAGGGTGTTCTTGAGGTTAAAATAGGTGGTGTGTCTCTAAACCAAGCATTATGGGAGGTAAAAAAATTGGTCCTAGATGTTATCCCCCACACCAAACATGATTTTAGTTCTAATTTTTATCCATTAAGCATTTGATATTAATTTATCCAACTACAACTTCAACAATGCTGAAAGTGACAAGATGTCCTTTGAGGCAGAGACAAACATGATTGTTATATGTGACCATGAATATAGTAAGTATGGAGATATAAATAAAATAAATTACTTCATCAAGGTTTTGAACACACCATCTAATGGTTACATTAATCTAGGTTAATAAATATATATTGAAAAATAACTTCTTTTGAGCAAGAGGGTCCTCTCTCTTTTCTTATTCAACCTTCATTATTAGTTCAATGCTATGTTATCTTTCTGATTTTTAAAGGTATATCATCATTTTATGAATATTTATTAGTTGTATATTTTTTAATTATTTCATAATGTTTTCCTTCCACAACATTTCGTGGTCCTTTTAGACTTTGGAAGTTCACTGGCATGCTTGGGTGTTATGATTTTTATTAATCTTTCTTATCCCTATACAAGCTAGATTACATGTCACAAATAGAAAAATACTTACAACTCCAACATGTAACTTAAGAATAAAGAATTAAGCTCACAATAGATATGAAACATGATAATATTTATAACCCCATTGATGTGAATAATTACGAAGATAACATGCATGCAAAAATATAACACATTTCTACCCTAGAATATACTAAATAAAACTAAACAATATATATTGATTATGCATATACTAATACACTCCAAATATAAATGAATTACATTAATGTAATTATATTAATAATTAAATCTATAAAAAATATACAATAGTTAGAAACACCTCCCATGGTTGAATACATTCACTAAAACTTAGCTTGAACTTCAATTCACTCATAACTTGTAAAATGTGCATCATTTTCAACTTTCCAAATGTGAGAATTATTAAGATCCATTAAAAAAGTCAATTATATAGATGTATAATGATGCAGGAGCATCACTCAAACATGTAAATAGGCTTAGGGAAACAATAAGTTGTTTGTAAAGGCCTAGAGGCCTTAAGAAGCATGTAATGCATTGTAAATAACTTATGAGGTCTTAGATAGTTTCAATAGTCTCTATTAGGTTTTTTGAAAGTGTGATAGGTGTCAAAAGGTCCCAAGGGGAAAGATAATTCAAATCATAGAATTTCCGTCCAAAAACATTGATTTGAAAAAAATCAAATTCTAAAAAGAGGCAAGTAAGTGTTAAACCTCACATAAGGGGTTCATGAAAGTAAAAACAACTTGTAAATGTGTTTCTACCTTAGTAAAAACATATCATTACCTAATACCCACGTTGGACGGGGGAGAAAAGCCTAATTTGTCAAGATAAAGAAGCAAGTTGGCAAGTTGTTAAAAATTGAGAAATCAAATCTGAAGATCATGGGCAGTTTTAAGACCATTCTAAACAAAGAGAATTTGTTTCTATTGATGAGGAGTTCGAATCAGTAGGTTTAGGAGGCCTAAATATATATGATAGAGGCTTTAGGAGTCATTTAGAAGGATTGAAGTAAGATTCAAGAACTATCAAGTTCATTGTTTGAAGTTCAGGTGTATTATAGACCTTTTTAGGTCCTTGTACATAGAGGTGTGAATTGGAATGCATATGGATTTTTAGTAGATGTTTGAAAGAAATAAAATAAAGGACAAAGCCACTAAATTTCCCATCTAGAGTGCCTGAGTGTGAATGGTATGTATTGATCTTTTAATGCATGTTCTTGGTACAAATTTAAATGTTTGAACTAGAATAGCCTCATGGGATGATGTTAATGGGTGTTTGATTAGTTTGTGAATATTGATAAGGTTCATAGACATAAGGAAAAGGTGATTTGGAACTGTTTTAGTCCTTGTGATACTTAATATTTGGATTTGATAATGTTTTCTTTGGTTGAAGCCTGCTAAAACAAGGTTCTATGCACTAGAGATCATGCAAAGGTTATAGTTGGGAACAAACCACAAATTATCAAGAATTAGTTTGAAAAGAGAAAAGTTTAGGAATGTTATTATAGAGCTGTAAAATTAAAATTAAAATTTCAGGCTTGAAGGGAAAATGTGTTCATGTTATAAAATTATTTGTAAACAGCCTGTTTGTTGTCCAGAGAATTCAGTTTTGAGAAAATTGTGTAATATGAGAAAATCCATAAATGATTAACCTTAGGTGCCTAAATATAAAAGTTTTAGAATAAAGAAATAGAAATTTTGAAGTTGGAATGATGTTTTTAAATCCTATTATGCTCAAGATATGTAATTTTTCCTTTCCAGGCCTGTCTAGGACTGTGCAAAAGTTAGTTCATTTTGGAGAAAATGCTAAAAATGGAGTTCTAACCATTGTAAGAAGTTGAAACTTTGTTAATATGCTTGTTTTGTGAAACCATGGATGATTTAGGTGTTTTGGAAGTGGTACCATCAGTACAGTATGGATTTGTCTCATAAACCAAGAAATTGAGCTTAAGGGCAAACAAGAAGAGGTCAAGTGGGTTGAAGGAAATGATATTTCCATTGATGGTGGAGACTTGAAACTTTGGGAGAAGCATAAGAAAGATAAAGGGTGTATAAAATTTTTATTGGTTTTTTTTAACATTCAGTGTATGTTTTCAGATTTGAATATTTGCCTGTTTGGAAGGCTACAAGGCCTAGAAGCCATTTGATCCATTTTGATAGAGAAGTCAATTTTTAGTTTATGATAACTTGCTCAATTGTATGGTTTGGTATTGTTAAGGTTGTTTCAGAGTTATAGAAGCATGGAGAATAGGTATTTAGTGTTTGATGCCTCATATGGCTTAAGAAGACAAGTTGCCTTGTGTTGATTGGTGCATGCTTGAAGAGATGGTAAGAGAGAAATAAGGTGTTGATGTTTTTCTTGATTTGAATGAATTATAATCAATCTTGATAGACAATTAGATAGTTTATTAACCCCTCATGAAGTGTGATTGGCCATATAACATCAGAAAAAGCTTATAAAAGATCTTGATCAAGCAGAGAACAAGTGAGGCCTTACTGCATCAAATTGGTATTAGAGCTAGTAAGCTCCTGGAAAAAAGGAAAATTTTGTACTCTTCTAATCAGTTTTTATAGAGATAATGTACTTTGTGAAGTTTCAAATAGAAGAATAAAAAAAAAAGTTTGCAGTGATTGAAGCAAGTGAAGAAGGTAATAAGAAAGTTATTGATAAGTTGTTTTCAAGATCTTTAAAGACTAATTGTTGTTGCAGTGAAGAAGTTGTAGGTTCAAGGAACTCAAGCCATTGAGGCTTAAGAGGAGAAGAAGCCAAAGAAGGCTTAGTGAAGAGCCAAGAGAAGCTCTAGAAGAAGAGCATAGTGAATTGCTCAAGAAGAAAAAGAAGATCCAAGAAGAAGCTTGGATAGTTTGCCAAAAGACTAAGGTGAAATAGACTTAGGTGAGGTAAAGGATGGAGTTTGAAGAATTGAGAAGAGTGATAGAGGAACTACCTAGAAGAAACATGAACTAGATAAAGAGAGAGAAACAAGAAAGAGAAAAAATAAAGAGACAAATAGAGGAAGAGTATCAAAGAGAAGTGAATGAGATAAAAGCAAGGATAACCATGATAGAAATCATGGTAGAAAATATGCAAAACCCATGGCAAGGATGGGTAATGAAGAAGAAATAGTAAGATGGCTAGTTAGATTAGTGATGGAAAGAAGAAGAAGAAGAATTCTAAGAGTTGCCTTAAGGAGAGAGATGAAGAAGTATATAAAAAAGGATAAGCTCAAGAATGAAGAGCTTGGAGAAAAGTTTCAGTTTGAAGAGGAATTTATGTATGAAGAGGATCAATACTTGGTAGATGAGACGGATCTCATCATTGAAGAAATAGACCAACAGTAAGTAATCACTCAAAATATCAAGTGGCCAAATGTTTTTGAATCTGACATTTCATTTGATGTTTTGTTTATAGGAAAGCAAGTTGAGGAAGAAGGAGAAACATATGATCCAATGAAGATGCTCATGGATCAAGGAGGTGAAGCACCTCGTGAGAGAGTGCTTAGACGGGAAGAAGAGGCTTGTTGTAATGCCTCAAGTGATGAAGACATGAAGAAGGTTCAGTTGGAACTCCAACATAAAGAATTGATCAAGCAGGAAGAAGAAGTCCTTACTCAAGAGAACAAAAGGAATGAAGAGCTACATGTTGATGAAGAACAAAGGTATAATGATGAAAATTCAAAATTGGAAAAGATTGAAGATGACAGTTTTCAGTTCCATAATGTTGATATAGTTGATTTTGATCAAAATGTACTAATCACTAAGGAGGAAGATCTCTTAAAAGAAATATGGCAGTTTGAGCAAGAATTTACAGGTGAAGGAGAGTTGCTTGATAAGAAACAAGAATGGGTATTTGTATACCGAGGGGTAGAACAGCTGCAAGAAGAAGACGGAGAGAAGGTTAAATGCTCAGCCTTGACAATTGAAGAAGATATATTGAAGGAGATAGAAAACCTTGATGGAGAGTTTCTAGTTGAAAAACCAAACAAGTTTTTTGTCTATCAAAATAAAGAGCAGTTGTTGGAAGAGTTGGCAATCTTAGAATATGCCATTAACCATGAAGAGAAGAACAAAACTTGTCCTATAACAATATTTGAGGAGGTAGAACATTATTGTGAAGAATAAATGAAGACAAAGGATCAAGAAGTGATACTTGAACAGCAAGTATGGGTTTAAAAATTTGGAGAGACCCAAGGGTCTCAAATTTTTGCTTCTAATTTTATTTTGAATGGTGATTGTACAGGTTTGCTTGATAAGGAGGTCAAGTACTTGGAGAAGAGAGCTCTTCTAAGAGCTCAAGAAGAGAGAATGGAAGTTGATATCCTCATTGAAGAGGATGAATATGTAAAGAAGAAGGTTGCAAAGAAGATGAAGAGACAACAAGATATACTTTGGAAGGAAAAGACAACAAGCAAAAAAAGACACAAGTGTGGTAGTCAAGAACATGCACATTTGTATGAAAAATTGAATGAAGAAGACATTTTTTTTGTAAAAATTTTACCTTTGTAAATGGGAAAACAAATGAAATTCATGAATAGGAGCTCATGAAACTTTTGAAGCCCAGGAATCTGATGCAGGAGCATCACTCAAACATGTAAATAGGCTTAGGGAAACAACAAGTTTTTTGTAAAGGCCTAGAGGCCTTAAGAAGCATGTAATGCATTGTAAAGACCTTATGAGGTCTTAGATAGTTTGAATAGTATCTATTAGGTGTTTTGAAAGTGTTTTAGGTGTCAAAAGGTCTGTAGGGGCAAGAGAATTCAAATCATAGAATTTCCCTCCAAAAACATTGATTTGAAAAAAATCAAATTCTAAAAAGAGGCAAGTAAGTGCTAAACCTCACATAATGGGTTCATGAAAGTAAAAACAACTTGTAAATGTGTTTCTACCTTAGTAAAAACATCTCATTACCTAGTCCCCACGTTGGAAGGGGGAGAAAAGCCTAATCTGTCAAGATAAAGAAGTAAGTTGGCAAGTTGTTAAAAATTGAGAAATCAAAGGAGAAGATCATGGGCAGTTTTAAGACCATTCTAAACAAAGAGAGTTTGTTTATATTGATGAGGAGTTAGAATAAGTAGGTTTAGTAGGCCTAAATATATATTATAGAGGCTTTAGGAGTCATTTAGAAGGATTGAATTAACATTCAAGAACTATCAAGTTCATTATTTGAAGTTCAGGTGTATTATAAACCTTTTTAGGTCCTTGTACATAGAGGTGTAAATTGGAATGCATATGGGTTTGTAGTATATGTTTGAAAGAAATAAAATAAAGTAAAAAGCCACTGAATTGCCCATCTGGAGTGCCTGAGTGTGAATGGTATGTATTGATTTTTTAATGCATGTTTTTGGTGCAAATTTAAGTGTTTGAACTAGAATATCCTCATGGGATGATGTTAATGGGTGTTTGATTAGTTTTTTAATATTGATAAGGTTAATATACATAAGGAAAAGGTGATTTTTAACTGTTTTAGTCCTTGTGATACTTAATATTCAGATTTGATAATGTTTTCTTTGGTTGAACCCTGCTAAAACAAGGTTCTATGCACTAGAGATCATGCAAAGGTTATAGTTGGGAACAAACCACGAATTATCAAGCATTATTTTGAAAAGATAAAAGTTGAGGAATGTTATTATAGATCTGTAAAAATAAAATTTTAGGCTTGAAGGGCAAATGTGTTCAAGTTATAAAATTATTTGTAAACAGCCTGCTTGTTGTCCTGAGAATTCAGTTTTGAGAAAATTGTGTAATATGAGAAAATCCATACATTATTAACCTTAGGTGCCTAAAGATAAAAGTTTTAGAATAAAAAAATAGAAAATTTTAAGTATGAATGATGTTTTTAAAGCATGTTATGCTCAATATATGTAATTTTTCCTTTCCAAGCCTGTCTAGCACTGTGCAAAAGTTAGTTCATTTTGGAGAAAACGCTAAAAATGGAGTTCTAATCCTTGTAAGAAGCTGAAACTTGGTGAATATGATTTTTTTTTGAAACCATGGATGATTTATTTGTTTTGGAAGTGGTACCATCAGTATAGTGCGGATTTGTCTCATAAACCAAGAAGTTGGGCTTAAGGGCAAACAAGAAGAGGTCAAGTGGGTTGAAGGAAATGATATTTCCATTGATGGTGGAGACTTGAAACTTTGGGACAAGAATAAGAAAGATAAATGGTGTCTAAAATTGTGATTTGTTTTTTAACACTCAGTGTATGTTTTCATATTTGAAGATTTGCCTGTTTGGAAGGCTACAAGGCCTAGAAGCCATTTGATCCATTTTGATAGAGAAGTCAGTTTTTATGTTATGATAACTTTCTCAATTGTATGGTTTGGTATTGTTAAGGTTGTTTCAAAGTTATAGAAGCATGGAGAATAGGTATTTAGTGTTTGATGCCTCATATGGCTTAAGAAGACAAGTTGCCTTGTGTTGATTGGTGCATACTTGAAGAGATGGTAAGAGAGAAATAAGGTGTTGATGTTTTTCTTGATTTGAATGAATTCTAATAGTCGTGATAGACAAGTAGATATTTTATGAACCCCTCATGAAGTGTGATTGGCCATAGAACATCAGAAAAATATTATAAAATATCTTGATCAAGCAGAGAACAAGTGAGGCCATATTGCATCATATAAATGAGAGGATAGGGGGCCCATTTAAAGTTTTATATTATCCTATTGAGACCTACCATCTATCGTTGACTCAGCCTCCACCTGTCTAGTTTTCCAAATTTTCGCATATTACAACAAATATTCTTTTATCCATGGTTGATACCTTACCGTCTGTGAAATAACTATTATAGGGATTTTCATCTATTCGATTTTTATCTATTATGATACATTATGTGTTTCCTTCCAGATTATTAGTGCATCTCCAAAATTATGCCTTCTCTAAGGTGCATGAGTAACACTAAATTTGTGCATCATCCATTCCAATACTTTGAAAATTTTCCTAGTATAATTCTATGTGTCTCACATACATATCCTTATATTTAACCATTAATATGGTTTATTTATGTATACAAAAATTATGGTGAATATTAACCCATACCTTCATATTTATTATCCTCAAATAATTATTTTGACTCCTCTAGGGCTATGGTTTTGAAGATATCATAAACCATTTCCTTAACCTTCTTTTCAAACTCATCCCACACAATCATTATATATCCAGTAATAATCTTGATGTTTTTTTAATCCATATATTTTCCATGTCATCTCCTTTTTCCCCATGGGATTGCACAAAATTTCACACTTTTTTCTCCCTTGAGGATCTTTGGACCCATTGTTTTAATCTTCAAATAAGGAAGTTGACATGAAAGTAGTAGCCTCCATTAGAGGTAAAAAATTGCAAATTTAGAAAATGATAATAATCCTTAAAATGAAAACATTTAGGTGATTTTGAATCAAAATTAAATATTTGGATCTGACACAAAGGAATATAATTTTGAACTTGAAATGTAACCAATTGAAGATGAGCATGGAGATTTATCAAATGGTGAATAAATATGTTTCTCATGTGAGGTAGAAACATGAAATGGCCAAGATGAGTCGAGTGGAGAGGTAGAATTAAAAAAGAGCTATAACCACAAAAATATTCTAAGGATTCAAGAGACATGTGAATATAATCTTTCACTACTTCAAGGGACCAAACAAGAGTCTGTACACAAGAATTCAAAGCATATCGAAAGGGAGAACATTTCAAAGGAGGAGGTAGAACATAACCACAACATCAAACATGCACAAGTAAAATGTATAACGTTATTCAAATAAAGTATTAAATAGATGAGTATTTCATTTTTTATTTCAATCAAGTACTTAAAGGGTAAGTGTACAAAGTTTGGGGACAAAAAGAAGCCTACTTATGGACATGATTTTTTAAAAATTTTAGAAAAATTAACCTTTTGTAGATAATTTGAGATATTTACAATCCAAATTTGAATATGGTGTAACAACATTAAATGTAGCATTTCGATTATAGTTTCCAAAACACTATTTTTACAAAAATGGTTAAGTATAACTAGGTCAAATGTCTAAAATTTGAATAGTAACTCCTATTTTTTAAGAAAATAAACTAGATAGATGGTCATGCAATACACCAATTTTTTAATAGCATTTGATATTGTTTTAAACCCTTTGGTAAACATTTACATAAGATCTTCTAATTTTTTACTTATATTATTTGATATTTTTCTAATGAGTACTTTTTAAAAAATTTAATAGGTAAATGGATCCTAAAAACTGACAAAAAATGGATATCAATGCATGCGATACACTTAACTACCTCAAAAAAATGAAACTTACTTTTTTTTAAAGTGTGTAGAATTAGGCCTAGTTTATGACCATATAACTTGTTTTTCACTTGGATTAATTAAAAATAAATCACATGAACATGTATACGCATGTATGTTTGCAACATACAATGGCCTAAGAAAGGTATAGTTAGAAATCAACATAGTTTAGAATGTTAAATTAGTCCAAATTTTATAAAAATAATATTTTATGGAAAGAGGAGAGTATGCTCATCATGACGTTTTATTTATATAATTTTAACATGGAAATTTCTCATGTATTTAATGATTGAATTTCAAGTTTGTTGTTTTTAATCTAAACTCTAAAACTCAATTGTAGATTGATAGGTCTAAGCCATTCCCAAGTCAAAGGTTTGGTGTTTAATTTCAAATTCAAATATAATTATCACACTAATAATTCAATCACATCATGATCAATTTATTATCAATCACATTAATAATGCAATCATGTTATATCTTCACAACACCTAAAAATGTAAACTTGCTCCCAATTTCAAATTTTATATATGTTTTTATATGTTCTTGAGCTCCCTAATAGTGGTGATCTTTCATGTGATAGGGAAAGGTACATAACCTTGGATAGTGAATTAAATTTTTGTGGTATCATATTAGACTTCAAAACTTTTACGATTATTTTAATATGTTGATTTGATTACTTATAACTGCTTGGTTTTAAGGTGTAAATCATTATAAATTTTAAAATATAATTGATTTTATCATGACATGTCATAAATTGAAATTTTTAAACATATGGCCAAAATTTAACCTATGGTGTACCAATATAGTTGTGCATCTAATGTAAATTGGTGCTATTTCAAGCCCCATCAATGTAATTACATGCCTATAAAATGTTATATGTTTGCTTGTCATCTCTAATTCCATCAGCTTGATTGAATTAAAGAAACATTATTTATTTATGAATGTTTTAAAAGTAAATAATGTGGTTTTGACGTCAATAATCTTGAATGTCACCAACTAATGAATGCAAATGTCAATTAGTTCAATTGTGGAGATAATTAGGGTCAAAATGAGCCACATGAACTTATTTTAAATCGTATATGATGTGATTTTGAGTGAAATTAACCATAATGTCATGTCATATATAATTAACCAAAGATCCCAAAATCACATTCCTTACTCACATATCTAGGTTCAAGAAGCTCAAATTTGCCCCAATAATTTTCATGATTGTACCTTATATACCATAAAACCAATACCCTAAGACCTAATCCCTAAAAAAAAAACCTAAACTCTAAACCACAAATATAAACTCTTTAAACCCTAAGCCAATCATTTTATCCCAACTTAACATCATTTATACTAAGAATTAAGTTCACAAGGCCTAGCTTTTCCTAAATCACATGAATGATTACCCCATTTTACTAATTCACTAAATTTACATGATGACATTTGATATAATGAAAACCCACAAACACATTCTATAGTAAAAAACAAGTCTAATGGATTCAAATTGTCCTCAATTATCTCTGTGATTAGACTGTATCTACTGTAAACGCTAAACCTTATAGGTCTTAAACCCCAATCTCTATAGTATAAACTCTATACCCTATATTTTAAACCCTAAACCAATAAATTTAACACTAATTAAAATCTTTTTTTGAAATAATTACATATATACATTAATTAATTTGGCTGAAATCACATTACTCATTATCGTAATTGACTAATTAGCTCAATATGTGATGACGTGTAGGATAGTTGAGCCCAAAAATATAGTGGACCTTGTGTACACCATAAACATTATATAAATTAAATCCTATAGCCTAAACCATAAAACCTAAACACTATGCTCTAAATTTTAAACCATAAACTTTTGCTATTTACCAATTGATTTATCCCCAATTTACATCATTTTTATGAATAATTAGGTTCACATGGCATATAGAAATTATAAATTATATACACCCTTAGACTTAAACCCTATGCCCTAATACATAAACCCTAAAACATAAATTGTAAGCCCTATGCCCCAATTCACTAATCCCTAATCCATAAACGCTATGTAATAATTCTCTAATCCCTACTTAGGGTAAAAAAGAACCACATGAACCTATTTTAAATTATATATGATTTGATTTGAAATGAAATTAAACCTAATGTCATGTCATATATAATTAACCAGAGAGTGGATTGATTTAAGTGAGGAGGCATTTGAGGCCACTTTGAACCCCTTCAAGAGAAAGATATAATTTGGGGAAAAATTAAGTTTGATTTTTTCATGAATTAATCTAATTAGTCAATTTCTAAAATTACAGGCATGATTTGTTAAAAAATGAGCCCATAAACAAAATTTATGGTGTAATCAATTATATAATGTATGAAAAATATATGGCTTAATTGATCCTACTTTTATCATAAATGAAAACATGAAGGTAATCATCATAACTAGGTTCAATTAGATCAAATTTTCTTTAATTACCTTATCTATTGTACCCTATATCCTATACTTAAAACCCTAAACCCTATACTATTTACCTTAAACCATAAGCCATAACCCTTAAACCCTAAACCCTTTAAACTATAGACCCTAAAAACTAAACCAATTAGTTTAGCCTTAATTAACATCCTTTATAGTAATAATTAGGTTCATGGGGATCAACTTGGTCATAATCACATCACTCATTACTGCAATTGAATTAATTGGCTCAATTTGAGATGATGTGGATTGAGCCCAAATTCATATTCTTTACTCATAGATATAGGTTCAAGGAGCTCAAACTTACCCCAATTTCATTCATAATTGTACCTTATGTATCATAAAAATTATACCCTAAGCACAATACCTAAAGTTCCTAATCCCTAAACTCTAAACCATAAATATAAACTCTTTACACCATGAACCAATCATTTAATCCGAAATTAACATCATTTAGACTAAGAATTAAGTTCACAAGGCTCAATTTAGCCTAAATCACTTAAGTAATTACCCCATTTGACTAATTCACTCGATCTGCATGATGACTTGGGGTATAATGACAACCCAAAAACACATTATATATTCATAAATAGGTCCAAGTGATTTAAATTTTCCTCAATTATCTTTGTGATTAGATCTTGTGTACCCCAAACCCTAACATTTATAGGTTTTAAATCCCCAATCCCTAAAATATAAACCTTATGCCCTATTTTTAAATCTTAAACCAATTAGTTTAGAACCAATTAACATCATTTAAATTAATAATTAGGTATCTACATTAGTTAATTATTCCCAAATTGCATTACTCATTATTCTATTTGACTAATTGGCTTAATCTATGATTATTTGGGGATGAATTGAGCCCAAAAACATAGTTGACCCTATGTACACCCTAAACCATATGTAATTTAAACCTTAATCCCTAAACCATAAACCATAAACACTATCCCTTAAATTTTAAAACATAAGTTTCTTATTTACCAATCGATTTAGGTCCAATTAACATCCATTATAGTAAGAATTAGGTTCACATGGCATAGAGAAATTAGACCTTATATGTACCCTTACACCTAAACCCTATGCAATAATGTGACCATGTTATTATTTTTAAATAATATAATCATGTGATGGCTTGGTAATTACCGATACATAATTTAAATAACAATCACATTATAGGGAATGTCCATAGAATTGTCCCCCAACTTCATACACATAAAGTACAATAGAAATTCCATATGTCTATAAATTCAATGAATTTATTAAACTTAAACATCAATTCTTGAATGATATTGAACCAATGTAACAAGGGTATCCACATTATAATAGTGATAAATGGTATATCCCAATCATGAAAGGTACATTATAGTAATATATGATTCTCTCTAAAAAAATTATACTATTTTCTTGCGTATAGTTTTAAATGCAAGACATATTGAAATATTATATGTTAGTTTTAATAATTTACATGAAGGAAATATTAAATATTATCATATCTAAATATATCCATACAACCATAAAATTTATTTTTGAAATAATAATGTGAGCCAAATTGTATGGGATCATAAAGGCATACTAAATAAGAACATAATATAATTTTTAATGATTGCCATATAGGTATACAATTTCAATAATGCATACATTTCCATATAGGTGTACAAAAACTTATATCATCTAACAACATAATATAGTATCTGGTGAGTGCATTATATGAGTATAATTTCAAAAAAATGTACATTTCCATAGAGACATACAAATAAGTAAATCATATAAGACATCCTACTCATCAAATAATCTTTCTCTCTTTTTTGTCCTCAAATGAGACTCTCCCTAAGATGTCGTAATCATAGATGGAAATCCCTCAAATGCCCTGAAATCATCCAATTTTTGACTATAGGTTATTATATGCTCATAGCTTTCCTATAGATGAAACTATTCCAATGAAAATATTAATAAAAAAATTTAGACACTATACATGTGACCATGTTTAGATATTAATTTTGAACTCGAACAAAAGATAATTTAATTATGCACTTACTTTAATCTCATGGTTATGCTCAATCTGTGCCTGATCCTTTACAAGATCAGTGATAGATTGAAGTGAAATTATAGTTGTGTGAAATGGGGAATAAACAATATAAGGTCCCCTACTAATCATCTAAATGCTAATACTATCAGATATCATATAGAGACCCTACATACATAATAAAATCACGAAAGTTATATTTTTCCAAGTATGTAGTAAAATTATTAAAACAAATATATTTTTACAATTCAATACTACAAATTAACATGTACCTTGGTGAGTTCATAAATAGATGACATTGAAATAGTAATACCTTGTCTCTATCTCTCCTCATAGAGACAAAGGAGTGTCTACTATTTTCATGAGTCAATCAAACAACCTAACTTATTTTTCTAGAGGAATTAAGCATATATTAACTCAAGATTTTACCTCAAGAGCATATATATAAATAAAAACCTATATATAGAATATAATATTAACTAAAAATATTACCTCTAAATATGTAAATAGTAACTTAAATTTAGTATGACATTTATATAAAATATACCTACATGTGTGTAGCGATTGATGTGCATGCACTAAATGTATGTGCCAAAAACCCATCTCTCATGAGTATATCATCTAATCCCTCAGAAGCACCATCATCATCCATTCAAAGGTCTAATGCATGTAACACCAAAACATCTAAAATGGTGAGGTTGGATACACGCACTAGGTATAGTATCTTCAACATAGGTCTTATAAAGCCTACTCATCTGTTGAATGAGTATATCTATAAGTACACTATGTGCATGAAAAGTGTCAATCTCCATGACATCTTTCACTGCAGAGGAGATCTCAAGATGAAGTGGCTTTTGGGTAGGGATTATTTTAAGTCCATTAGGTGCATGAAATGCATCTAATCAATCTTGTGCAGAGCCTTTCCCTCGACCCTAAAACTCACAATAGTCAAAACATTTAGAAATATCATTGATCAAAAATTCATAGTAGAGTTTCCTCAAAAACTACAATGGAAAATCATGGTTGTTACATGATAGGTAATCAAACACCATCAAAAATAGTCCTAAAAACTATTTTGAATCAAATTATGTTGCCATTGCTGGATATGAAAACATTAAGTGGTTACTATAAAAAGTGTGTTGGTTTCTAGGTCGATAAATAAGGCACACATTTAGTATTTTGATATGTCTTTGTCTTTTATATTATAGCTGACAATTTTTCAACATAGTAAGCCCTGCATTTATCCCTATATGATGCCCATCTATCAATTTGACTCGTTATCTACTCAACTTGACATAATATTACCTATAAGGTATTGGCCAAATATGTTTGGTGGGTGTTGGTCAATGTGGGGTCCCTCATTCTTTTTTGTTATTTATTTAATTTCTATTTTTTTAACTATGTGTGACTAAATCCTCTTGACTACCCGAGGGATCTTATGGAACTATAGGATGGTTAGAAGGGTTAGGTAGAGGGTTAGGAGGGTTAGGCATAGGGTTAAGAGAATAAGGAAAAAGGTTAGGATGATAGTTAGGAGGTTGGTCAGTGTGCTAGTCTCTTATAGTGAAACGGGTTGCTAAAAAAGTATTTATCAAGTAAACAATGAAAATTAAAAAAAAAAATCAAAATCTACTATTAATATGTTTGGTTTTTGATTACTTACCTCCCCTCCATGATGACATTGTTGATTTGGTGAGGTATTGAGTGATTGAGGTGCTTTTTTATTCTCCTCTGAGTAAAACATGATCATGGTTAGGAAACAAATGTGTCAACTAAGTACGAAAGTTTGAATAAAATGTTAGATCTCATGGATAGACCTTTTTATGTTTTTTAAGTGTAACATGTACATGTTTTTACCACTAAGAATAGTGTCAATAATATGTATGTGCTATTGTCACTATTCTTAGTGCTCATAACATGTACACATCATGCTTTCATAATGTGTATACATTTTGGCTTAGATTTTGCAAGCCTAAATTTAAATAACATGTATGAATTATGACCATAATATATACACATTATGGTCATAACATATATGCACTGAGAGAAATTTCCATAAAATTGTCCCCTAACTCTATGTACATATCCTTTTATATAGTTGAGGTGATCAAATAACTCAATATTACCAAGTTTTCAAGTTGGATTTGATAATATAATCTATCCTCACCAATTTGATGGTGTGGGTAACTTGGTTCACACACAGTCACTAGATTATAAGAATCAATGGTCTACACAATTGGGCTAATCTTAACTACTAGGTGGCAGCTCGCTTTTACTCCAAGGTTGGGGATATGTGCCTTCCAATCTATCTCTATCTCTATCTCTTTGTACATATGAATTGTCAAAATTTATCTATATTTATTTTAATAGCTGTTTTAGATCCTTAAAATTATACATATTTTTCACATCATCTTACTAGTAGACAAGGTAGTTACATTAACACAAAGGTGTACTCTTAAACCTTTCTCTTTAAATTTCAATCTATTTCAATTAATTTCAATCCTAGATCATATGCACTGATTATATATTATAACATGTTCTTGGTTTTAGGTTAGTCACTAGTAAATCACTCAAGTCGAGTACATGTAAAGACAAGGTGTGTTATACACACTTACATACACTTACATTACTCTCGTTTAATCTAGTAATTTCCTTACTAGATTAAAGGGTGAAAATATAGATGATGTTTATAGATTATATATAACCTTAGTATTTTATACTTGTTCAACTCAAACCTTACTTATTTCTCTCAGTATTGGAGCTATTTAAGTTTCATAAGTCTCACATATGCTCTATCTTATGCCACTTGGAAATATATGTTACTTTGTAAAGTCTTATGTTAATGACCCAGGCCTTATATTCTGATTTAAATGTTAAAAATGTGCTTATCTTCCATCTCCATGAGTTGCAAACATGTACCTATTTCTCTACTTTCTAGACACTAATGTTTAGGGTACACACTAGCATTGACATTAGTGTCTTGACCTGAAACAAGTGTCCAGTTCTCTAAAATCATCTATTTTACAAATGAAACATATCCTAATGGCCGGCCATTGATTTTTAATGCAAGTTACTTATCTAAATAGATTGATATAAATATGAGATCACCCCTCATTCAATCCTCACTGGGGAAACACATAGAAAAAATAAAGAGAGACCAAGACAAATCATCAAATGAACTCTATCAAGAATTCAATTGAATAAAAGATTCTCTATTTCCATACCAATCATAGGTACTATATATATATATATATATATATATATATATATATATATATATATATATATATATAACCTATGATTGGTATGGAAATAGAGAATCTTTTATTCAATTAAATTCTTGATAGAGTTCTTTTGATGATTTGTCTTGGTCTCTCTTTGTTTGGTATATATTTAAAGTACTAAAGAAGCTTCCTAAGAGCCCAATTTTCTTAGTTACAAGCTAAGTCACTATTGTAATCACTTTCTACAAATTGTATGATTCACACATAAGCCAACACATAGGGGAGAACTATATTAGTCTGACGTCCTCTTCAGAGTATTAGCTATGTAGGTAGTGTTCAATGGCATAGGGGTCTTTGGGATCATCTCGACACTATGTGCCCACTAAGCTATTTTTCTCAAGGTAACAATGAAGATGAAGAAGTAGGGGTTTGACATTTAATAAAGATTGACAGTCCATGATACATATTTAAATGCACCAGAGTGAAGATGAATCCAAATACAGAATAATCTATGAAGTCACATCATTTTTCATCAATTATTTTGTATATGACACTTATATTGAACCCATAGAGTAATGTCAACATAATTGTTTCAAGATGATGTTAGTGTCTAGAGTTCTAGAATTGTTAGATCTAGAATCTGACTACTATTCTAGAATCATCTTCAAGCTTGCTTTCTACCTTTTCTAAATCTAACACTATGATAGCATTAGAACTAAATTAGTGTATTATTTAGTTGTCATTTTTGTGAATAACTTAGTTGTACTTTTTAAATTTAACCTATACTCAACACAATAAATTCAATATATGTGTATATCTACATTTATAATTTAATTGGTTTATTGTATATTTGATTATCAAACTTGTGTATTATCCTTTCTATATTCTTAACGCTATTATTCTGCTAAGGTAAGATAGCATCTTATCCTTATCTAGAGTTAAACAATAACGACCCAAAATTAACTGTTTTGAATCCTTAGAGAAACAATAATTTTCAGTACTTTGTTTTTCTTTGGTAGAATATAAATTTCAAAAAGCTATTAAGCAAGCGTGGAAGTTTTTTCATTAAAATTCCTGTTAAGAAATCTTATGTTAGTGCTTGATTTGTGAATTGTAATATGAATAATTATATTAGTAATTATTCCCTAGTGATTATATGTTAGAATATAGTTTGTTAATATTCTAACTATTATAGGTTATTTATGTGAGGTTGGTGTTAATAAACCAGCTCATGTATTTGGGTCGAGTTATTTGTAACTTCCTTATATTTTAGAAGAGGAGTCTCCTATATATTTGTAATATGTTTGTATTCAGAGAAAATGAGAAATCTGAGAATAGTATATTATTTATATTGAAATAATTTGTTTGTGTTTCTTCAGCTTCTTTGTGCATGATTTTATCTTGTGCTTGGCTCTTTAAATTTCTAACAGTGGTATCAGAGTAGTGATATCAACAGCTTGTGATGGAAATCTAAATTTGTTTGTAGGGGCAGACATGTTTTTATTTCTCCCCTGTAGATGGTAATTGAAAAGTAATAATGATTGGCATCGGCGATTGAAGACTACATTAAAACGTAGAATGCATTCTTGATCAATTAATAGACATCAGTGAGTAAATGTCAGAAAAGGCATATTAAAAATCACATCACCATATGTAGCTGCCTACGTTAAATGGCACTGACAACAATAATGCATTTGTCGTTATTATTGATGTATGCTATCTTAAGAAATAAACCACAGTGTCATATACCAGGTCGGTTCGTGTCTCTGTGTAGTCTTTATGCATCATACAGATCGTGATAATCTATTAGATGCTTATCCTTGTAAATTGCCATTGACAGTTTTTGCTGATTACGTATTTGGATTGTATAGCGTATGGTCTCTGTGGAGTCGTGTCGATCCGTCCCAGTTGATATTTGGCTGCTGTCTTAACTCGTTCAACATTATCTATGCTTTCTTCAAAAACCAATCACCGCCACTATCTTCACCATCCCTACACACCATGTTTTGCATGCAAGATGAGTTTTCTTCAGCCGCTTCACTATGTTATCTCAAAATGTGGCTTTCACATCTCCTTTAACAAACACTCTCACCATAGCTACATCCAGATCGCTACTCAAATTTGATCGAGGTCCTGTAATTAAGTGAGTCTTTTGTTTTTAAAGAGTTCGGTTTAGTCTTTTGCATTAGTTGTTAATGAGTTTTTATAATCTGTTGTAGTTTTATTAAAACGTTAGCAGTCATTTGGTCTTTTAGTTTGTTCAATATCTATCTTAAAAATCAAAGTTCATAATAGTGGTTTCATGGTAAAATCAAGTCGTTTTTTTGTGTTAGGTTGATGATAAAATATCTTGCAATTATTATTATTTGTTCAAAAATTGAAAAGTCATTTTAAGATTGTCATTTATAAAGCCAAAGGTCTTGTTTTGTATTTTTCTTATAAGTACATAAAATCTAAAAAGTGTCATTTTGACCAAGTCCGTCATTAACGCCAAAAATAGAGTCTAGGTTTTAAAGTCTTGTATGTCATATCAAAGTCTTTTTAATTGACTTTTTCTATGTTTTTCCTTGTCTTAGCGAAAATGTGTCATTTAGATCTAGTCTAAGAGTTTTCTAATGTCATTAAGATTCATTGGGTTCATATATGTATATTGTTTATCAAAAATTGAGTTATTATTATCAAAAAGTTTAGAGTCAACATTTAAATGTATTGAGAGTATCATATTTTATGTTGTTTTGAGTAGGAAATTTAAATTGTAAAAATAAAAAAATTTCCTTATAAACATTTTTTTTATTGTACATGACATCAACATTGTGGGCAGAATTTATCTTGAAAACTCATACACCTGAGCTTCCTCGACACATGTGCTGAGTGAGCAGTGGCATATTAGAGGATGGAGGATACATGGTTGATGGAGATCTTTCAACGACCTATCATCAGTTGCCAATGACGGGGCTGTACCGATGATTTGGTGACTTATGTGTGTTTGAATAAGAGTATAAAGACATGCTTGTCCACTTGCATGGTGTGATGTTATTTTTTCAGTTGTGTGTTTTCATTTTAAATTTCAATGTGGTGTGAATAGATGGAAACTTCACATTGTGGTGGGGAGGGAGGGCAGGCGGGGGGTGAATGAGACAATGAACATGACACGATGTTCCATTTCCAGTGTCTATATGTGATTCTATGTGTAAAGCACAATGTTCTATTTTTCTATGTAATCTCCTAAAGTGAAAATGTGATGAGCGCTGATGAATGTACTTGGCACATCATGATGTGGTTGTTAGTAAACCACTTGAAAACCATCATCATTTGTGGTTTGTGGTAAACCACTAGAAAACCACCATGCTCAGGTTCTAGTTAGCTGTATGAAAACTATTATGTCTTGGTTTGTGAACAACCAATGGAAAATCACCTAATCATGAAAGCAAGTGCAATATAGGTTGAATGTTTTCCCCATCTTCACACCAAGAGGAGTAATGTTAGGAAATTTTATGTTAGTATTTGATTTGGGAATTGTAATATGAATAATTACATTAGTAATTATTCACTAGTGCTTATATGTTAGAATATAGTTTGTTAATATTCTATTTATTATAGGTCATTTATGTGAGGTTGGTGTTGATAAACAAACTCATGTATTTGGGTTGAGTTGTTCGTAACTCCCTTATATTCTAGGATAGGAGTTTTCTATATATTTGTATTCAGATTAAATAAAAAATTTGAGAGAAGTATATTATTTGTATTGAAATAATTTGTTTGCATTTTTTTGACTTCCTTGTACATCATTTAATACTATGTTTAGCTCTTTGAATTCCAAAAAAATCCAAATTATCTATCTTCAAAACAAATTTTATTTTATTAAAATATTTTAATTTCCTAGAAATCTGAATCCCATGCAACACATGTTAGGAAAAAATCAGTATGACAATCTAAAAAAAAAATTAATGAAAAAGAGATAAAAATTGTATTGATTTCATTTGTTGATTTCTTAAATTAATTTATTATTCATTAATATATAGTATTGAATTGTCAAAATAATTAATTGAATGGCTAAGTTTGGAAGGCATATGGATCGAGAAAAACATATAGTTTTATTTTAGCTAAGAAAGAATAATGCAATTGAGTGTCCCTTAAGCAGAAAAGGTAAATACAAACCTTCAACTTTAATCTAACGTGTCACCGTTCCAAAATGAATTATGAGGAAAACTCTTTTCTATAAATATTGGGTAATTAAAAACAATAAAAATATAATTTTCATCTCATATAGATCATCTACAACATTTTGCTTCATGTCTTGATATTAATGAAAATTTTGATCTTATACTGAAAATGTTTTATAATGTCTTATTTAAACAGCACATAAATCTAAATAATATGGGATTGAGCATGTAATACGATTTTAATGAAATCACATGTAAAATTAAATTATTTCACCTAACTATTTTAAAAGAATTTCAATGATATATATATTTTTTTCAGTTAAATAAAATCTTAATAAATAAATGGTAGACATGTATGGAAGAACTTCCATTTAATGTTTAATATTTGTAAAATATATTTATTATCCTTAAAAATATATTTTTTCAATAATATAAATGAGATATTTTATTATAAATCTTATATTATTGTATTATATAATATTGTTTAAATAATAATATTAGATAATTAATTTAAAAAAAACACTTTCCCTGAATGAAAATTAATTTAAAAAAAAATCATTTTATCTAATTATTAAGTATCGTAATATTTTTTGTTATTTAATCTTTCTTTCATACAAGAATTTCTAAGTCGTTCGAATTTCGGGAAACGGTTATTCTCATGGTGTCAATGGCACTTAAAAGGGATATTAAAATAATAAACTTGTTGCTTCCATATGTGAGCCCATGTCTTACTATTTTTTCAGAGACATGAAATTCAACATTTATAAAAAAGGCTGCTGACCTAACATATTTTCAGTTCTTCATATAAACGGATGCTCCTTTTCAACATCTATATGAATTGATGCTCACTCAACATTTCCATGTTATGAATTGATGCTCACTTAACATGTTTCAACGGATCGTCATTACAATGCTCCAATAGCAGAGATTTGAGCCTATACCATGTTGGTATATTTGAAAACATTTATTTATTAAGATTGAGTGATGGAGCCCATGCTCCAGCATATAATCTGTCGTTTCTAAATAAATAAATCCCACTTTACATAACCTTTTCTTTGTTGACAGTTCGAGACAACAAAAATATGATGAAAAAAAAGAAAGTTCAGAATGCATGTATTTTAATTCTTTTTAATAAATCCTTTTACTTTTTTTGGAAAAGAAATAGAAATTACCTTCTAAATTAAATGGTTGATATTTCATTTTATTCTCCAGCCTCCTTTCGCCCATTGATCTAGAGTTGTTGTGAGGGAAATGTGGACCCAAAAGCACCTTACACAGGGCATATTTGTTCCAATATTCAATATATTTTTTAAATATTCATCTTTGACTTTTTCTAAGATAGGACCCGAGAAAATACGAGTTAAAAATATTTTGAAAAACATTCTCTACACTTCAGATTCTAGATTTTAATTTATCGTGTAACTTTGTATATAAGGGTATTCAATCATATTAACCATAGACGCAACCTTAGTTAACATTCTTCGCATATGATTAAAAAATGTCTCATCTAAATATGAAGACAAAATAAATTTCATAAAGAAATGGTAAGATCTCCTTGAACAACACTAATGTTGGTAAAAGCATTACCCATCGAAATTCCTCTTAGAACAATTATTGCATTGTTCCAAAGGTTCAATATTA
>JARHVA010001003.1:3805000-3857500 GCA_037957365.1 Torreya grandis | reverse complement strand
TCTTCTTTGATTCTAATATGTGAGAAAAATTATTGTTCAGGAAATTTGTGTTAAATATTTATTTATATATATATCTTATACCATATCACATTCATGATTTAAAAAATTCATATAAATAAATATTTGTGAAAAATTATGGATTGTGAAATCTATAAATTTCAAGAATTTAAATGTTTGAAACATTAAAATAATTGAGCTAAAGGTCCCACAAAATGAATGTTTAAGATAATTAAATTAAATTATTTAGAAAGTGTGAAATTCAATTTCAATGCAACCATTGTGCTAAGAGAAAATAGCTAAGAAATTATCTCTTAATGTTTAAAATATTTGAGACCACCTCATACTCTAATTATGTAGGTGACACTTAATGTGCTTAAAATAATTCTATTATTCAAAGATAATTTAACTATACTTCAAATATGATGTATATAGTTCTTATCCCTATAAAAATTTTACTTGCAACTTTTATTTCAAGAACACAAGTTCTTCCCCATTAAGCTAGATATAATTTACGTATTGTAAACAAATTAAAAGAATATAAAATGACATATTAATAGACACTTATAACTAAAAATCTACCTTCACTATTAATATGATATGTTATTAATAAATATATTTTAAAGTATTATTGTATTATATTATTAAAAAAAATAAAAAATATTATAAATCTATTATAATATATTATATTTTTATTAATAATTTTTTAATGTGTGTGTGTATGTGACTTTATCAAAATATAAAGTCACATCCCTCTTGACATAATTATGTACAACTTCCATAAAAAGTATTTTGAAAGGACTTTTTCGAATTATTTTACCTAACGAAATATGTGGACTTACGTTTATTATGACAATGTGGTTGAAACAATATCTCAAAGAGAGACATGCTTTCCTATACATCATAATTGTTTCAATTATATATTAGATAGCTAAAATAGTTCTATGGATGTTAAATATTGCATTGAAATTTGTGACATATCACTTAACTTTGTAGATATATCTGAGTGAGCCTCTTTCCTTCCACCACTTGAAATACCCTATTGTTTCTCTTCACCATCACCACCTAATTCATATTGAAACATTTTATCATTTTTCCGTTCTCTGTATTTAACCTTTCCCACGATTTTATCATTGTTCAAAGTCACTATGGAAAAAAAATGTCTCCTTCCAATACATCTCATTATCAATTGTGTGAAGAAAACTAAAATGTAATTCACAAGTTTTAAATAAAACACAACTATTAATTTAGTTTCTTTCATTTTACAAAATCTCCTTTCACTAAAACTTCAAAGTTACATCCCTCCCAACGTATAACTTACACCTTTGGGAGAGAATTTTCATGTGTTCTCGTTATACGTTAATGGTAAAATATTATGTTTGGTAAGCTACTAGTTTGGTAGGTGTAACATAAAATTGCTTAGTAAAAGGTTGTACAAACCAATAAGAACATAACATGGTCCTTAATTTTTTTTTAATTTGGTAAATTAAATCTCTTTAAAATGTAATGGATTAATTATTTAAAAATTTATATATAAATAAATGATTACAATAAACAAAATTGGCCTGCCAGTATTTACGGCCTAATTCCCATTTTCAAAATATACTGTCCGATTTCTGTGTTCAAAATAATAAAAATATTATTAAACACGAACCTAGAAAAAAAATTCAAAACATGAAAACACAAGTAAAAAAAGCTATACACAAACTTCAATATGGAAAGGTGAGGTGATAGAAACAGATCATCTTTCACAATTTTCCTAAAAACATTGTTTATTCCTCACCAAATTCTAATACGTTGGTTTGCCCACCAACCGATGATTATTCTTCACTCAATACTGATATGTTAGGTTTACCCACCAACCGAAATCTAACTTTGTTAGCCTATAATTTTGTAAGAAAATCCAAACAACCGCTACCTCTGATGCCTTTCTGGCGTACAGGAACAACATAATAAGTTTTGGATGGCTATCCTTGCAAATTACAGAGTAAATCCATATTAATTCATTTGAAATGGACTGTGATTTGATTAAGAAACATCAACACAGAGGCCGGAACACAAAACGAAACTAAAACGACAATCCCGACAGCAACGCTTGGTCTAGCGTTAAGAAGCAAGGTCTGAAACCATACAAGAAATAGACATACATCTGAATGGTAGGTGGGATACCATTTTTTCTCCCACTTCATCCAATGCTGCGGAGGAATATAATTTATTTCCTCCATTCTCAGCTGATGCATCCGTTTTCTCAAAACTAACATATCCTCGTCTACAATGCTTCGGCGTTCTGTAAACCAGTTGAACTTGAGGATACAAAATGCTTCAATTGAGAGTTATAACAATAGAAAATTATATACATAAATGTGTACTCGTACCTGATTCATCGGACCTGGCAGCCCTAACAGCCAGCCTTCTGTCGCCCTTCTTGATGCGAGTACGTGCGCAAAGCGTCTTTTGTAATTTGGTTCCATCAGGCATCGGCCCCTAGCAGTATTTTGCAACTGTGAATTCCATGGCTGCAAATCTTGAAGCTGATTTACGTCAAATTTAATTTATGGAATGCCTTAAATAGGCGTGATTTGCGTAAGGGAACGATAGGCCCCCTGTGGAACACACATTATATCGGTGAAGGTTCGTCCAAATATTTGTCTTTTGCGTGAAGTGCAGTAAATAAAGATAAAGCAAATTTTGCTTTATCTTTTTATGGTAGACGCGTGCACGTCTCTGTGACAGTAAACCTTTGAATACGTTCTCTCTGGAGGCAGAAAAAGAATGCGAAGTCATAGGGGCATCAAGGGGTTTAGTGGGTAACATAGATAAAAAGGTAACATACAAGATCAAACACAATCTACGAATAACGTCCCGATCCAATGGATTTGGATAATCCTTTCACTTTCCTTGAGCCACAAGATAGTGGTGAGAGGGTAATTTGTGAAGATACTCAATAACAATCATCTCTTTTTGAAATTCTTGATAATAATACATATTGAGTTAAGGAGGTCATTGGAACATAACTTTACAAAAAATACATTTAGACAATCTCAAAGTGGTAATAGTTATATATGATTAAGTTAAGCAATGAAATGTGGTTGATGAAATGAAGAATTTTAGTTGAAATGAAAGTGTAGAATTAAAAGGGCTCCGACTTACTCTAAGTATTTTTTAATATATTCAAATGTTTATGTGATATTTATCTACAATATCGAATCTTTGCCTGATCGATTTTTAATCAACGATTTAATTTTATTACAAAGAAATATCTTTCTCAAATACAAAGCAATATGAAATAAGAATTACACGTAAAACAATTAATAAATAAAAATAACCATAAAATTAAACCTTTATATAAACTAAACAAACTCTAATATAGACCATGCCCCCCCCTTCTATATATCTGGGAGGACACTAATTAGAGATCGATCCTCTTACCTATCAATTCAAATCTACAATGTTTGTGTCCGTTGCACTGCCACTTGTCTATGGACTCTTAAACTTCAAATCCTCCTATTTCATCCTTATATAATTTTTCTACAAGAAACTAAACTCTCTTCCAAAGCTATGGATCGCATGACTAATGGAATTATAAAATTTTGGAAGAGTTTCTTCATAAATGCTAATGGACAACCAAGGTGTATTATTATTTTATGGAAACCCAATTAAAAAAGTTCTTTTTTTTCACAAGGAACTCCCATTCGATTTCAGGCATTTGGCTCAATCAGAAAATTTTTAATCAATTTTGGATCATAAATATCTATAGTCGTCTGTACTAAAAAAGACACGAACATTTATGGCCATATTTAAAAATATGCAAAGAAGTATCATGCTCTTAGATCAGATTATAGGGGTTTGAATGCCAATAAATTGTTGTTTGAAAAACATGAATGTAATTTTCACTTAGATAAGTCTATTTATTTTTTGGTAGCCAATCACTTTATTCAGTAGAATCACATAAGTGATATACCTCAAAAGAATGATCGTTTAATATAGAATAACAAAATAAAAGGATGTGAATTTATTATTGAATTTTTTGATCGATTCCTCGTCCCTCTTAGGTTAATGCAACAGTGTACTTAGCTAGAATAATACTATCTCTAATCATTGTTTTGATTAATTCTTCATTGAAATTGTATAAATCACTCTTAATCCAATAGAGAGAAGCCTTTTATTTGTAATGATCATCAACTACATGAAAAGACACAATATTGTTGAATGAAGGAAAAGTTACTGGAGTCTGAAATATATTGTAATAAATATCAACTGAGATATTTATAAGGACAATTGACAGAGTGGAATAAGGGATCCTTTGTTAAAAAAAATCGTCAAAAATAAGAATTGGAAACCAGGAAGCAAAAGATGTGGACTATATTACAACTCATAGAGTTCATTCACTTGTTTGGAAATAATCACATAATTTATTGAAAGAATTACTGAGTATTGAACAAAAAGAGAATATAAGGAAATACTAACTATTGAACAAAAAGATAATATTTTTAAGAAACATAAATCCCAAGCTAAATGACTATTAGGAGAAGGAAATAATATTTCATTCTTAATCACAAGTTCCTTTTCAAATCTCAGATACCTAAATTTCTCCTATAACAACACCAGTAAAAATAAGTTATTTATTAAAATGAAAAATATTAAAACTTAAAGTAATTATTATTATTCTAATTTTACGAAAGAAAATTGACTTAAAGGTTATGAGAACTTCTAAGAATAATATGATATGTAACTATCATTCTAATTAGGGGTAGTGAGATATATTGCGTAATTCAACCACGATTTATGTAGGAAAAGAGATATCATTGAAGGGTTCCTTCCTGAATGATTCTTTTGCAGGAATCGCATCATTTATCTCATTGCGAGATGTATACCTCAAGATACGAGGAAATTTAGAAATAAGAAACAAAGGTAAATCATATGTGATGATCTTAAATTTTATCTCGTATGGCAAAATTAAGGATATTTAATCACACTCTCAATAATATTAGGATGAATACTATAACCTTGAAAGAATATGATGGTATAGTTAAGGCATTGATATTATATTAAGAGTACACAAGGCGACTCTTCAAGGACGGGTAGTTTATAGATCTAAAATTGTATGAATTGTTTAAATTTCTAATGGTTGTTATCACCTTCGATGTTTTATATGGTCTGTAAGTAGGTAATGTTTATAAAAAAACTTAAATAAACATGGCCATAATTTAATGATTTCAATAATTACCAATAAATATATTTTAAGAAGGGTAGAATTTTAAGATCATGAATAACACCTTGGTCATTCTAGGAGGCATGATAAGCAGAAGCCAAGTGCATCTCAGAAGAGGCAATTATTTTTGGTCATATACTTAAAAACTACTATGGTTTGAGTTAATATTTCTAACTAATTATTTGAGAGATTTAATATAGTCGAAAGGGGTTAAAAAAACATGGGATAGATCTTGAATTGAATATATTCAATGTTGGCTTTGATATAAATAGAACAAAATTAAACATGAAGTAAAAAGTTGTCTGAGATCATGGTATGAATTGGGTTTTGAAGTGAAATCACCTTATTAGTGGTTTCATCCTTTTTCATAGTGCATATAAGATATAATTAGCCTATTGAAACCAATTTATGGTTTTTGGATATAAAATATCCTTGAAATTACAAAATTTGTGGTTTGATTATATTGTCATGTAATGCATTATTTAAAAAAATGGTGGAAACACATTTGAGTTAAAAAATCCAAAAGTCTTGATTTAAATATTCATGATGTTCCTTTACATAGAATTTATTGAGTCTTAGAATCCTCGTGTTATATTTGTATTACTAAGCCACTTTAATTAACATAAGCCCAGGACCTAATATCCACAACCACAACCTAAGTATTCACACACATATTTGTGACTTATTGAATGTTCCTTAGACACTTTCACACTTATATATATATATATATATATATATATATATATATATATATATATATATATATATATATCCTGAACTTCCTTCAACCATGCTCGATAATCACTTATAAATGCCACGTGTTTCTCTATTGATTTTGATTTGTAATGAATGTTTTAAATGATGTGTTATCATATGTATTATATAGTATAAATAGATGGGATTTATTTGGATCCAAAATAGTAGACTTATGGGAATATAAACTAAATTCAAAATAATAATAGGTATGTAATAAACACAATGATGCCTTACCTCGAGGCCATGTGATATTTCAATGTGGAGGGAAAAAACAATTTGTGAACCAATTATTAAACAAGGGAACAATTCACAAAGTCCATATGGGTTTGCCTTATGTTTGTTAGATTTGAAATTGTCAAAAGTGTTTAATTGGTGTTCAACTAAATTACTGAGTAGGGACACTATGTAATATTCAATAAGTTTAGTAAGGAACATACATAAAAAGTTAAAATATAAGTTAAAACACAATCTATGAATAAGGTAGAATCCAATGGATTTGGATAATCCTTTCACTCCTTGGGCAACAAGATAGTGGTGATGATGCAAAAAAAATAGGCCAACCTTTTAGATACCATAACTTTTGACCCATAACTCTATTTGAACTCTCCCACATGCCATAATGACTATATCAAAAAGGTTTATTTTACCCTAGGCCACTCTATCTGCTTATATTTGATTTCAATACTTTTTGGAGGCTAAACATGATTATTTGAGGGTCCAAAATTAATGTGTAATGATTTTTTTAGGATTTTCTATTTTTAAAAATTATATATGTTTAGAAACATTAATCAAATTCAGTTAAATTTCGTTCCATTGGCTAATTTTAGTATTTAGATCATTTAAAAAAAATTATAGCCATGCACGCCTGCATGTAAAACTTACTATAAATAGAGGTAGCTAAAAGTATAAATTTTTTTTGCATTTTTTTTTTAAATTCTGCATGTAGGCTCTAATTCTTGAGTTTAGGATTATTTAAGTATAGTTTGGGTTTGTAATTATTTCAATCAATCAATATGAATCAATTATGAGTATTGTTTCAATATCTTAGCCTATTGGTAATTTTCTTATTCTTGTTAGTTTTTGGGTTCATTATCTAGTATCAGAGCAAGTTTGAAAACTAGAGGAGTAAAGAATGGTAAGATGATGAGGAGGTGTTTCACAAATGAACCAGATTATATAAGAGCTATAGAGTCAAGTTTAATAATTAATAGAGGTTATCACTAATTTGTAAAGAAGACAAGTTGGTGATGAGGAAGACATATATTGAGATGAAGAAATTCAAGAAGAAGAAGAATAACAAGAGCAACCACCATCAATGGAAGAAAGAATGGTTCGATCTTTAGAAGGAAGAAATTAAGGAATCAAGATTGATTTTACATATTATGGAGGTAGTTTAAACTAGAAGAGTTGATAAATTGGATGAATAACATGAAAAAGTTCTTTAAGTGGAAGACTATGAGAGAAGATAAGATGGTAAAGTTTGCATGCATGAAATTGAAAGATCATGCAATGATCTGGTGGGATCACTTGCAGAAAGAGAGACGAATAAAAGGTAAAGAAAAATGTAATTCATTAAAAAATATGGGTAAGAATCTAAGAGATAAATTTATTCCTATGGATTATGCACAAACCGTATATAGAAGATTTTAAAATTTAAGGCAAAAGGGTCACAATTTACAAGAGTATACATATGAATTTTACAAACATTCCATATGAGTGGAGAATGATGAAATGAAAGAGAATATGGCTGTAAGGTATGTAAATAGTTAAAAAAATTCTATTCAAGATGAATTAAACATGCATAGAATACATAACATGCAGGAGGCTTATCAATTAGCTTTAAAGGCAAAAGAAAAACAAAATAGATAGAATTTTAGAAGGACATCTACTAGTCAAAGAAAATGTATATCACCTCCAATAAGGGGATGAGGTGGGTTTAATACCACCATAGGTGGATTTAATGCCAATAAAGGTGAATCATCATTTGGTGCAGAAAGGTAAGATGATAATAGGTAAGGATTTCAATACCAACAAAAAGGAAGAGGATTTTAGTGAGGATGATGATGGTTTTTGAATCAATATAGATCTTATGTCTATTATAAATGTGGATAATAAGGTTACAAATGATTTGAGTGTACAAACTATCAATATCAAGAAATGAGGCAAGAAGAATGCCTGAGTAAATCTAGCTGAGGCTGAAATAGAAGAGCAGAATACTAAAGTTGCACCAGTAGATGTTGAAGAGTCTCCCATGATGAGAAGATCCATGATCATTCCAAGGAAGGAATATGTGTAGAATAAATAGTGTGGTGATGCATGACTATGATCAAATATTTTTTGAATAAGATGTACTTTGAGTGGAAAAGTATGCAAAGTAATTAAAGATGGTGGTAGTTGTGAAAATATGGTTTCTAAATAAATGATTGAGAAATAAAATTTGTAACTTGAAAAACATCATAACCCTTATCAAATTTCATGGTTTAAGAAAGGGAATGAGGTTCTAGTATATAGAATGTGTTTAATCAAGTTTTCTATAATAAAAACTTATAATGATGAAATATGGTGTGATGTTATTCTGATGGATGCATGTGATGTGTTATTAGGGAGGTCATGGCAATTTGACAGCAAAATAGTTCATGATGGAGCAAAGAACACATTCAATTTTTGGAAAGGTGGTACAAAGGTAGTTTTGTTACCTCTTAAAGATGAAGAGAAGATAGAAATCATACTATGTACTAAAGAATTTATCCAAGAAATGAAGGTAGCATGTTGTTATTATACATTAGTAGCAATGAATGAAGAAATAAAAATGGTGCCAATACCAATAGAAGTATGAAGAGTGTTGAAAGAATATGTAGATGTTATGTCTGATGAGTTATTAGATGGTTTACATCAAAGATATATTCAACATCACATTGATTTAATTTTAGGATCAGCTCTACCCGATCAAGTAGCTTGTAGGATGAGTCCAATAGAACATGTAGAATTAAATTAAAAGGTTACTAAATTACTAAGGAAGAAGGTGATAAGGGAGAGTATGAGTCTATGTGAAAAACTAATGTTGTTAACTCCCAAAAAGGATGGAGGATGGAGGATGTGTTTGGATGGTAGAAAAATTATTAAAATTACAATAAATTATAGGTTTCCTATACCTCATTTAGATGATATGATGGATTTGCTTGCAGGAGTAAAATATTTTACCAAAATTGATCTAAGCAGTGGTTATTATTAGATTTGAATTTGTGAAGGAGATGATTTGAAATTTGCATTCAAGACTAGGGATGGCTTATATGAGTGGATGGTGATGTCATTCAAATTATCTAATGCACATAGCACATTTATAAAGGTGATGAATACAGTGCTATGAGAATATATTGATAAGTTTGTGGTTGTTTATTTTGATGATATTTTGAAATTCAGTAAGACTAAATAAGAACACTTACAACATTTGACAATAGTAATAGATTTTTTAAGAAAGGAAAAGTTGTATGAAAATTTGAAGAAGTGCAAGTTTATGCAAAATAGTTTGGTATTTTTGGGATTTGTAGTTTCAGTAGATGGTGTGAAAATCGATGGAAAAAATATAAAGGCAATTGTTTAGTGGGCTATTATAAAAAGAATTACAGAACTAAGAAGTTTCCATGGCTTAAAAACTTTTTACAAAAATTTAATTAAAAATTTAGTATTATTGTGGCACCAATAACAGATTGCATGAGAGGGAAATAATTTTTATGGACTAGAGTAGCCACATAAAGCTTTGATTTTTTGAAGAAGAAGATTATAGAAAGACTAATTTTAGCATTACTAGATTCTAAAAAAGTTCTTGAGGTTAATTGTGATGCTTCATTTATGGGAATTGGTGTTGTATTGAGTCAAGAAGGAAAGCCAAGAGCATATTTTATTGAGAAATTGAATGAGGTAAGAACAATGTATTATACTTATGATGTTGAATTTTATGTGATTATGCAAGCATTAAAACATTAGATGAATTATCTCGTGCTTAAGAAGTTTATACTATTTATAAATCATTAAGCTTTGAATTATGTTAATACACAAAACAAGTTGAATATTAGGCATGCAAACTTAGTTTCTGTCTTGCAGGGGTATATTTTTATGTTGAAACATAAATCAAGAAAAAAGAATTAGGTAGCCGATGAATTAAGCAAGAGGGTAAAGTTATTAGTTACTATGGTGAGTGAAGTGGTTGGTTTTGATGCTATTAAAGAATAATATGATATTTATCCATATTGTAACAAGGTAGTTGTGTAGTGTAGGAATCTATTAACAGGTGGGATAGATACTATTCATGATGAGTATCTTATACTAGAAGGTTATCTCTTCAAAGTAAAATAATTATGAATTTCAGTTGGGTCTCTATGAGATAATATAATAAGAGAATTACATAGTGGTGGTCTAGCTAGATGTTTTGGTAAGATGAAGACAATAACTTTAGTGGAGGAAAACTATTTTAAGCCAAAGATGAAGAGAGATGTGACAAAGTATATTTCAAGGTGCATAATATGTTAGGTGGCTAAAAGACATCCATAAAATACTAAACTATACATGCCATTAATGTTTCCAAGAGGACCATGGATAGATTTCAGTATGGATTTTATGTTGAGATTAACAAACACATAGAGAGATAATAAATCAATTTTTGTTGTTGTTGATAGATTTTTTAAAATAATTAATTTCATTGCATGTATAAAAATAGATGATGCCACTAGAGTTACAAAATTATTTTTTATGGATATTTTTAGATTGCATGCCATTCCAAAAACTATTACTTTAGATAGGGACATGAAAATTATATTTCATTTTTAGAGGACTTTGTAGAAAAATATGGATACTAAGCCATAATTCAATAGTGCATATCACCAACAAACATATGGACAGATAGAAGTTGTCCAGAGGAGCTTGGGAAATTTATTGAGATGCATAGTGGGAGAGAAGCCAAATGAATGGGACTTGGATTTACCACATGTTGAGTTTGACTATAATGGTTCAGTGAATCAACAAAAAAGTCACATTTTCAAAATATTTATGGGAGAAATCCTATGGGTATTTTAGATTTTTTATAATTGCCAATTTTAGATTGAATTAGTGATGATGTAGAAACATTTGTAGAGCATATGTAGTAGTTGCAAGTAAGAGTAACAGGAAAGTTAGAAAAAAGTAATAAGAAATATAAAGCAGTAGTAGATATCAGAAGAAGATATAAGGTATTTGAAGAAGGAGATTTGTTAATGGTTTACTTAAGGAAAGAGATATTTCTAAAAGGAACATATAATAAGTTAAAGTACAAGAAAATTGGACCATGCAAAATTAAGAAAAAAAATGATAATGCCTATGAGGTAAGTTTACTAATTTTTTTTGATATATCTCCAATATTTAATGTTTTAGATTTATATAAATTCCATGGAGAATATGGTAAGTATGATGAAGATGAAAAATTAAATTAGGAGAAACAAGTTCTAATGAAGAAGAAATAAAAATAGTACAAGTTTTGGAGATGAAGACAATGAACATAAGGCAAGGGAATTGTAACAAGTATTTGGTGTAGTGGGAAGGATTGCATCAAGAATACAACACTTGGATTATAGAATGGGAGCTGAAGAAGACTAATAAGGACAAATCATATTAGTCTAATCAAGCCAACTCATAAGAGCTGAGTTGTTTTCAACTAGAAGAGAATGATGTAGAAAAATAGGCCAACCTTTTGGAGGCTATAAATTTTGACCTGTAACTCCATTTGAGCTCTTCCACACACCAAAACAATCATATCAAAAAGTTTTATTCTTATCTAAGCCACTCCATTCACTTATATTTTATTTTGATATTTTTTGGAGGCCAAACGTGATCATCTGAGGGTCCAAAATTAACGTTTGATGATTTTTAGGGAATTTTCTATTTTTAAAAATTGTATATTTTTAGAACCAACAGTCAAATTTAATTAATTTAATTCCATAGGATAATTATGATATTTAGGTTATTTAGAGAAATTTTTAGTGCTTCATGTGCTAACATGTAAAACTTATTGTATATAGTAAGTGCTAAAAATAGATATATTTTTCTAAATTTGAATTTTTTTAAATTTTTACATGTCAACTCTAAATTTAAAGTTGAGTCTTATTTAATAATGGTTTGGGTTTGTAATTATGGAAAGAAATAAATCCAAATAAATTATGAGTATTGTTTCAATATCTCGGCCTATCGATAATTTTCTTATTTTTCAGAGTTTTTGGGTTCATTGTCTGGTATCAGAGCAAGTTTGAATCTTAGAGGAGTAAATAATGGTGAGAAGATGAGGAGGTGTTGTGAAAATGAACTAGACTATATAAGATATATAGAGGTAAGTTCAATAATTAACAAAGGTTATAACCAATCAGTAGAGAAGACAAGGTGGTGATGAGGAAGACACAAACTATGATGAAGAAGTTCAGCATGAAAAAGAATAACAAGAAAAACCACCATCAATAGAAGATAGGATGGTTCAAGATTTATAATGAAGGAATAAAACAATCAAGGTTGATGATCAAGATTATAAAGGTAGTTTACAATTAGAGGAGTTGATAGATTGGATGAATAACAGAGAGAAGTTCTTTGAGTGAGAGACTATGAGAGAAGATAAACAGGTAAATTTTGATTGTAGAAAGAGAGATGGAGAAAAGGTAAAGAGAAGATTAATTCATAGAAAAGGATGGAGAAGAAGATGAGAGAGAAATTTATTCCTATAGCTTATGCACAAACCCTATAGACAAGATTTTAGAATTTGAGGCAAAAAGATCATAATATACAGGAGTATACAGATAAAATATTTTAAATTTTCATATGAGTAGAGTACAATGAAATAGAAGAGTAGATGACTAAAAGGTATTTAAATGGTTTGAACTTCTCTATACAAGATGAATTAAGCATTCATAGAATACTTAACATGGAGGAGGATTATCAATTCACTTTGAAGGCAAAAGAAAAATAAAATAGATATAATTTTAGATAGACATCTATTAGTCTAGTAAGAGGTAAATCCCCTCCAATAATGGGAAAATGTAAATTTAATATCACAAAAGGTGGCTTCAATGCCAATAAAGATGAATCACCATGTGGTATAAAAAAGCAAGATAATAATATGAAAGGGTGTTAATACCAATAAAAAGGAAGAGGATTTCAGATAGGATGAGGTTATGGAGGTGCTAAGGATGGTCTCTGAATCGACATAGATCTTATGTCTATTATAGATGTGGAGAAGAAGGACACAAAGCATTTGATTATCTACAATATCAAGATCAAGAAAGGAGGCAAGAAAATTATCCAAGATTAAATCTAGTTGAGGGTGAAATAGAAGAGTAGAATACTATAATTACACTAACTGATGTTGGAGAGAATATCAAGATGAAAAGAATCATGATTGCTCCAAGGAAGGATCAAGTGTAGAATAAAGGAGGTGGTAATTCGTGGCTGTGATCAAATATTTTTTGAATAAGATATACTTTAGGTGTAAAGGCATGGAAAATAATTATAGATGGTGGTAGTTGTGAAAATATGGCTTCTAAAGAAATGATTGAGAAATTAAATGTACAATGTGAAAATCATCCTAGCCCTTATCAATTTCCATTGTTTAAGAAAAGTAATGAGGATATAGTAGATAAAATGTGCTTAATCAAGTTTTCTATAGGAAAAATGTATAATAATGAAATATGGTGTGATGTTATTCATATGGATGTATGTCATGTGTTATTGAGGAGACCTAGTAATTTGACAAGAAAGTAGTTCATGATGGAGCAAAGAACACATACACTTTTTCTAAGGGTGGTACAAAGTTAGTTTCATTACCTCTTAAAGAGGAAGAAAAGATAGGAAGCATAGTCTCTATTAAAGAATTTATCTAATATATCAAGGTAGCAGATTGATGTTATGCATTAGTAGCAAAGAATGAAGAAAAAAAATGGTCCCATAACAATATAAGTAGCAAGAGTGTTGAGAGAATATGCAAATGTTATGCTTGATGAGTTACCAAATAGTTTACCACTGAAGAAAGATATTCAATATCATATTGATTTGATTCTAGGATCTGCTCTACCCAATCAAATAGCTTATAGGGTGAGTCTAAATAAACATGTGAAATTAAATAAATGGGTTATTAAATTGATAAATAAAAAAGTGATAAGGGAGAGTATGAGTCCCTGTGCAACACCAATGTGGATAACTCCAAATAAAGATGGAGGATGAAGAATGTGTGCGAATAGTAGAGCAATTAATAAAATTATAATAAAGTATGGGTTTATTATAATTCATTTAGACGATATGATGGATGTGCTTACAAGAGCAAAATATTTTACCAAGATTGATCTAAGGAGTGGTTATTATCAGATTTTAATTTGTGAAGGAGATAAGTGGAAAATTATATTCAGGACTAAGGATGGCTTATATGAGTGGATGGTGATGCCATTCAGATTATCTAATGCACCTACCACATTTATGAGGGTGATGAATATAGTCATACAAGAATATATTGGTGAGCTTGTGGTTGTTTATTTCGATGATATTTTATATTTACTAATACTAAAAAAACACTTATAGCATTTAAGAATGGTAATGGATATGTTAAGAAAAGAAAATTTATATGCAAATTTGAATAAGTGCAAGTTTACACAGAACAATTTGGTATTTTGAGATTTATAGTTTCAATAGATGGTGGGAAAACGGATAAAGAAAAGATAAAGGCAATTATTGAGTGGCTTATTCTAAAAACCAATACAAAGGTAAGAAGTTTCCATGGATTAGCAACTTTTTACTAAAAAATTATTAAATTTTTTAGTAGTATTGTGGCACCAATAACATATTGCATGAGAGGTAAGAAATTTGCATGGACTAGAGTAGCCAAAAAAAGCTTTAAATTTTTGAATAAGATTACAAAAGGCCAATTTTAACAAAGTTTTTGAGGTTGATTGTGATGCTTCATTTATGGGGATTAGTGTTGTGTTGAGTCAAGAAGGAAAAAAAATAACATATTTTAGTGAGAAATTGAATGAGGTAAGAACAAAGTATTCTACTTATGATGTTAAACTTTATGCAATTATATAACCATTAAAAAATTATGCATTTGTACAAGCATTAATATATTGGAGTCATTATCTGGTGCCTAAGGAGTTTATACTATTTATAGATCATGAAGATTTGAAGTATGTGAATACATTAAAAAAATTGAATAGTAGGCATGTAAAGTGGGTTTCTTTCTTACAGGGGTATACTTTTGTGTTGAAACATAAATAAAAAAAATAGAATCAGGTAGTTGATGCATTGAGCATGAGGATAACATTATTAGCTACTATGTTGAGTGAACTAGTTGGATTTGATGCTATTAAATAATTATATGATACTAATCCATATTTTAGTAATGTAGTTAAGTAATGCAAGAATCTATTAATAGGTGGGACAAATGCTATTCATGATGAATGTCTTATACAAGAAGGTTATCTCTTCAAAAATAAATAATTATGCATTCTAGTAGGGTCTCTACGAGAAAATATAATAATAGAATTACATAGTGGTGGTTTGGCTAGAAATTTTGGTAAGACAAAGACAATAAATTTAGTGGAGGAAAAGTATTTTTTGCCAAAGATGAAGATAAATGTGAAAAGGTATGTTTCAAGGTGCATAATATGTTAGGTGGCTAAAGGACATGCATAAAATACTAGACTATACATGCCATTACTGATTTCAAGAGGACCATGGACAGATTTAAGTATGGATTTTCTGTTGAGATTACCAAACGCATACAAAGGTAAAGATTCAATTATTGTTCTTGTAGATAGATTTTATAAAATGTATCATTTTATTTCATGTAATAAAACCAATGATGCCACTAGAGTTACATAATTATTTTTTATGGATATTGTGAGATCGCATGGTGTTCTAAAAATTATTACTTTCGATAGGGACACAAAATTTATAAGTCATTTTTGGAGGAATTTGTGAAATAATATGGGCACTAAGCTACAATTTAGTAGTGCATATCACCCACAAGCAGATGGATAGATAGAAGAAATGTCTATCGTAGGGCACAAGATCCACCCTCTATAAAGTTTAAGGTCAAACATAAAACATTTATTTTTACATGATTACCAATGTAATTCAAAATATTCAAACAAATGCTAAATCAACACTTGATGTAGAAGGAAAGTTTTTTTTACAAAGGCCAAAATATTCTATTTTGTAATTATTTGGATCAAATAAATAGATATATTTTTTGAAATTGTTATTACCCAACTACATTCACAATCGTTTAAATAATCATCATCCACTAAAATTAATATGAAAGCATAAGATTAAATTTTTTTATGTAAGCTATTAAACTACAAACTTAAAATTTCACACTCTCTCTCTCACTCACACACACACATCAAAAAAATAAATAAAAATAAAATATCTATAGATCTGAAAAATATAGGTAGTGTGGACATTGAAACAATATATCTTTTATGCTCCACATTATTGTATTATAAGAGGTGAAGCATTTACTATTTTGATATAACATTAAGGTGTCTAAATATTCTTTATAATAGTTATGGTTAAGATAAGACATACAGATATAATACATGTAATAATATAAACTAATGAATGTTTTAAATAAAAGTAATACACATATTTACTATATGTAGCATGATTACTCATTTAGAACAAAAAATTTTGACCCAAATTTCCAGTATAACAATGAATCTCTTCTAATGTGAATACCTCAACCACTAACTCTATATGCTCTTATATAAATAAAAAATAAGCTAGTGATATGGTTTGGAATGTAGTTAACTTATAGAAGAAGTCTTTTTATAGATAAGACTTTACTATTAAATGTATAAGTCAATCAAATCAATACTTTGATTAATCATCTTTTCTAATTATAATATATAATTAAATGTACATTAATTAATGATTATTTATGAATTGTATTATAATGACTATTATAAATGCATCTTAAACAAAACCAAACAAATATATATATATATATATATATATATATATATATATATATATATATATATATATATATTTCTTTAAGAAAAAAATAACATTCAATAATCTGAAATTTAAAAGTGCATTGACAAATGATAGTGACAAGGCTACAAAAGATCCACATTCAGATTGAAAAGTAAGAGGATCAATCTCTTACTAGTGATTATCCTTATTATTGTCCCCCTTTCATAATTGTTTTACACGTGATTCTCATTCTCTATTCCTGTTCATTGTAGATTTTTTTCTTTTTTTTTTCTTTTTGGTTAATAAAAATGAAACTTCATTTAAGGTTCTATCAACTAGAGATTATATGTTATAGATAAAGGCCTCGTGAACATTTGAATATGTTGAGAAACACTTGGAGCAAGTTGGAGCTACTTCTTGTTTTAGACATTTTCATTATAAGTAGGATTCTTTGTTTCATCAACTACGTGTGCGCTGATGTTAGCACCCTCCGGCCCACCACCGGTCAAAAGTTTTAAGCGGTCTGATCAATCCGTGCTAAAAGTCTTCAACGCTAACCATCCACACCGTGCCAAACTGCAGTCTACAACATCCACGGTCGTCCCAACTATTTGCCACCGTGACAGCGTGCATTGAGCATATCGTTTGTTGAGTTCCGTTAACTTTTCGTATTTGACCTATTCCCTTTCAATTTCAAATGAACAGATCCCGCCTTCCTATTTTGAATTTTAAAAACTTCACCTACAGCAAATGAATGCGAATTATTATATTTCATGTTCTGAAAGTATGAAATATTTTCTCTTCTTGTGAAGCGCATCTTGTATAAATACTTTAATCCCTTTTTTTTCATAAATACCAACTAAATGATTATCATACCCGTTCAGAACTGAACTATATATGAAGTATGAAATTTTCACCTTGTAGGTAATCTCCATAGCTTTTGTTGATACTTGACAGTTGTGAAGATGCTTCTTTTGGACTGGTGGAAGTTGTTACACCCCACCCGAGAAGCAATTCGGTTTCTTCAATTCATATCCTTGCGTGGACAGCAAAAATGGCAACGAAACTGAAACAAAAGACCTAGAATAATAAAATAAATCGCATTCGTTTTTAAAATACGAAATAAGGAGGAGGTGGGATTTGTTAATTTGAAATCGAAACGGACAAGGTCAAATAGAAAAAGTTAACGGAACTCAATTGGCATTACCTTCAATCCGGGCTGCCACGGTGGCAAACAGTTGGGGAGACGATTAGCGTTGAAGACTGTTGGCACGGTTTGCCTAGACTGTTTAAGACTTTTAACCGGTGGTGGGCTGTGGACGTTAACAAGCACGTAGTTTGCGTGTGTTGGTTAAACGCACCCATATTTCATTATTTATTTTGATCAATATGATTATTGCCAGACGAAATTGTCTAAATTTATTTTATAAATTATGTTCTAGTAATCTCTTCAACTCATTATTTATTATTAACGTTAATTTTGGAAAGAAATGATTGGTGTTAATAATCTTTAACAATTATGGTGTTATCTTGTTGTTAAAGGAAAGAGAAAAGATTATCTAGATCCATTGGATTTTACCTTTTGTTTGTAAATTGTGTTTGATTTTCTATATTAAATTTGTTTAAATAGAACGATTAATCAGATCCATTGGATCTTACCTTTTATTCTCAGATTATATTTATTTTGTATATTACCTTTTTTTTTATGATCCACACTAAACTTGTTAATGTCCATATGAATTAACATTCCTCTTCTACCAAGATTCCCCCGAGACAAGGTATCAAAAGGTTATCTGACTTGACACAGATGGGCATGTATCTACCATGAAGAGATAAACCGAAATTTGCTTTGTATATATTTTCTGCATTACACAGAAAAGACAAATATTTGGACCCAGATTTGTTTTTATTTACATTCACGTGTGTTCTAGAAAGACACCTCACGCAAATCACGCCTATTTAATGTCATTAAGTGTTCAAGCATGTCAACACGTATTTTTTCTTTGGAAAAAAAAGAACATCTAAACAAAAAAAACCTTTTAAAAATATTTCCGGCTGTATATCTAGATCAATTGTAGATAAAAATATAAACTTTTTATTTGTGAAGGTAAATTCTTCATAATTATATTTTAAAGAATCATTAACAAAGAAAATGTTATGCCAGAAAGGCATTAATTATTTGGCAGCAATGGATTATATTTTAGAGCACGGGCTCGACATTCAATCCTAATAAATAAACATTTTTATCTATCCCATTTTTTATAGTCTCAAAACAATACCACCGAAGCGTCATAAGGAGGATTCGTTGGCGAGAGGAATTGGAAACATGCTTCGTGAGCATCAGTTCATATTAATTTCATATGCATTAAATAAAATTAAAAAATTAGTTGATTTTTTATGTAAGTTAATTTTTTTAATTAATTATTTAAGTAATATTATTAATTATTGAATTAATATTTTATGAATTATAATAAGATTATGAATATTATTATATTTATATTTTTGTCAGAAATATTTTTATTTTAAAATTTAAAAATTAAATAATTTTTTTTTAATATATCTTGTTTTACTATTTAATCTTTTAAATTTAATTAAAAGTGAGAATTTATAACCATTTAAATGGGTGAAAACTTTGAAATTGATGTATCTTCAAGAAATACATAAAATCATTTCATTAAAATCATGTGTATATTTATTAAACTAAAACATATTCAAAATAAAATAAAAAAGTTAATTAATATTTAGATTGAAAAAATTATTGTGGAGGATATTTTATAAAATGAAAGTTGGATATTTTTACTAAAAAAAAAATTAAACTCTGCTTTTACATGGATTAAGTGTATATAATGTTTCATCAACATAGTGCCAAGAATTGAGGGGTATCCATTCTGCCAAATCTGCCTAGTGTATGATCCCAGCCTCATCCATTTTTTTGGCTTCTAAGATTTGTATGTTGGTTGATGGCTAGACAACACTTTTTATACCTTCAACTTCACCACTAAACTACAATCCACTAGATAATTTTTTTATTTTTTAACTACCTTAATATTTCAAAATAATAAATTCTTCTTATAATAAATATCAATTTGAAAAATTAACCCATTAAAAATAAGTTGAAGTTTTTTATTTACTTTTTTTACTCTACATTAAGAAATAATGTCCATGAAAGAGAAAATTACATCACATTAATCTTTATTATGTGTAATAAAATTATACATCACTCAATCCCTATGCCTTCCAAACAATTCAACCATGCGAATGTTTTTAATTGTATTATGCTCATTATTTTCAAACACTTTTTTTAATGGGTTAAGTTTTTGAGGATATAAAATATATTTGATATATAATTTTTAAATATAATTTAATAAAATAATATTCATTTTGAGGATTGAGAAGTTAAATATTTAATGAATAAAATCTTTTAATTGTATATATATATAAATATTTTGTAAGCAAGTAAATAAATAAGTATTCAACATTATAACTTTTAATATATAATTTTAAATCAACAAATTTTTATGATTATATATCTCGAAATATTATTATGAGTTTAATTAAATTATATTTAATATTATTTTAAATTTAATTAATTTATATTTTTTTATATAATTTATAATATATATTCTAAAAAAAATTAATTTTTATTAAAAAGATATGACCTTTGTAATAAAAATGCAAATTTAAAACAAATTCAGACCTTAACATATAATATTCCACTTATAATTCCAACATTTAATTGAACCAACAAGTGTCCAAAAAATATAACATGCATTAATTACATGTATAAGGTATAAGGTTAATCTTTTATTTATAATAAATCACATAAATTTTCATATAAATAGTTAAATAACTAAAATGACTAAATAAAATAACCATCATACTAGTTTCTCACGTAAGCCAATTGTCGTTATGAATTAATTTAGGGCGTGACCCTATAAAATATGTGAATAACATGTGTTATCAAAGGATTATACATATCGCATCTTATATGAGTATCAAGACATCATACATGTGTTTAAAGCGAACTTCTCTAAATGTCCCTTTGAAAATAAGAGAATCAACACTAATTTTCATTGTAGTGAGATCTTAATTAATTATTCACTAACGATATATACAACCTAAGGCAAAAGATATAAGATGTGACTTACACTTTACTCTTTATTTTATTCTAGGTTGAAGGAAGAAACCTTATAATAGCGAGAGGCACAAATATAATATATAATAAGCTCTAAAAACCATTTATTTAGATGGTATACATGGCCAATATAATTATCTTCATCAATTTATGTCACCAGAAAGCTTAAACACATACTATTATTTATATTTATATATATATATATATATATATATATATATATATATATATATATATATATATATATAAAAGTTGCAATAGACATAAAAAAAATCAATAACATTTGAGAATTTTAGGTTCAATGGTCATAATATTGTATGCACACACATAATCAAATTTTTTCATATATATATATATATATATAAGAAGGCATAATAATCAAAACCTTTATAAAATATGAAAAGTGAAAAGGTTTGAGAGGACAAGTTATTTAAAAAGAGATATAAAAGAGGGGCGATCAATTAATTTTAATTAGTACATTCCATCCATTGGGTCAAAAAGTCTTCTCAAATATTAAATGTGTCTTACCATTCTTTTTTTTTTAATAAAAAGGGGTAAAAAATTATTAAAACTTAGAACAACAAATTACAAAACCACCAGCACAATCCAAAGAACAGAACACCAAGAAATAAAAGCCTCACGCCTCAAGTACACTGAAATATACATAAAAAATGGGCTCCATCTCCTTGCGTAAATCACAAGGCAACTGCCTCCATTCATCCACCTTATGGCCCTTACCACCTTCTGACGCCCATTTAGCCAAGCAATCAGCTTCCCTATTCCATTCCCTGGGAATATGGGGAAAAGAGACCGAATCCATCAAAGAACTAACTTGTAGTATCTGTTGCACTATCATGGCCAATTGCAAACTCACCTCAGAAAATTTCCTCTCCAAGAGAAAATTAGTCAGGATTTGAGAGTCCACTTCAGAGATCACCCTCCTCCATCCTAAAGCATATGCTTTCCTCAGGGCATAAAGGATAGCCAAACCTTCCATCCTGTTCACAGTCTGAACTCCTTGATATGTTGAGAAAATAAAAATCACTGAATCGAAAGAATCCCTACCAATCCCGCCAATCCCAATTGGCCCTAGATTGCCCCTAGAAGATCCATCTATGTTAATCTTCAAGAGTCCATTAGGTGGGGGCAACCATTTCCCCAACTGTTGATCTTTTTGCATCCTTCGTATACCTCTCCTAGCACATGCTGAAACTGGAGATAACCCCCGTATGTCAAACCTCTCCACCATCTTAACATCCTCTCTCTTCAGCGGCAAAGTAACCTCACTCTTCCCCTCAATTGATTCCTGAATCATTCTTTTAATTCTATTCTAGACCTTCTGAATCTCCATATTTTCATCCTTGAAAATCCTACAGTTTATTTCCAACCATACTTGCCATAGCAGTAAAATTGGGCCAACATACCACGCATCCTATAGGAAGGGGGTCAATGAAGGTGGACAGCCCGCACGAGACCAGAAATCAACCAAAGAGATAGCGTGAACACACTGGCACCTCCACACATCCCACCACAAGTGCCATAAATGAAGAGTGAAAGAGCAGTAGAAAAATAGGCGAGAGGAGTCTTCCACATCTTGATTGCAAAGAACACACCTTGAAGGGCCAGCAAAGCCCCTCTTCTGAATGTTATCCCAAGTCAGACATCTGTTCTAGACTAAAGTCCAAACAAAATAGTTAAATTTTGGCCAAGAGAACCCATTCCATACTTTTTTCCACCATTGAACTTCCTCCCTACCCTCATATTGCTGAGAAATCAGCTCTTGATAACCAAAAGACACGGTATACTTCCCCTTGGGGCTTGGGGACTAGGCCAACACATAACTGTCCAAAGTGTGTTGCAGCTTTGATAGGATAGAATATTATGCAGCTCTACACACTCTGCCTCCAAACCAATAATTGGCCACTCCTCAGGGGTCTTCCATCTAGCATCCATCACCTGCTCCTAAAGGGAAAGGGATTTATAATCACACACCCTGGTCCATCTAGCCTCGCTGAACCTCTAGGACAGAATACTTAGCTGAGGATATTAGAAAATTAAGGAAGGGTAACCATCCCAGGAGTCATGCCAAAATTGAGCTTTAACCCCACTCTTACAAATCCAAAATAGACCCTTCTTAATCAATGATGTGCCTTTCTTGAGAGTCGCCCAAATCACTGAGCCTTTCCCAGTCACTTCATACCTTGGGATATCCCTCTAGGGGATCCCAAAGAAGCACTTGTGGGATAAAACTCCAGCCCACACCCTCTACTATTCTACACACCAGTGCCGATATAGCTTGGTGGCCAAAGCAATGCCAGAGAGTATAGATTGCCGTAGTCTAGGACCACCAAGCCTCTTTGTGCTACAGAATGCCTCCCACTTAATGAGGCACCACTTGGTAGAAGATAAATTACTTTCCCACAAAATTTGTCTAGTTAAGGCATCCAGTTCGTTAACAAAGCTCATCAGAGCCACCTGAATCATACACCTATAGATAGGTAGAGCCTACACCACTGATTAAATCAACTGTATCTTCCCAGTAAAAGATAACCAGTAGTAGGTCCAATGATTCACTTTGCCTCTAAACATTTCCAATATTGCCATCCATGACTCCTTCGATTGCTGGCCAGTAGAGATTGGAATCCCTAAATATATCAATGGTAGACTCCCAATTTGGAACCTGAGGATATGCGCTAATCTTCATTGTATAGAAGGTGGGGTATTAAAGAAAAAAATTGAAGACTTGCCCTCATTAATTACCTATCTTGAGGTAGCAACGTAAACTTTCAAACTTTCATGGATGTTCGATGTCTCCCTAATAGTAACCATGCCCATCAATGCCACATCATCTACAAACTAGAGGTGATATTGTACAAGAAGGCCCCCACCCCAATGCCAGCTCTAAATAGCACCATTATCCATATTCCTTTTGATCAACCTTCCCAGTCCTTCTGCCAGTAGAAGAAACAAATAGGGAGAGAGAGGGTCGTCTTGCCGTAGACTATGAGAAGCCCCAAAGAGAGTAGAATGCTCACCATTGACCAAAATTGAAAAGGAGGTTGAGTTCACACAACTCATAACCCACAAAATCCAATCCTCCTCAAAACTAAAGGCACCCAAGACCTTCAGAAGGAAGGCCCATCAAACTCTATCATAAACCTTGGACATGTCCAGCTTGATAAACATCACTTTATCATTCGATTGGGTCATGGAATGGATAGTCTCCATAGCCACCACTACCCCATCCAAAATCTGAAAGCCCTCCACAAAGCCACCTTGCTCTTCAGAAATAATCGTTGGAAGCCACTTCTTTAACCTCTCTACAATCAACGTAGATATAATTTTATAAGTGACGTTACAGAGGGAGATGAGCTAGAAAAGACTCAACCGATCAGCCCCCTCTCCCTTGGGAATGAGAGCTAGGAAGGTAGAGTTCAAAGACTGAATCATTTGCTTATTTCCTTGAGATTATTGAATAACTGCCAGAGGATCTAGTTTGATGATTTCGCAAAATTCGTAGAAGAACTCAATTGAGAAGCCATCTGGGTGAGGTGCCTTTCCTTTCAGCATCATGAAAACAACCCTCTTTAACTCCTCTAATGATATATCCCTAATCAACTATGCTCTCATTTCCATAGTCACCAAAGAAGGAATGCAGGAAAGGACCTGATCCTCAGCCGCCAAGTTCCCCTGTGCCGCTTCCTTAAATAGAGAAGCAAAATACTGCACTATCTCTTTGAGGATGCCCTACGTAGAAGAGATGGTGTCCCCTCTGTCTATCACCAAAGAAGTAATCCTGTTACTATGATGTCGGGCTCAAACTAAATTGAAAAATAAGGTGGTATTCCTATCCCCCTCTTGAAGCCATTCAATCCAAGCCTTTTGTTTCCAAAAAAAATCCTCTCTTAGTTCCCATTCCTCCAATGCTTTTAAAGCCCTAACTTCCTCCCTCTGTAGATGCTCAGTCATACCCTCCTCCCTAATGACTCTAGTGATGTCGTTCAACTCTTTTCGGGCCTCATCTTTCCCATGGAAGATGTTCCCAAAACTTTGCCTGTTCCACCTTTTGAACTTGTACTTGACGAATTGGAGTAACTTAGCAAAAGAGTACATTGTTGTTCCCACAGCAGGCCTACCAATCTTCCACCAATTTGCCACATATCCAAATAGGTCCAGATCCCTAAACCACATGAATTGAAACTTAAAAGGTGGCTTATGGGGTGACCGGGCTAAAGAAATTATCAATTTTATGGGACAAAGGTTCGAGCCTCTCCAATCAAGTATCTCCATGCTAGACGACCACAATCCCCCAACCCAATAATAGGAGGTCATAAATCTATCTATGCGCTCAGTAATGCATCTGTCCCCTATTCTTCTGTTACTCCAAGTAAAGCAACCATTACTTGGCTTGATGTCCACTAGATTAAGAGCAGCAATATTATCCCAGAGCAAAAAAGAAGAAGGTTCCAACCTTGCATTACCTCCTCTTTACTCCATTAAATCTAAAATGGCGTTGAAGTCTCTAGTAACAATCCAAGGTAGGTAAGGAAATAATTGATGAACTAAGTGGATATTTTTCCAAACTAGAAGTTTACCTTGAAAATCTGTAGGAGTGTAGATATTGAAAAAAATGACTAATTCACCTGACTCCATACACGAGGCCACCATGGATAAAGAGGTCTTGAAGGAAATCTAGGACATTGGTTGGATCTTACATAGATTCTAGAAACATGCCACACCCCCCAAAGACCCCCGAGCTCCAATGCACTGACATAATCCATGCCCCCATAACTTAGGTGCAATATTCCTCATATCATTCATAGAAATCTTCATATCCTAAAGAAAGAGAACATCAGGTACATGACATATAACTAATTCTCGAACAACCTTTTGTCTAGGGCCGCTATTCATGCCCCTTACATTCCACAAAATAATGATCATTTCAGAGGAGTTGAAAAGTGGGAGTCTAAGGTCTTAACAGCACTTGACTCAACCAAGGTCTCCCCCATCATCTTAATTTTCTCTGTGTCCTTCTTATGCCCCAGTTTAAAACTTTTTTCTGACATCCCCTTCTTCCCCTCCTTTTTCATAATACCTAGAAGAGGAGAAGATTTACCTCGCTTATCTATTTCTCCCACCACTATCCTTATAGGAAGATCTGTAGCCTCTACGTGCTATCCCTGATCACCATTTGTCTCCACTACCATCTGTTCCCCTATCTGCTCCTTTGAGACCATGGGTAAGGCTGACTCTTGAAGAAACCAATGAAGATTGGCCAAATTAATTTCTAGTTTGGATCCTCCCACAAGCTGCTCCACACTCAAGAACCTTTGATTTACCTCTTGCTAGCCTAGTTCATCTAAGACTTCAAACCTATTAAAGGAGTCTTCATCCTATCGCTCCATAAGGGACCTTTTCTGGCCTCTATTGCAGTTTTGAGCTTTTACCTGAACAAGACCTTCAACATCCTTACCCTCACCGATCCTAGACTTCTTCCCTTTGTCAGTACTTGGAGTGCTACTAGGTGGCAGTTGAGATTGCTGCTCCACCAGCTTTAACTTCAGGCACCTACGCACCAGGTGTCCATATTCATGACATAGGTGACACTAGAAGGGAAGGGTCTCATAGTCTAGTTGTTGCACCCAGGAGTATGATCTTGCAGTCATCTCCACTGCATCACGCGATGGTTTACTCAAATCAATTTCTACGCAAATATGAGCAAAAGTCATAACTTTCTTACCTAGAGTCTGTGTAAAAGACCCCACTGAACTTCCCAGCATCAAAGCTAGCATCTGGAGAACATCCTCTCGACAACATTCAATAGGAAATTTGGGTAGCCTAACCCACACTGGAACCCAATTAGGTAGTTCCTCAAATGGATTAAAACTTGCATGCCACGGTTTGACAAAAAGTCCAACCTGATTGTAAAAATAAGGCCCCCCCTCAAAAACCCTATTACAATCAGCCAACCACAGAAACATCACCATGAAGTAATTATTTGCTAATAACGTGACCTCCATTTCTCCCTCTGGTTCCCACACTCTTCTGGCCTAACTTTCCAGAAATTGAAGGGAGACTCTCAATCCCAAAAACTTGTAATACAACAAGTGTTTAGAATAATATTCCACATCCTCATAAATCATGTCAAAGGGGATTACAAGTTTGGGGTGCTCCTTGCACCACTCCAGGCATTCATTAATCTTCATGATATGGGATCCCCTAGGCAAGCTCCAATCCATAGCTCCTGTAGCCTGGGTAGAAAACTCATCTCCAAGTGTGTTAACATGCTGCCCCATCCTATTCACACCCACAGCTTCACTAAAACTATTACTAAGCATAGTCTTTGAATGCTCCTATTGAGCCATAACCATGCCCTTTATGGTTTTCCCTAATCCTAGGATGCCTCTGTACCTTCTCCACGCACCCATCCTTCGCTCTCCTCTATCGCAATCCTGTTATGGCCTAAAATAGCTAGGGCACGACTGCCCTAGCTCGGCTGTGACGTGCAGAGCCACCAAAGCACCATCCCATCCTCCTAGTTGTGTCTTACCATTATAACTAAAATAAAAACATAATTTTAAAAAATTAGGCTTACTCTTTCATAATTTAGATCGGTAGTAAAATGATCAAACAAAGATATTGTTACTAATTTTATTGATGCATTGAAAACTATTGTCAATAAAGATATGAAAAAACCATTTTAAATAAGTACTAAGATCAAACATTAACCTATTTAAATTATACAAAGCGATTTATAGCTTCATTATTTGCTCACAATACATGCAAGGCCTCTTAATTCCATTACAATGTGAAAATGTATTAATATGAACAAGTTATAAGACTCTTCCCAATTTTATAATAAATTAACAATATTTTAACTATGTGATACTCTCATTAATAGAGATACAAAACCTTAGATAAATTCAAACCTCTATGATGACAATTTTCTTCAATATCCAAAAGATATAGATTGAATAAAACTTCATCACATGATCATTTATAATTTCTTATTAAAGGTAAAATAGATGACATGTGTTTTCATCAAGTTGAATCACAATTGTAAATTATTAATATTCATATTTACACAATTTATTTTCCTCAAACCACTCCATGGGGCATCAATTGAAAAGAAGCCATAAATCTTAAATTCATTGAATAATATGTTACTTCGAGAAAACATAAATTTTGCTTAAGAAAAAACTATTGTCAATATAGATTTGAGGTTAATAGAAACACAAATATCATTTTGAGACAAAATTGAATGCATCATGGAGAATGTCGTTACTATGAAATCAGGAAAATATGTAATGTAGAGCTTATATAGTGACACATAGAATAAGATCTCCATTTTAGTTTTGAGAACCAACCACTAATATGTTGGGAGAGTGTCAGGATTGCTTAAAATCTCATTCTTAGGTCATACATGACACTTGGAAGTGCCTATAATTTTTAAAAATATAATTCCATTCTAGTTAAAGTGATCACCCCATTTTATACACTGCTATTTTAGACTTAATGTTAAAAGGGATGAGAACTTCAGTTTTGAATAAAGATTTTGATATGCATCAATAACCTTTAAACCTAAAACCATTTTATATCTATTGACAATACATTCCAAATTATACCAACTATGATAAAAATAAAGATGGGGAGCTCAAGTTATGGTTGTGAGATAAATCCAATAAAATACCACCTCAAAAATATTCTCTCTTATCAAATAAAAGGTCATTGAGGTAGATATTCCCACATAATTTAGTCACCCATATAATGATCACATTCTCTAAAAAGGTTGTGCCAGACCATAGACATAAGCTGTTAGTGTTCATGGATGTCCTTTACCCTTTATAATTTTTTGATGCGCAATCAGATTAAAACATTTGTTCACCACCAATTGGTCACCATTCATATAGTTATCCATAATGTTTTTTGGATTGAATACTTAAGGATTACAAGGAATCACTTAAATGAATATAATGTTGGAATCTCTTCTCATATTTATGGAGTAGTCATATAATGGTTTACAATGTTTAGTAAGCATACATCTAAATCAATGAGCTCATTGGACAAATAGCCATGACTGAGGGGCATCAACACAATCAAGATAACCTAGGGAACAATACTATCCTTAACCAATTAAATCACCATGTTGAGTATCTATATGGATTTTTACCTTGGTGAATGGACACAAATAACCATCATCCTCACCAAACAGACTACAAACACGTTATATTATTATTCATATTTTGATATGCCTTAATTCACTTTAGATGACCATTATATTTAATGAACTAAATATGTATCTACTCAACATTCGCACAGCATTTATATTATGATTATCATGGCCACAAATATTAAAGTGACCCCAAACATGCCTTTGCATGTAGCCTCATATTTTCCCCCCCTGTGATGCCATTTGGCATTTTCATAACCTTTACATGATTAGATGTATGAATATATTCATATTAGATTAAATTTAACTCTTGACCATAGCCTTTTCTATGCATATGATAAATAGTTAAATGGCAATCCTTCATTAGATCTTTGATCCTTGAAGTTACCTTTCCAAAAATAACCAGTAGGAGAAACATGTTGCTGATTATTATTTATTTAGTCTAATTTGGTTATGAGGATCCTTAACCTATGTTTCCACTTTCCCCTTTATGGGATTAAAAGACTTATGATCTTCGTCATTCTAACTTTATAATTTTAGGCATCCATATAATTTCATCCTTAAATTGAATGTGACCATTTGACAACGCGAATTAGCATATGTGGATAGCATTTATCATTTCAAATAGAAATTATTAATTGGTCATAGATGTATTGGGTAATAAACCTCTCTTCCTTTGTATTCAAAATGTTCCTATGTGGTTAATGGGAACAAGACACATGGGAGATACCAATTTGTATAGGTGATTTTATGTGAATGATGTTAACTCTATAACTCTAAAATGAGATGGTGTATACCTATCAATATATTGGGTGGATATAATCAAAATCAACAAAAAAATTTAACTATAGAAGGAGGGCTTATTTGAAATCCAAAAATATTTATACATGTTTACAATAAATATTTATATACTAATGTGAATCACTATATGTAATTTTGAATCACTATAGGAGACTTATATCTAACCAATAAAAACATATAAATTTGAAAACCCAATCAATCTCTGTAATAAACTTAAATTTTCACCTATATAGGTGTATGGTTTGGTTGTTAAGTTATGTTATAAATGTCCATGGGGATGCCCATGATTTTTAACTTTAACCTAAAAGATACCTATCCTTATTCACACACAATTGGGGGTGGAATAGCAAGGAATACATTATGTCCTTTAAAGCTACTCTATGACTACCCAATGTCCAACATGAGGATGTGGAATGCATGGTTTTAACTTTCACCTTATAAGACTCTACATATTATTAGTTCCTACTTTTTAAATATTCTCTCACTAGAATGGGTTACCTTTTAATATAGATTCCTCTCCCGAGTTTGACAAGTAATTGACTAAAATCTCTTATACCAACACTTTTATATTATGAAAAGGTAAGTTAATGAACCTATTTGATATTTTAGTTCTAGGTTCAATAAAATGTATATTTGGGTTACAATAATGTATAGGTCAAATACCTAATTATCTTTAAATATGTATTAAAAAAAATTAATTATCCTTGATAGTAGTATTTATCCGAAGGGATCATGATATGACTAAATTGACATTAGATTATGCTAGAGTTATAAAAATAGGCACATAAATAATTCCTAAATCTCACATATTACATATTCTTCTCAATGTCAATTCAAACATATTGATATTAATCCCCATTCCACAATTGAACTAGAATGTTATTTTGATTAATTCAACCCCAATTACCCATATGTTTCCTCTTAGACATACTTATTTAAATAAAAAAATATTTTTTATGGTAGAAGTCTATTAATAGTACAAATTTTGACCAAAAACAAATCCTATATTTTAAAAATAATACCATAAAAAATTTAACACAAGAATTCACCAAATGAGAGTTCGATACAATTCATTATATGGCTCTGAAGCCCAATAATTACATCCTAAGCCTACAAAGGTAAATATGCAATATTAGTTTGGAAAACACCAATATAAATATTTACATCCCAAAGGTGGAACACATTAATTTATCATTAGGTAAATAATGTAGATCCATCACTGAATATAGTTCCTAAAATTAGTACCTATGATTGGGCTTTAAAGAACCAGTGTAAGGTGCATATCAGTACTCAACATGGTGAGCTAAATGTTAATATATTATGAAATGTATTTTCAATTATTAAAAATTGAATTAATGGATATTTATTTTTCCTAATCAACCAAACCATGCAAGTGCATTTGACCCTTATATTTCATCTAAAATTGATTACACTACTATGGTACTGTCAACCTTCAGATTATGTAGTGAAGATGCTAATGAACCTGAGGAAATTATTTAAGAGTTTCATGCCTTAAAATTTTATCTAATAGATAATTATTTATTAATAACTAATAATGAATAACAACCCCTCACTTCGTCCACACCTCTAAACAATGTTGTTACTCCTCTTAATCCCAAGGCTAATAATTATTCACCTCCTTCAATAGAAGATTAAAATTAATTGGATGATATCTAAAATATTTTGGAAAATGTGGTTATAATATAACATAGGAAATGAAAATGATAAAATCTAACACCAAAATCCATGAGTTGGCCTAGATCATATAACAAGGTGACTTGTGTCATAAGTCTTTAACAAACAAAACAATGCTAAAACATAAATTATTAACCATGCCAACATAGAAATTTACAAGACTGAAGTTAAAATTCCTACATTATTCATAATTAATATTTTTGGTTGAAAATACACAATTTTGTTATGGACTGAGGAGCCTAAACAAATGCCATGTACATAGAAACCTAAAAAGAACTACGATTAATGCCTGTAAAATCCCATAAAGTAGACACCTAAATTTTATCATAGTTTGCTACCTTATAGAGGCATAGCTAATTAGATTTAGGTAGACAAATATCCAAAAAAAAAAAAAAAAAAAAGAGTTACCAAATACAATTAAAAAAATGAAGAACTTAACTTTGTCTCTTATGACATTAGTTTTTATACCCTCATAATAGAATCCTTAAAGGAAATAAAAGAGAAATAAGTGGTACACATAGGTCTTCAGAATTTATACTTTGATGGTACATGTTTGAAATTCATTTTATTTGTAGAAGTTACTTTGATAAATTGTCATGGTAAGTGATTCATTGTTTCACCTAGCACCAAAAATATGGTTGAATATGAGGGCTTAATTATGGGTTAAAATTTACTTTATAACATGGTGTGAAGGAAGTACAATTACTCAGAGGATATGAAATAGTAGTCAAAGAGGTCAGATCTATATTCTAATTTAAATTATCTTATATAATGAAGTATAAACATAACGCATGTGTTTTCATTGAGTTATTTTATGTGTTTAGAATTACAGTTATTCCTACGTAACAAAATGAAATTTAAACAACCTTCATGGATTTAACTACTAACCTATCTCTTCTTGATGAGTCCTAGTTAGAGATGTTTTTCACTAACTTAGTACATTTTACATATATCATAGATAACATGGATAATTTATAAATATTTGACAATGATGAACATATCATCCATTTTCTAGACAACTCTTGTGTGTTTGAAACCCAAATAATAGATGAAAAGGATTATGATTTTTTTTTGTTGAGGATGAAATAGAACATGATGGCATGATGAGACTAAAATAACAAAAAAATACATAAAGGATTAACCTCCTTGGAAATAATTTTTTACTTGGATATACCTTTTTATAAGTAGGAATTCATAATCATAGACCAAAATTTTATACCTATTAATTTGGGATCACCCTTGGAAACATCCTAATTTGTTAGCATTGGATTTAATTGTTCAAATTTTGAGAAATAGCAATTAAAATTATATTAATATGTCATGACTGTTATTATGATGACTTGAGAATATTTGATCCATGGGTCATTGCCCATATAATCCCCCTCAAAAGAGAAAAAAAATATTCTGATAGATGTATCGACCAATCGATCCTATAATGGATTTATTTATTCAAAGGGAGGTAGAGAAGTTATTAGTGGATAAAATAATCTTCCCATATTAAATTTGACATGGGTAGTTAAATTAGTGTTTATCCAAAATAAAAATGGAGATATTATACTTCATGTTGATTTCAGAAAGTTAAATAAAGAATCAGAGAAAGGCAATTATCCTCTACCTTTGCTAGATGATGTGATTCAGATGGTCATTGCTCAGAGATTATGTCCTTGATAGATATATTCTTAGGGTGAAACAAGGTTCAACATGATAACTATGATATAAGTAAAACCTATTTCACTACTAAATGGGGAATGTTTAATTTCAAATGAATGATATTTGGTTTAATTAATGTAGCTGTTAATTCTCAATTTGCTATATATTGGGCTTTCCATGGTTTAGTTGGTAAATGAATCATCATCCAAGTGAACAATTTAATAGTATTTTAAAATAATAGGTCAGAAAATACAAATGATTTTTAAAAAAAATGAATGATGTTGAAGCTATTACATCTCTCTAAATCCTAAAGAAATAATGTTTTAGGTCACCGAAGGTAAGCTACTTCACCATATCATCACAAATCAATGTATTCTAATCAACCCTAAAATATATATTGATATCTAACAAATTATATTCCATAATAACAAAAAGATAAATGTAATCATTTTTTGTAAAGATTAATTTTGTTCAAACATTTATCCCACAATCTATTGATATTGTGACATCCTTAAATGTTATATTGCAACATGATGAAAAGATAAAATTGAAATATGAGGCTAAGATGTATTTCTGATAAATAAATGATGTTATTTCATAGCCTCTTGTTTTAATTAATCTAAAGTTTATGAGATATGTTTACATCTACATCTATTAAGTTCATTTAAACATAGCATTGTGGTAGTCATAACATAAAGGGAAGATGGCATACAACATCCTATTGCATTCATGAGAATAGCCTTAAAGGATGCCTAGATTATATACTCTTATTTTGATAAGTAGGAATATGCCATTTTTAATGTTGTGATAAATTTTAGACATTACATCTTGTGAAACAAGGTCTACGCTATCATTCTAGATCCAATAGCAAAACTGATTTTGGATAAAAACTAATTGGGATAATATCAAGTTAAATGGATGAGCAAACTACAATAATTGTTTTTATAAAGGACACCATCCTAGATAGTGTGAATCAAAGTTCTATCCCCATTCATAATAGAGGCCAATCCTAGGATTATTGTCATACAAGTGGACAAAAAATAGTTTATTGGTTATGATTGGTACGAATCCATCATCCACTACTTGTTGTAATTAAAATTATTCCTAATGCTAAAAAAATAATTGTGAATATCCCTCAGACTAAATTTAAATCATTATGTGATTAAAAAGGGATTGTTGTAGTAAAAAAAATATAATGTAATTTATATTCAATAACATAATGGAACAAAAATAATCCTATAGTAGGTTACTATGCGCCTTCAATATTCAAGGATACACATAATCTTGTTCAAATCTATCATCCATGTTAGGTGTTTTCCAAAACAAATGTACATGAAGCCATTCCACTTTGGATAATAATTCAAGCTTACAAATTTAACAATTTTTTTTAGTTTTTATAGGTGTCATCAATCCTAATTATTAGAGGGTCATCAATTCATCTTAATAGTTATTAAGTATAACATAAGATGAATATAATATGTTTCCACTATAAATAACACCACTAATGAATCCATCAAAATATTAAAAGAGAAAATTATAACTAGGATTTTTTCATCCCTCTCATTGGTTTGTGACAACAAACCTACTTTACAAGTAGAAGAATACACTGAGTGGGCTTATGAAAAAATATCATGTTGAAGTTGTCATCAAATTATGTCCCATAATGAAAAGGTTTCATTGAGTTAGTAAATAATAACTTGATTGATTCAATAAATAATTCTATCGATAATAAACCTAAGAAGTGACATGTTCTATTGAAATATGCACTGTGGGCCTCATTAGCACAATAAATCAATAAGACCTCAGAGCATCACCCTTTTATTAGTGTATTGTCAAGAACAAAGATTTCAAACTAGACTTAATTTATCCACTTATTAGTTTATGTGAGAATATGTAAATGATAGTCAAAACTCATAATCCAGGCTCTTAAACATATTATGATAGGAAGATATTTATGAGAATGCCCTTAAAAATATTATAAAACATTAGCCACTAGTAAATGGATGTTTTAGTAAGATGACTAAAGTTAAATATTTCATAATTTCAAATTTAGTCTTACTTTAGGATAAAAATCTAGAAGAAAGGGGAATATGATAAGTTGGATGCATTATTGATTATTCATTCTCAAATTTCATAAATATTGGTAATAATTAAATTAGTTTGAAATATTTGATGGTCAATAACTTACCTCTCCTAGTAAAATTTTTTTATTGAAACATTATTTTTAAGGTGTGAAATCCTTTATTTCTATGGAATGATTTTGTGTCATATTCTAGGGTAAGACTATGATTACAATAGTTTATTTCCTTCATATTTTTTTTGGTTGTAGACTAGGTTATTTTATTTCATTATAATAATCTATTTTTATTTGGTAGTTAGTTTCATTTCTTTATATTAATCATTATTTTGTTTAGTTTATATTCTGGTAGATGGCTAATAAGTTTTGTTCAAGGATAATATTTTAGGAGAATATGGTTTTTTTTTCTCATGAAATTGCGGTTAACCCCATATACATACATTTATAAATGATAATTATACTAGATAATTAATAAAACTCTAGAGAGGTGTGAATCCTATTCATCCAAGTGTATATGAGTCACTAGATTATACCACACATTATTGCAGTAACTCCTACAGCCTTGTGATAACATCAAAATATGTGTCATTATCTCTTGTGCATAAATACCAATTCAATCCATAAAATTTATCCTTTTTGTTATTACACAACTCATACAATATTATATATTGTAGCTAGTAACGCATCAAGAATAACAATTACTAGCATCACCACACTTTTTGGTTAAGAACCAATTGATACTAACTCTTGTAATGGTTTAGGTGATGATTATTTTTTTTGTATTTTATAATAATTTTGATCTCCATTATTTATATATAATAATTGTATTAAATACAACCATATAATAATAAATTTAGGAAGTCATTTGACATCATCATCTAATCTTACATATTATACATAACATATCATAGTATAAAATGCTTTTTAAGTTATATATATTTTTTTCATATTTTTATTTTTTCTTTGTTATGTACCACATTTCAATTTCATATTATCTATCATTAATTTAACTTATTATAAATATGTCCCTTTTATCCAAATTGAGTAGGTTATCCATTGGGTCTCCTCCTGGGCCCTAGATCAGTAATTTCATAGCATACACACTTCATATCATTCTTGAATGGTATTATTATATTTATACATTTTCATTATTATTTCTATTCATGTATGATTACATAAATTTAGGGTTCAAAACCCATGACCCTTCACACACCATTATTCATGTCCTCATATGAGAGACAAATCTTCAATAATAGTAACTCTAGAGATATTACAAAAAATGATAGAGAATTCAATGTAGAAATGAAGAAAATATTTAAAATAATATTATTCACTTGAAGAAACAAGTATCATTGATCACTTTTCACTACTTATGAAGTAGAAAACCCCTCCTACCACTTTTCATTCTCATCATTGGTTTGGATAAAATCCATAAGAATATACAAGTCAATACATACATTCATATGCTTGAATAAAAAAGAGATAAAAATGCAATAAATATTTATATTTTCATAATTTTTTAATAATACATGGTTAATTAATCCTTTGACCAATATAAAATCACATTTTTTACCAAAATAGTTTCTTCATCTGTTAGGGCACATTCTTGTCATAAATGTTGGTGATATGAGATACATCATATCGGAAGTACTTTAAAATATGTTACTAATAATTTCGAACGAGTGTAAGAATCTATTCAAATCCAATAATTTTTTTATGATTTTCATAGTAATATATGAATGCAAGAAAGTTCTTGCAATAAAAACTTTACTAAATTTCCTCTAGCATCAATTTCAAAAGAAATAGAGTAGTATCTCAACATATAAGGATATAAGGATGTATTTTAACTAAAAAAATAAGTTACTACACACAATGTGGTAAATAATACTATTGATGTCATCCATAGACTACATCTTCTTAATAATTCTATGTACCACATATCCTTTTTTCATAACTAGGAAATTAAGTAATAAATCCATGAACTAGTGGAAAAAGGAATGTTATCATTCCTATATCATCTCCTTATCATAGTTCAATTGTTTTACCATCAAATAAAGACAACACATGGAGGTTTTAAATTATTTATCTATCACTCAACAATATCATAATGAAACACCACTATCCTCTTCTAAGGATTACAGGGCTTGTGGACCAGATCTATGGTGAAAAATACTTCACTACAATAGAATTTATGTCTGTGTGTCATCAAATATATGTTGATCCTCAATATGTATGGAAGACAAACATCAAGGACAAATAAAATTTATTTTAATTGTTAGGTACTCCTTTCGTCTTGACCAATAGTCTAGCCATATTAATGTAGATGATGAATGGTATTCAAAGACTATTGACTACTTGAGTTTCAAAAATCCACCTTTATGATATTATGATATTCAACAAAACATGGGATGAACATATTTGTCATATTGGTCACATGCTTGACACTATTCATAAAAAATCCAATACATAAACATGGATATATATTCATTTTCCATGCCATATATTCAATACATGGAATACATTTTAGACACACAAGTAGAGCATGCTGACCTAATGAAGATTTAGTTCATCTAGGATTGGGCACAATATAAGAATCTATAGAGATTCACAAATTTTTAGGATTGGAAAATATATAAAAGATATTTTTTCTTGGTTTTTATTTCATGACTTGTTCTATAAACTACATTACCCAAAGTAGTACTAAAATAAATTTAAACTATAATGATATGAAAAATAATGCATTTGAGGACTTGAAATGAAATTTTTTTTCCACACCAATATTCATTTTACGAGACCGTCAAAAAAAAATTGAACTCAAGATAGATGCATATGAATTTTCACATAAAGTATTCCTCACACAACATGGTAACTAGGTTACTTACCATAGTGAAACCTTTTCCATATCAATAATTTACTACCCAGCATATGATCATGATCTCTATGTGATTGTCTAGGCATGTAAGCATTAGAATCATTATATCTCAAGAAAGGAGACTTTGATCCGCATATATTACAATACACTTTGGTTACTCCAAATTCAGATAAAAATATAATAAGCGTGGCATTAAAAATGGTATTTATATCTTTAATAATTACATTCAAATATAAATCATAATAATGGATGTGCCAATCAAGTTGTTGACTGCCTGAGATGACCACTATAAATTATAAATATCCTTTGCATACATGATGCATGATAAAATGAAGTAAACACATGGTCAAAATTAATCCAATTGAAATTTAATTTTCATATATCCATTATAATTTACTCTATGGTAATTCAACTAAAAAATTATACTTACATGATGGACTTCTATATCATCTTGGGCACTTGTGCATTCTACACTAGGCATATATATGAAAATTAATATGGGGGGATTAGTTTATCAATGTTGTAATACATTTTGTATTTGATTAACATATTGAAGTCTTGAATAGGTATTTCTATTTTCCATATATCATGTTTGATGATTCTAAATACATCAAGTCTTTTACTTCATTTGAAATTGTGAAACTAGTGAATAAGAAGCAAGGTATGTACACACTTTTATTGGTACCAAATAGACCATGGGAATGTATTTCCATGAATTTTATCTTAATTAACCTTAATATCAATCATGTTTATGTAATAGTTGGTAGATTCAAAAAAAAGGAAATTCTCATACCTCTAATAAAGTAATAAAAGTCTAGATAAAACTCAATTTGAGTTTAAATACATGACTATATCCACTATGTAATATTACAAACTATATTATCTAATGGGCACACAAGGTTTTTGGCCTATTTTTTTAAATTACTTTGGTCTATACTAGACATAAAGATGAAAAAGTTCACCACCTTTCATCTTTAGACTAATGAACATGTGAAAGTGGAAAATATGATGATAGTGTATCTAGTAAGAGTTTAAAATTATAATAATCAATATAATTATGATGAAATTATTCTTTGTATTTAGTATAAATAAAATATATGTTTTCATAAATTTACTGCATACTATCCTTTTTAAGTTTTTTGGTGCTTATAAACATTGGCACCCATCAACATAACTTATCCTAATCTAAAAATAATATTATCAACTCCTTTAGGTCAAAAGGAAGCTAAAAATGTTTTTGAATTCATTTAAAACATTTATTATATTAAGCAATAGTCTTAAATAAATTTAAAAGAAGTAAATAAAAAATAAAATCAATGCCATGACAAGGATAAATCACCACTCACTATCCAGGTTGGTGACTAAATCTAGATACACCTATATAAATGAATATAGATAAGACCTTACTACAATTTTTTCCCACATTGGTAAGGGCCTTACACCATCACAAAATAAGTAGAGGATAACCGTTTTGATTTTAAGCTTCTTAATTATATGGGTTTGCATATGGACTTCAATGTAGAATTATTACGACATTAATTTCCACCCTTTTTGGATACTTTAGATATTGTTTGGATTTTATATTAGACAAAGATAAATATAAATTAGAGTGTTTCATCATAATCAAATCAATTCATTCACACTAACACAAAATGATCATATAGATAAGAGGCCACTCTTATCTATATTATCAAACCAACATAAGTACCTTCCTAATGAAAATGGTGTATTGAAATGAAAGTTTCCAATATGTTTACACAAATTATTCCATAACTACACACAATGGGTACCATTATTCTCTAGCCAGGGGAAATTAATCTAGTAGAATCTAGGTCACTTTAATTAGATCACATATTCTCATGTTATTGGATTACATATTTTCATATGTCTTTCATCTTTATGTTTAATAAATAGTATATTTACTTACCTTTTTAGTAGACAATGCTTCTCAGAAGGTATCTAAGTGTGACACATGACATATTTTTTAAAACCAAAAAATCGTCACACATAGATGAAGTTGTCATTATTGAAAATTTATGTATATCTTTAATCCAGATAAAGTTAAACCTGACAAATAGTAAGACATTATGCACACATCCTCCTACTAAAGACTTATCTATTTTTTATGAAACATAGTTATATAGACCTATTATATAATTTTTTATCACAAAACAAATGTTTTATTTATATATCCATCAAATTTTAACATAATACATGATTGTGATGTTTGCCCTACATTTTACCCAACAACCATGCTCAGTTGAAGGGATATCATTATTTTATATGAAAATTTTTATATGTTTTATTTATCCACAACCTTTTTTCCATGTTGAATTATAATGAAAACTAATTTATTATTAATTATTAAAACTTTACATGTGTCATGATGAATACATTATTTGCTAACATGAACATAAACGTATATGATCCCACTATGCTAACTTCATTTGATATATATGGTTGATTCATTACCTAACATGATTCAACTTGATTTCTTATCATATATAACCCTTGGCCTAGTGTATGTTCAACATACACCCTCTTAAATTTTATGGCATAATCATGATATGTGTGTGTGACTTTGGCCTTTTATATTTGTGCGACATTTAAATGTCCCTAGTATTCAACCTCTGATCCATATGTGTGACATTGATGAAAACATTATAACTCTATGTGACATTTGTCATGTCCCTTGTATGTAGCATTTGGTCCTTATTATGTGAAATTATGTTACTTTAATGAGAAGTTCATTATTGGTTACTATGGTGCCATGATTATTATCATGCACTATTACAAATATATTACATATATTTATGTTGCCATGATACATATAATGTACATTCAAATTATATGATTCAATGATTAATTTTTTAATAGTAGTATGTTTGCAATATATACTCAGTACTTGAAATTTATTCACATGCTTAATACAATAATTTAATGTTATTTTCAAATTACATGATCCAATTAAATATGCAATCTCTTTATATGATTCAATGTCACATCTCTAAGATCTCAATACAATTCATATATGGAAAATATTAGTTAATGATTATATATTTAAGAAATTCTCCTATTTTTCATTTTGAGATAACTGATTGATAAGAATTCTCTTGTATCAAAATGGGGGAATCATAATGTGCTTCTGTCCAAATTTTTACAAGCAATACATTTCAAATTTTTTAGTTACAATATGAAAAAATTAGCAATATAAAATTATGAGGGCATTTATATTTCTTATGCACTCCACTCTTATAGCCAATAAAGCATAAATACACTTGTGTAAAGATATTTAAAAGATATAAAATTGTTTAAAATATATAAAATTATCACTCTATACAATATAAGGGAGCAGGATATACAATTCATGACCAAATTACTACTTTCTAAAATTTAGATTTCTCTTGTCCAAAGTTTCAAGAAGTCACAGTTCTACTCTATATCTATCTATAGTTTTTTTATTCATATTTTTCAAGTGGACCACCTTTGATAATAGTGATTATCCACATATTGGCTTCCATTTAGATAATAATGTATTTTATACCACTCTCCTTTTTAATTTATCAAGAGAGATGTTGGTTCCCAGTTGTACATCTTATACGCTTGGCCTTTTACACTTTAAAATAAGGGAAAAAAAAGATGAAAAACTTGCTAATATGTCAATTTTTTTGGGGAAGGATTTGACATATAGAATGGACCAGATGCATAAAATGATTGAGAGCTAACTAAAAAAGGTATGGTTAGCTCCTTGCTACTTCTGGTTCTACCTCAACCAAAGTGAGAGGACCTAAGGGGTAGCTTGGTCATAGGAATGATTCTGTAATTCAATCTCCATGTGGATTTTTGTCATAAGGGAGCACAAATCTGACAAGAACATAACCAAACTCGCTCACTCCAACTACGAAGGGTTGTCACATAAAATGAGTAAATGATATAGGCTAGATACAATCTACTGAAGATAGATATAAAAGTTATTATGATCTTCATTCTAAAAATTTTCAACAACAAAAGGATGAATAAAATATTATGGTGTTGGTATATAAATCACAAACTACAAACCCTTGTTAAGTATTCAATATTTTATCTATTTAGAAGGAAAATAACACTCATAATATGAAATTATATGTATTATCTCTAGAGTAGGATAGGGTAGGACAAATTGATTATTGTAAAAAAAGGAGGGTGGTATAATGGTGGTCTTCAAGCATAAGGAATTCTTTCAATATTCATGACATTACCTATTACAAATATGTATAAAACCTAAATATAAGATAATGGAACTACCAAGAGTGATTTTCACTCATTGGTGCCAATGAAATATAAATACCCAAATGATCCTTAAAATTCTATAACATAAACTGAAACTAGAGTATCACATGATTTTTCCCATTGATTCCATAGAACTATGGTTCCCTAACAAGTTAGTCAATGACATATTTCTAAAAATAATGTATAAGAGGATTGATAATCTAGCTCTAAATCCAATATGAGAGCCAATAATAAGCTTAGAACAATATATCCAATCAACAAAGTTTGTAAAACATATTAATGGACTTCATGAATATAAAATAGTAGAGAACCATAATAATTTTCATTAAATTTACAAGAAAATATTGCATACATCAATGTTTAAAAATGTTTTCATGAGGACAATCATGGTGGATTTGCTCTATGTTGGATAGGGGAGACATATAGAGATTCTCTCAAATATTTATAATGGTTGTAAAACTATAACCACCTTAGCAAGAGAGACAAAATACACACAATATGAATCCCAAAAATGTAGAAGATCCTATACTAAGGAAGTAAAACACTGAAAAATATGACCCACCCTTGAATAAAAATAAAAACCTCCTATTTATACATTTTCAAATTATGGATAATGGGTCACAATTTACAAAAGTGTAACATAAACCTTCAAGTCTGCCAAGACAATCCTAGATAGAATATGTCCTTTTTTGACACCTTAGATACTCATCTATTTGCAAGAAAATAATCATTTCTTTAAATACCTCTATAAATAATGATGAAGATACGTAACAAAATCCTTTATCTTTTGACTAGAAATATTTCCATATGAGCTAGAAAGAGAATATATATTTGTGGAGTAAAATAGAATTTGTCTTCATGTGCAACCATCTAGATAAACTCTTAACCACTTGAATGCATAGTTAGAACCTCCTAGATAGTTGTCATTCCTTTTATGGATGCCATATAATAATCTACTCTTGTAATGATGGAATTGAAATGTTCTAGCAATGATATAGATAGAAAGTAATTTGCAGTCATTATCTATCAATATACTTTGACATGGCCCAAAGATATCCCTCTATGATTTGAGTCCCTCTTGGCTCCAATATAGACACATGTCACATTATCAAGCTTAATTTTCCATAAATTTTATCAAACTAATCATGAATGGACCATAAATTAGCTCTAGATTGAATTTTTTTATGCAGACACTGATTCAATTCTCTTCAACTTGATTACAATGCAAACATGGATGAATTAAGATTTATACACAATCTTTAGGGCCACTTTGGGATTCAAAAAATTTCATTAGAAGATTTAATCATGTTTATATGTTTCAATTACAAGTCCCATGACTTATATTACCTTCTACTTCATCTATTAACACCTTTGTATTCCCTAAGTAAACAAGATCTCTTTGAACTGACTCGATACTTATGTGGCTCCACCATGGAATTCTACTCATTAATCCTTAAAATTTTACCATTTTTTGTATTAAGACATTTGTTATTTTATTATTCATCCTTATCCCTTTGAATAATCAATTTCATCTTGTACTAATAGATCTATGTTCAAATATCAATGTAAACCATTAATTTTGATCAAAAAGACCAAGCACTATTGGCTACTAGCTATTCTTGGCCCTAATATAATGCCACTTGGTTGCCCCATAAGATTTATATACCCTATAATGTTAGCTCTACTAGGAGAACACATTTTCACCATGTGGTGGTGTTGGATTTACTTGGAGCTTCATTGAATAGTCAACCATCATTACCCACTATCGATATTATCTACATAGATTGATGCAGGCTATCAATCTATATCTAGCTTATGTTTACATCTACGTGACCATCAAAATTTAGACCCTAGTGTTTTTTGCATGGCTTAATTTTTACATCTGCATGGTCATCAAATAACATCCATATGATCATCAATAATGTCCATGTGACCATCAAAATTTTAGCCCCAATTATTTTTTTCATTACTTAATTTTGATGTCTATGTAGCCCTCAAATGACATCCATGCGAGCTTCAGTGACATCCACATGACCATAAAATTTTTATCCCTAATGATTTTTTACCCAAGCTTAATTTTTATGCTTGCGTGATCATCTTCATCTGTTTGTTTATATGTGACATGCAAAATATCTTGGTCTAGTTAGAATTATGCTATGAACTTTGATCGATCCTTAAAAAATTTGATTAGTTTATAAATATAGTACAAACTTGTCCATGACCTTGAGCTACTTAGACCACATGTAACCTGCTAGAATATTTCTCTGCTTTGATTTCATGTCAAATGGTGGGTAGAGGATAATGGATTGAACCAAAATGTTTGAGTATAAATGCTTCAAAAAATCTATCTATAGGAGAAATATTGAACATCATAATCTCAAATATAAGAAAGCTAAAAGAAAATCCAAAATTTCAAAATTTTTAAAAGCTTGATCTTTATATTCTCTGTATAAAATGTTTGAAATATTTAACATGAAATCACTCAAATAAAATGTCTAAGGGCCTGAGCTTTGAAATGCATCAAATAAAATGTCTAAAATCTTGCGTTGTACAAAAAATTTGAAGGCTTCGTCTTAAAAAATAATGGATAAAATGTTCAAAGACTTAGTCTATAACTTGACTTGTAAATATACTAAACAATTTGAACTTGTGACCCTTTTTCAACTTGTTGTTTTTACCATATACTCATGTGGACCTTTTCAACCTAGTTGCAAACTATACTAATGCAAAGATTTCATTGAAACTTGAGAATTATACTAGTTCAAAGACTTTTATAAGATGGAAAAAATTATAACTCAACATCATGTGATCTCTCTAGGTTGATTTTAATCATAGACCCTACAATATTATTTGAATATGATAACATTAAGAATTTGTTGGAACTGGGATTATATAGGGGTTTCACAAAGCAAATGTTAGAATTTTTAACTCATGTGAACACATTGAAAATAGGAGGAAATAGTGGCATACTTATCCATAACTATTTAAAAAAAGGGTAAAATTTTCTCAATGCAATTTTGGGCACTAACACTACCTCTTACCCAGGAATGTACGCCCTCTATGGGTGTGTAAAGAACCCTAAAACACAAGAAAATGTGCCAATTCAATGGGACATAGTGTCAAGACTTATAATTTTATGAGAAAAAACTCATGGAGTGTCAACAAAATAATTATAGACTAGCAAAAATAGATCAGGAGGATCTAAAAATAAACACATGAGAAAAAATAATAGAAAGAAATTGTATAAATAGGGCCCTATGTAAAGGTGTGACAAAGTAAAAAAATGCCATAAAATATGTACACAGTTATGGTCTTAGTCAAATAAATGTTTTAGATGCTTTCATTGAATGGTATCTCCATTATTTCATCATTTCTTAATTATTTAAAAAAATTTAGCAGCTTTGTGGCCAAGTTGAATTAAACCAATCTCTACACATACTTGAAGGTCCTACTACTACACTATAATAAGATGACATATTGAAACAAATCCTCCTTAAGTGATATTGAATATGGATAAAACCAAGCCAAACTATCTTATTACCTATTCAACAATTACAAATAAGTTTATTTTTCAACTACAATTAGGTAAGTACCAAGAAAGAGTGCCTTAGGATTAGTAATATCATTTGTGCACTCAAAGCACTATGTGAAAGAAGTCTGAAAAAATTCTCCTTGGCTACATGCAAGACAACCCCTTTTTCATTTAGTGAATTTCTCCAAACAACACCATTATTATCATATCCAACATCAAAAATAGTTGGTTTCTAAACAACATCCATATTCCCAATGAGGTCACCCAATTCTACATCCATGTCTAACCCTTTAGTTAGAGAATATTTTGGATCTTAAATTACATCATGATTGGGTAATTCATATGCTTGTGTCATGCTATCATTACAATAAAATTCATATGTTGGGACTCATACCTTATTGACTACATTCTAAAACTAATCTGTAGTAGTAACACACATGATTTATATGGAGGTAAAAAATATACGTTGGGAGTATTGATAATTAAACATCAAAATATCATCATCACCATCAAACACAGACTCAGGATCATCTGCATCTTCATCACTTGGTTCAGCAGTACCACATGGGCGATCTTGAGGGAAGCACATGTCATACCAATTATTGTCAAAATAAAAGTTCATAGAATTTTCTTTATCATGTAATGGATCAATCACTTTTCCTCCCACTTCTCTTTTCTAATTTATGTCATCACATGCAAGACTATTTTTTGATTATTCAGATTTGGGTTCCTCTACAAAATGGTAGACACATGAGGTATCCCTTTTCTATCTCTAGCCAACTTGTAGGAAATTTTTTGATAGTAGAGGTAAAAGTTTTAATAGTCTCCTCAAGGTTGGATATATTTTTGGACTATGTGTTTTTCTATATTAACTAATTTCACATCAGCCTACTTATTTATGTGATTTTACATATCCATTATTTTATTCTCAATATAGATGGCCATATTGAATACAAACCATAGGTTTGTGGGAGAGTAATCCCTCAAGTGTTACATATCCCTCTTGTCAAAGGCATCATAATACTTTATCAAGCACATTTTATCACTAGGCCTGATGTTTTTTGGTAGTTGAATCATATTTTTATTGAACTATGTATTGAGCTCCTGAATACACTCATTTGGGTTCTTCTTGATGTTTCCAAACCCAACAAAAAGGAACCTCGGATCGATTATATCACCATACTAAATTATAAAAATATTCTTCATCTCTTCCCATGAATCAATACATCCACAGGGAAAATAATTAAACCATTTGCATGCATCTTCCTCCATCATGTTCACAAACAAATTAATTCGCACATCCTTTTTATCAAGCTCATAATCTTCAATAATATTGTCAAAATCCCTCAGGTGGTAATCAACACTCATTGTATTGTTCCTGAAATTTTTTTTAATGCATCTCCTTACTTCATTTGGGACTTCATTAGGATAACCCTCCATTTCATCAAAATTTATAGGCGTGAATATGGGAACATGAAATGTATGATGTTCATTCTCATTTTGGTCTCTCTACCTCATGATTGATTCAATGGTAGGTTGACAAACAATTGGCAAAGGGATGTGAGGGAGTAAGCAAGGTGGACTTTATGGATCAGACTTAAGATGGGATTCCACTAGTTGAGAATGAGTTGGATAATAAATAGGGTTTTAAGGTTCTAAATCAATAGAATATATATGATTAGAAGAATTATGATAATCTTTAATAATAATAATTTCAAAAAATAGAAGCTAAATATTACTAAATTTTTCATAGACCACATAAACTTCATCATCTACACTTTATTATTCTATAGGCTTCCAAAATTGTCTCCTTATTTAATGAACACTTGGGGGAGAGAGAAGTTTCCCAAATGAGTCATATTCAACGGATGACCTTAGTCCATTCATATGTCCAAGTAAAATAAACATCAAAGTTGAAGATATTGAAGATGGGCACTGATCTCTCTATGATACTGGATGATTTTATAGAGTCACCATTAGAAGCAAACTTCTGGAATACAAACATTTATAGACTTGAATTGATACATATTGAATCCATATCTTTCTAAAATTAGTGATAATGTATGAAATCAAATACAATGAAATTTTTATATTCATATTCAAAAGCAGAAACCACCTCAAAACATGATAATTCCGTACCTCTTTGCAACAAATACAACATATGTCAATTAACAAACCTCAATTCCTAAGACATCCCTAGTGAAATACTTTGGCATTGATGGCCAAGATAGAATAGTATCAAAATGATTTACTTATAGCTCTCTGAAAGTGTACTTGATAACATAAGTAACCAAGGAATTTTTTCTCCACAACAATGGCACCAATGGACTGTTGCTTACCATTTATACACCTCCTACACTCAACCTTGCACACTTGAAGAAAATGGAAAACAATGATGAAAAACCTACTAGTATGTCATTGTACTCAGGGAAGGGTTTGGCATCTAGAATGGATTGTATGTATAAAATGACTTAGAGGCACCTACAAAGGTTATGCTCAGCTCCTTCCTACTTATGGCTCTACCTAAACCAAATTGAGAGGACCTAAGGGGTAGCCTTCTCATATGGAGTGATTCTAAAATTCAACCTCCATGGGGATTTTTGGCACAAGGGAACAAAAATATCACTAGAACATAACCAAACTCACTCACTCCACTTGGGAAGGGTTGTCACATAGAATGAATAAAAGGCTCTTGGATAAATACAAGCTAATGAAGATAGATATAAAGTGAATATGATATTCATTATAAATAAGTTTCAACAACAAAGGGTTGAATTAAAAATTATAGTGCTGGTCTTTAAATTAAAAACTATAAAAACATGTTATGTATGCAATATTTTATGCATCTACAGGGTAAATAACACTGATAATATGAAAATGTATTTATTATTGGTATAGTATGATAGGGTAAGACAAATTGATAGTTTTAAAAATGGAGGGTGGTGTATTGGTGGTCTTCAAACAATAAGTATTCTTTCAACATTCATGACATCACCTATTACAAAGATATAGAAAACTTAAATACAATCTAATGGAATTGCCAGGAGTGATTTTCACTTATTGGTGTGAATGAAATATAAATACCCAAATGATCCTTAAATTTATAGAAAATACACTAAAACTAGAATATCACATGCTTTTTTCCATTGATTCCGTAAACCTAGGGTGGCCTAAAAAGTTATTCAGTGACATATTTCCAAACATAATGCAGAAAGTGATTTAGAATCTAGCACTGAACCCAAGATGATAACAAGTAATGAACAAAGAATAAGATGTCTAATAAAAAACATTTGTAAAAAATATTAGTTAACTTCATAAATATAAAATAGTAGATAAGCACAATAATTTTCATTAATTTTACAAGAAAATATTACACACATCAATGTTTCAAATTATTATCATGGGGAAAATCATATTATATTTGCTCCATGATGGATAGGGGAGACATATAGAGATGATATAAAAAAAATTAAGGTCTATATGACTACAATGACCTTATTAAGAGAGAAAAAATACACAAATTAGTGATCCCTAAAATGTGGAAGAGCCTATACTAAGGAAGGACAACACCAAAAAAAAATGACCCACCCTTGAATAAAAGGCAAAACCTCCTATTTATACATTTTCAAATCTAGGAATGTCGGTGATGATTTGTAAATGTGAACCATAAAACTTTATGTCCACCAAGATGCTCTTAGCTAGAATATACCTTTTTGTCACATCTGATATCCTTATCTATTTGCAAGAAAAAAATCATTTCTCTAACTGCCTTTGCAAATAATGAGGAAGATATGAAACAAACTCTTTGATATTTTGATTGGAAATGTTTTCATATGAGCTAAAAATGGAATATTCATTTGAGGAGATAAATAGAATTTATCCTCAAGTTTAACCATATGGAAAATATTTTAACCACTTTCCTACATAGTTGGAACCTCCTGGATAGCTGTCATTCCTTTTATACATGCCATAGAACAACCTATTCTTATATTGATAACATTGGAATGTTCTACCTTTCATATACATAGAAAATGATCTGCAATCATTATTTATAAAATATGCTTTGGAATGGACCATAGATCCTCCTCTGTTATTTGAGTCCCTATTGACTCTAATCTTGACATGTGTCTCTTTCTCAAGCTAATTTTGTTACAAATTTTATCGAACTACTCATGAGTGTACCATAATTCAACGTTGGATTGAATTTTTTTTATGTAGACACGTATTCAATTCTCCTCGACTTGATTATGCTAAAAATAGGAATGAAATAGGATTTTTGTATATTCTTTAGGGCCTCTTTGGAATTAAAATAGGGTCAAAAGAAGATTTAATGGCATTTTTATGCTTAAAATTACATCCCATGATTTACATTGCCTTCTATTTTATCTATTAACACCATTACATTTCCTGAGTCCATAAGATCATTTCAAACTAACTCAGTGCTTATATGCCTCCACCATTGTATTCAAATAATTTATCCTTAAAATTTAACCATTTATCATATTAGGACATGTGTCATTTCCTTATTAGTCTTGAGCCCTTTGAATTATCTATCTTAGTTCACATTGTTAGATCTGTGTATGAATCAATGTAGACTATCGATCTTGATCTAAAAGACCAAGAAATATTGATTGCTAGCTATCTTCTACCCCAAATTCATGCCACTTGGAAGCCCCATGAGTTTTCTACACCTTGCAATGTCAATTCTACTAGGATAATGCATTTTCTCCACATGGTGGTCTTTGATTTTCTTGAATCTTTGTTGAATAGTGACCATCATCATGCACCATGAATCTTACCTACATGGATTGATATGAGCCATCATTATGTATCTAGCTTACATTGATGTCTTTGTGAACATTAAAATTTAAACCCTGGTGTTTTTTTCATGGTTTAATTTTAACATTTACATGATAATCAAATTATGTCCACATAATAGTCAAAATTTTAATCCCAATGGTTTTTATGATGGCTTATCTTTAACATCTGTGCAACTATCAAAAGACATCCATGTGACTGTTATTGATGTCCAAATGACCATCAAAATTTTAGCCCTAATGGTTTTTTACCTAATCTTAATTTCGATGCTTGCATGAATGCCTTCATCTATTTTTTGATGCATGACATGAAAAATGACCTTGTCCAGTTAGACTTGTTCTATGAACTTTTCTATATCCTTGAAAACTTTAATGATTTTCTTAAGATTTTACTAACTTATCCATGACTTTGAACTACTCAGACCACATCAAACTTTCTATGATGCTTCTCTTCATTATTTATAAGTCAAACGACATGTAGATGATAATGGCTTGAACTGAAATCTCCATGTAAAAATTCTCTGAACAAATTATCTATAACATAAATGCTGAATAACAAAATCTTGAATACAAGAAACCCAAATGAATATCCTAAATTGTACAATTTTTAAAATCTTGATATTGAAATTCTTTGGACAAAATGTTTAAAACTTTAACTTGAAATCCCTTAGACAAAATGTCTAAGGTCCTGATCTTTGAAATGCTTCAGATAAAATGTATAAAACCCTGAGCTACACAAAAAGTCTAAAGACTTAGTCTTGAAAACTTAGGGACAATATGTCTAACGACATAGTATAAAATGTGTCTTCTTGAAACCCTAATTAATTTGAACTTGTGACCCTTTTTCAACTTGTTATTTTCACCATGTACTCTTGTGAACCTTTTCAGCCTAGCTACAAACTATACTAACGCAAATCTTTCATTCAACCTTGTGAATTTTACCACTTCAAATATTTTTAGAAGATGTAAAACATTATAAATTAGCATCATGTGATCTCTCTAACTTAATTTCAATCATAGACCCTATAATCTTATAAAAATATGAGAACGTCAAGCATTTACTGGAACAAAGATTATATAAGGTTTTCACAAGGCAAAGGCTAGATTTTTTAACTGAAGTGAACACTTTGTAAATTGGAGACAATAGTAGGATATTCATGCATTACTATTTTAGAAAAGTGCATTAATTTCTCAATGCAATTTGGGACACTAACATGATCCACATGAAATCTTAGTGACACTCAATGTTTTAGTGTCATTTTAGTGAACCACTTTGTGGCTTCCCATCTCTTTAAGTATTATAGATTAATCCATGAGGGTTGGATAATACAATCCTTTCAACTCATAAATATTCACTGATTCTATATATTTATACTTTATTACTCACAATTTTCCACATGTTCAACACTTCTCCACATGCCTCCACAAGGAGGCATGCACATCTCCATGACAAAGACAAAGTGTATATACACATTCAAGTTTTACATTTAATTTATGCTAGTAATTTTATATGTCACTATAATATTGGAAAGTCAATTAT
>JARHVA010001003.1:3580000-3800000 GCA_037957365.1 Torreya grandis | reverse complement strand
GGATGACACTTGGATTCTTTCCATTTCATAGAGGGTAAAAGAAACATCACATTGATAGTTTTTGATCATTATTTATAGTCCATGTAATGGGAGATAAAAATAAATAGAAAATATGAATCAAATGTCTTTAAAATAATAATTAATAAAAACGTGATAAATAAAACTAAGTATTGAGAATAAACAAATAATATTAAAAAAATGAGACAAACATAAATTCATATCCAATAAACCTTTTTCTACTCATATTTGAAAATGGGAAATAGGAGTACTGAAATACTAAAACAATTTTTTTTAAGAAAAACTAATCTCTAGTGTTTATAGAAATATGGGCTTAAGATTCATCTAAATATTTTAAATATTGAGATAATTTGTTTCATTTTTAGAGCTGAAAATTGGTATCCTTAAGTTCTTTGGCAAATAATTTGAGCTAATTGGTGATAACATGTACCTATAAGGTTTGATGTTCGGTAAATGGATCCCTGGTATAAATTAAATGTCATGACAATAATGAATTTTGGCTTTATTTAATTTTTAATATTCAAAACAACTACTTAGTTCCCCTCGACAAGTTTCTATACATCTAGTAGTGTAGGCACCTTTATTTATTGTTTATCTAGGTAAAAAATTACTCTATAAACTAATCTACTCCATTTTTGATATTCTGATGCATCTTGTGAGATCTACACAACTTTGAGTAGTTTTAGCATAGCCCAAATAATTCAAAATTCCTTCGTTTCAAATGAAAAAAAACATGAGACATTCCTAAAAATTTAACTCAATCATTTAAATGGTAGTGATATTAAGGTCTCATACAACAATTTTAGATCCACCCATGTGATTGATGTGCATGTGGAAATATATTAGGTATTCTCCCATTGTGATTTTGAAACTATTAAATTTCCTTGCATTACTCAACATACTAGAATCTGCACTCAAATGTAACATTTTAAAGATAGAATAATAATATATTTTAAGCATGCAATCAACATATTGTTTTGAAGTTGTGCAAATTTACTGAGTTAGTCAGTACTATCATCCTATATTTTATTAGAAAACCCACTACCTCCAGGGTTTTGTTTGTTTTTAATGAATCAAATTTAGTCAAAAGAAATAATTTATTAGGTGTTTACTAAATCCTTGTCTTGTTCATCACCCACCTTTAATTCCATTTCTTCATCTTCTTCTTCTTCATTTCCACCTTTGATGTATAATAAATAGTTATTAATCATATTATGCTCTACACTATAGTTAATATCATAATTAAACACAAACTACTTATCCTTTTTCATTTTATTTTTGAAAAGTCAACCGAGTAGGCCTAGGGAAAAACAACACTAGGGTGCTCTAATCTCTTAAGCTTGTGAAGGCATGTCTTTAGTTTTCTAATTTTATTTCCTCCACCTTGATGTCATGATAAGAGAATTAGACATATGAAGTGTACTAAAAAATTTTAGCTTATGTTGGACATGATCATTCAATCCCTCATTAAATTTACTATTCAATCTGTCATTTTTTATCATCTCCACTTTCAAAGATAGATTCCATAATTTCTAAATATAATCATTGATCAAACTTATTTTATGTAGTTTTTCTAACTAGTTTAGATAAATATCCATTAAACACTTTCTATTGTGATTCTAAAATTCCTTAGTAGTTAAGTTATATTGATAGTGTTCTTATTATTTTGAGCATAAAAACATCAATAAAAACTGAATAGTTAAAATTAAAAATATAATTATACCATTATAAACTTCCATCCACATTTGATCTGATATACATCAAAAAATATCCATATCAATGATCTGAGTGATTGGATCCATCCTACTAATATTATACATATATTTATTTTAGGAACATGATTGGAGGCCTTGCTTAGAATCATACAAGGGGTAATTTTATGATAGGCTTGGATTAGGATTGGGTAATTTTATGGGATAGAAGATCCACCTTAGTTGGGATATGCATTTTTGAACTATGGTTATTATTATTAAATTTATTCCAAGCTAAATAATTGATCAAATATGTGTTGTACTTGATCTATTCACTAGTTGATTTTGTCCATATCTCATTAATTATCCATTTCAAATTATATATTTTTCATATTTTAATAATTTGTCTTAGTCTACTGAATAAAAACCTAAAATATAAGATCTAATTATTTATATTTATTATTTAAGTTATTAATTTTTTTAATTTTTTATTGGAGTGTTATAACCTTTATGTTGTCCATATTATGTAGTCCTTCCCTAGAGAATATTTTAGGTTCATTTTTTAGCATTTAATGTTTATGGATTTGAATTATGGTTAGGGTTTAGGATTTAGGGTTTAAGGTTCAAATTTTAACATTTAGTATTCAACGTTAGTTGTTTAGTGTTTAGGGTTCATTATTTAGGTTTTACGGTTTAGCTATGATTGGGTATAAAATATTGTTCCAAGAGGCTTATGAGATTGAGATAATCTTACATAGACAAATTGCTTTTCTATTATGCAAATGGATAAAATCATAGTGAAAATGTTTAAAAAGGCTTGTGTTATTTTGATTGTATCACTAAGGCAATACAAAGATTATTATATTATGCAATTGTACAAAAACATTCTAGAATTTTATTTATAAAATAAATGTTAATTTTATTGGTGCAAGTGAAAATATCAAATTCATTACATATTAAAATTTATGTTTATTTATTCTTAAACATCCAAACACTTACCAACTATGTCCTATAACCTTAACCAAATCAAATCATTGATACCATTGAAATCAATTAGATATATAAATAAAAGTCTTAACAATTAATGACAATAACCATATAAAGAGTAGACCAATATTAGTAAAATGCAATAATAATATCAAAATAGAGTAGATCTACACAATGACTGATAGTAGATAAAAATACTATAAATATATATGTGAGCCAGTTGAAAGGAGAAACCTTCACAACATTAAAACATGAATAAAATTCATAATAAGATAATGAAGTACTAACGATTATCTCATATATATTATGCTTAGGTTATGGATACTCTTGAAGCTAAAACTACTACCAATATGAATAAAGAAAAAGTCTCACATGACTAAGTAAAATATGTTTCTAGCCACAAGTTCACCATACATATAATTATATGTTAATGGTTAAAAGGTACAATAATTATTTAAATTATTACACAAATTTGGAGACATTCAACTTCATTTAGCATTAAATAATTTAATTTAGTTTTGATACTTAATATATATTATAATTTAATGTTGATGCATATGTGTGCATTATATATATATATATATATATATGCGGGCATATGCATCAACATTAATATTATGTGTGTGTGTGTGGATGCATTTATTCCTGTTTAGCAAGAGAATTTATATCCAGCTTTGAAATGTATGTAAACACAAATTTCAAATTGCCTCTCTATTTATATATAACAAAAAAATATTCTGATAATATTATTTATTATTTGATTATTAAATTAGCACATTTATTTATGTTAATTAATTTGATTAAAGTTCGCAAATATAGACTTATGTTTTTAAATTCTACCTTTTCTAAAATTTATCTTTTGTGCGTCTTCCAATTTATATTTTGTGTCCTAAGCTTTGTTATCATCACCTTACTTTTTGTTTGATATCCCCTTTCATTCAACAATTTGGCTCCCCTTCTTTGCATTTTTTTTAAAAGTTCGCTGCAATTGCAACTCAGCATGAGTGTTCATAGTTTCTAATTTGAATTTAAATATATCTAAATGTATATAAATATTAAACTTTATTTAAACAAAGTGCAATTAGAAATTATTCTATGAGAATCAATTGAACACTCATTAGTATTTAGTATTTTAGTTATCAAGTACTATTTAAAATTGTTGGAACTATTTTAATTGGAGAAATTTTGGTGTATGACTTAAAGATTTGAATATTACGAGAAATATTTTAAATTATTTCATTTTATATTTTTTTAATTCTTTTATTTAATTTTTAATATTGTTAAATTTTTAATGACTTAATAAATATGGTTTTTTTTTTTTTAATATTCAAATTATTATTTTCAATCTTAGGTTAGGAGAAGAAGAAAATCTCATTTGCATCTACTCGTGTTTTGAACTAAAAATAAGAACATTGAGACCAAAGTAGATTGATCATGCAAGAAAAATAAATTAACGGAAATCCAATACAAAACAGAAAAATTTAGAATAACGAGTTAAAGTAGTCAAATTATTATAGACTTTGTGTCTTGAACGCATTCGTGTACATTTTTATGTTAACCCATAAACGGTCAATAAAAATATATTCCAATAGTCGTGTACAAACAATTTAAATAAAAGCATGTGAATGCCCCTCTATGGTATTAGATTAATTATGCATTATTTCTGTATTGTGATGTCGAGTAAAATACAATTAAATTATTTATTTGTATTTATGTATAATCGATTTATTTAAATTAAAAATTCGAAATTTAAATATTACTTGACGTACTAAAAAGGAGAAAAAAATAAAAGAAATCTTATAAGAATGTCGAAAACAGGCCGAAACTGTCATCTACAGTGGAAAAATATGCTTATGTGGACAAAGTACCATGGGAAATAGTGATGAAGATTTGACAAAAGGAAATAGCAAATTTAATCTACTAAATGGATGTAATTTTTCCGAAGGATTTATCAACTAAGAATCTTTTTCAACAGTCAGTCAACCCAATTTCCACACTCAAACAATAATATATATGCTTTGTTAATTAAGACGAAAGCAGGCAGCATTGGAAACATGATCTAGACGTAGAAATGCCCCACAAAAAAGTATATATAGAGAAAAAAAGAGCAAGTCGCAATGAGATTTGACTGAATCCGCCTCTGAGAGCTCAAATCTGTCGGCTGAAAAGCTTATCTCATCCTTAGTGCCGTTTTTCATCTCATATCATTTCCTTTGTCTCAATTTTCCATACAATCTTAACAATTAGTAACTAATATTATGTCCAAAAATGAAACTTAAAAAAAAAAAAAAAAAAAAAAAATTATTTTCTGTTTTTGCAGTTAATCATTCATATATATAATTAATGTTGACTAGAGATCCAATTTAATTTATACAATAAAGTATAATGTTACAATTAAATTATTTTAATATTTTTTATAGCATAGTTTAAGTTTTCACTTCAAGATTATTATTAGATATGAATTTTATCCTATCAAATCATGTTTATGTTATTATAGCTTTAATATGATTGGTTATTTATTTTTAAATTCAATAAATTATTAAGATTATTGAAATCTTAATATTGTAATGTCTCAAATATTTATATACCAGGCACTGTAAGATTACATGGTTCTCATCTTGCACCACTTCTTTATTGTCCGACTTTATATACTTTGATTTCCTATAATTCGTTCTAAAATGCTTTTTTATTGAAGATAAGAAAACAAAAACTAGGGAACAGAACAGTTTTAAAGCACTATTTTTCAAATAAATACAGATTATCATCTTCCAAATAATATTTATATTTATACATTTCTTAGAAACTCTAAAAAAAAATTATGTATAAAAACAAATATAATATATACTTTTACTATATAACTTATTAAATACGTTATTTTTGATGAAATTGATAATCCTCGATGCTGAAGACTAAGTCTAATGCTGTAAAATTAATTTTAAAAAAGATCCATTAGAAAACAAAGAGTAATTAAATAAATATCTTCATTTTTTCATATTTAAAAATAAAATTAAAAAATAGATAGTTATAGAAGATAAATTTATACAAACTTAGATAAAATAGAAAAATTCAAAAAGAAGATTATTTTCTTAAAAAAAGAAGATTATGTAAATGAGAATTATTCAAGCTTTGATAAAATAATAAATTAGATTAATTAACCCAAATTTATACAAGATTTAATAAGATAAACACCCTATTTTTAATATTTCAACATTATTAGATTCAATAAAATGAGCTATCATAGGCACGAAGGTAAGGGAAAAAATCATCACAAAATAGGGGGAAATAAATGGTTTCCAAATAGACTAGTTCTAGGAATAACTAGTCCAAAGGGATGGAATGAGAACGGCACAAGCTAGGGAGTAGGAGATGGAGAAGGAATAGACCAAGGGAGTATTGTGAGCAAAAAACAAGATCACAATTTTGTAGACTAAAGTGGGTCCCTTGTAGAGCCTCAAATTTACTAATTTGAGAGGTATAACTAGGGGTAATCATGGTAAAAAATATTGTAGGAAGGCTTTGGAGTTGGTGATTGAGGGAGATAGAGAATGGTGGCATGAAGAATAGAACTTGATCAAAATAGGTGGCATCTAGATAGGTAAGCTTGTAGGGTTGTAGAAGCAGAACATAGAGCAAAATGAGGGTAATAAGAAAGCTTCATTTGTTATTAATAAAGTGTTAGAAGTTGGGTCAGAGAATCTTGAAGAGGCAAAGAAGGTGTCTGAAGGAGATTAGTCTTTGTAAATTATTACAGATCAAAAAGAATAATATTTAGTGGATGGGGTGAAGAGTGGAAAATCTAGGGTTTTGGAATGGTTTTCAAGTGATTTTATTTCTAAATTTCAAATTTAGATAGATTGTGCCCTAATTTTAAAATGTGTGGAAAAGTGGATAGTAGTTGGAGCCACTAAACTTTGGATTAAGGAACAATGGGGTTCGTCGCTTGTAGTTAGATTTCTACCCAAAGGTCTTTTTGTGGTTGTATTTGAATCCAAAGAAGAGAAAGAAAAGCCTTTCAATTTTAAATCTTGGTCTTTGTATGGAATGAGTCTTTAGATTTAAAATTAGATCCCTAATTTTTATTTGTTAAAATATAGGAAGGGCAGTTATTCATTATGGAAATAATTATATGGTCTTCCTTTAGAATATTGGAATGAAGATTGTTTGGCTACTTTGGGAGGATTGGTAGGTCTGGTTTTATAAATAGATGAACCCTGGCTTAAAGGTAGTAGAGCATCTTATGTTCCTGTCAGGGTTGCATTAGATTTAGATCAAGATATTTTAAAGTTTGTGATTTTTAAGTCAGGCAGCCAGGTTTGCCATTAGAGAATTGATGTGGAGAATATTCCTTTCAGCTATTACAAATGTCAACAACCAGGACATATTCAAAAGTTTTGTAAAAAAAATAAGATCTCTCTTCAACCCAAAGAAGTTAAGATGATGCCTCAATGGAAACCAAAGAAGGATCATAAAGGGATAAATAGGGGTCAAAAGTGCTTAGAGTAACAGGTAGATCATAACAAGGATGATAAGGAAGCTTATAAATCTCAATCTCAAAATATTAGAGAAACAGATAATCTCCTGGTGAAGTTAGGGTCTATAAAAGTAATCTCTCCATATTCGGTGATCAAAAGCTATGAATTCATTAAAAAATAATCCCACTCCATAAGAGAGATAGTTCTAAAAAATAGATGAATTCCGAATCCAATGATGATCTAAGAAATTAAGAGGAAACAACTAAGGCCATATGCTCTAAAGAGGAGGGGCCAAATTTTTAAGAAGATGTGGAAGAAGATTCAGAATGAGATTTGAATTCTAAGGAAATTATCTCTATTTATCATTCCCAAAGTAAAATTTCAAATCCAAATTAGGGTCCTAAGATTAATTGAGGAAGAAAATCTAAAAAAGATCTCATTAGAGGTGAAGTCCTTGTAGGAAAAGATGGTAGTTTAGAAGACTTTTTAGACGTTTCTAAGTGCGGGATCTAACTCCCTCCTTTTGAATCATGAAGGAAATTTTTTGGATTTTTATGGCTTTGAATGACCCTAAAAAATATGCTTAATTAAGTGTCTAATATGTATTGATAAAATATATATTTTATTGTTGGAAGAAACTAAATAGATAAGGAGGAATCAGAAGGCTTTTTGAGATTATTTGGGCATTATTGGCTAAGATTTTTTATGGAAGAAATTGGAGCGTCTAGTGGTAGATCCATTCTTTGGTTACACTTTTATTCTAAATTATATGTTTTGGCTTCAGGTCAAAATTAGCAAGTGAGCAGAATTTCAAGTTTCAAGTATGATTCTATAGTTCCTTTTGTTTAACATTTATGGGCCTTAGGGAGATTCACTAAAAATTATCTTTGGAAAGATATTTCATAATTTTTAAATTAATTTAAGATGAAAAAGATAGTGCTAAGGGGAGATTTCAATGCTATTTTGAGCCATAAAGATATGCAAGAAGGAGTATTTTTATCTTCTTAGGTGATTCAGGATTTCGGTTTATTTTTTGATCAAAATAATCTAGAAGATGTGGCACAAAATTAAATATGGGTTACATGGAATAATATAAGTCTTCGAACAAGAAATATTTTAGAGATATTGTATAAGTTTTTGATTTTCTCCATATGGAATCAAAGGAAAGAAAATTGGATTGTTGGGTTTTATCACATATTAGGTCAGATCATTAGCTTATAGCATTGAATGTTGATTTTGATTCCCCTGTAGAAAGTCATTTTTTAAAGGTTGAATTGATGTGTCTTAAAGATCAAAATTTAGATGATAATGTTAAGGATTGGTGGAATCAATGTCTGGTCCCTCAAGTATCTAGAATTTTTTAGATGAATAAGAGATCAAAATATATAAAATACACACTCAATATGTGGAATCATGATCATTTCAAAAATATTTTTAATGAAAAAGTAAGGATTGAAGCTGTGTTTAATAAGCTAAATGATAGAATTTTCAAATGGGGGATGGATGTTGAAAATCGTTATCTTAAAAAATAATTGGTTAGTGATTACGAAGAAGTTATTTGTAGAGAAGAAATATTTGGAAACAAAATTGAGGGAGAGTTGGCTAAAGGAAGGGGACAAAATTTAGATTTTTTCATCTTACGGTGAAATATAAAAGGTTACTAGGATTTCTCATATTTAATCTATCCAAGTAGTGGTTTTAGATTCTCCATAAGCTATTCATTTAGAGGCTGCCCAATACTTTCAAACATTGTTAAATGATGAAGATTTTTATAATTTGAGAGCACATAATGAATTTATCCATCTCATTTCAGAAATAATTTATCTAGGTATGAATGAAAAGATGTTGCCCCCATTTTCTTTAGAATAAATTAGGAGAGTGGGTTTTCCAATGGTTAAGGATAAAGCTCTTAAGCTATATGGTTTCTCTGCACCTTTTTTCTAATATTTCTTGGTGTTGTTGGTGTTGAAGTATGTGTGATGATAGAAGAATCTAGAAAGAATAAGAAAGTACTCCCAGAGTTGAACATGACATTTTTTATTTGTTTCTGAAAGGTGATTCTCAGTCTTCTTTTATAAATTTTAAACCTATAGATTTATGTAATACAGTGTATAATATTATTTCAAAAGCCATTGCTAAGAGAATGAAACCATTTCTTGAAAAATTGATATCTAGTGAGCAAGTGGGTTTTGTTCCATGGAGAAGTATCCAAGAAGAAATTATAGTAGCTCATGAAATTATGTATTCATTGACTCATAATCATAAAATTATAAGATGACATTTGAATGGTCTTCAAATTATGGACAACTTTGAAATTCTCATGTATCATTAATATTTAGATGATACTTTTATTTTTGGAAAATCTAGAGTTGAAGAAGTTTGGAGTTTAAAAGGATTTTGAGAACTTATAAAGAGGATTCTGGTGAAATTGTAAATGAAGGTAAGTCTGGAATTTATTTTATCAATTATCTTCCTAGGATAAAATTCAATTTAATCAGGATCTTAGGGTTTAATATTGTGAAGATTCCAAGAAAATATTAGGGGGTTCCTCCTTTCAAAATATCTAGTTCTTTTGACATCTAAAAAGATATACTTGAGGGGTTTAAGGCTTGTCTAAGTTCATGTAAAGGAAGATGGCTTTCCTTTGCTAGTGGGATAAATCTCATTAAATTTTTTATTAGTTCTCTTCCAACCTATTGCTTTCCTATTTTATGTCCTTTCGAACAAGTCATAAGATCAATGAATAAGATCATGTAGGAATTTATTTGGCAAGGTTATGGTGAAGATAATAAAATTCCATTGATGAAATGGGAGACAATTTGTAAGAGGAAAAATAATGGTGGAGTGGGTATTAAGGATATTCATCTCCAAAGTTTAGATTTGGGATCTAAATTGGCTTGGAAAATGGTTTATGAATTAGAAATATTGAGGTAAAAACATCTTCAAGCTAAGTATTTTGACTTAGATTCCCCTTAATGTATGGTGTCATCTATGAATCCCCATAAAGGATCCCATGTGTGGAATTTCATACTTAAATATAAATGTATTATAGTGAAATATGTTTCATGGAATATTAATAATGGAAAAAAGGCTCAATTTTTCAAATATTCTTTGAATGGTTAACATTCATTAGTTGAGAAATTCGTTGATAATCAAATCAAAACATTTCTTGAAAGTTTGTGGGGTTTAAAATTGAGTGATTATGTGGTTTTGGTTCCTAATGCAAGGAGAGTAGATTGGAAATGGAAAAGTATGATAGATATTCAAATCCCAATAAAGGAGACTATATATTCATAGGTTTATCTCAATAGTATGTGTTGGGTAAATATTTTGTCACTTAGCTATATGATTGAGCAAAATAGGTCCTATCACCACAGCATAGGGAGATTGGTCATCCAGGTGTGCAGGTTTACTACATCAATAGGGGAGAAATATCTCCTCTCATCAAGGGGAGGTTCCCTATTAAATATACAGAGGCTATATACTATATAAATAAGCAAAAAGTAACACATAGGGTTAGAACAAACCATCCATCTCTCTTTTTTTAGAGATGATGCTCACAGCTCAAAGTGGAAATCTTAGGTGATTAGTGAAGGCTTATCTTCTTTCAAAAGTAACATTCAATCAAGAGCCAGATCCCTTCTTGGGTATTATAAATCTTGGTGAAGCAATAAAAGGCACTTCACTTCTTTCAAAAATGCTTGCTCTTGCAGGCAACAGGAATCTTTCTGGTAACAAGTGACTGATAACAAAATACAAAGTGACTATCAATCTAAGATGTAGCTCAAAGTCTCCACCTTGACTACCTAAGAGTTGGATATGAAGGACAATGAGGGTAAAAAGTCATCCAAATGTCCTTTACATAGAAACATAAAATAAACACACACTAAAGACAACTATAGCAGCACACAGTCTTCTCACAGTTGGCTTTAGGACACCTTCCTTTTTACTTTCATTAATTATACTTACCAAATTAAATAAAAAAGAACACATTCAGAGGAAGGACATAAGAATAATCTTATAAAATGATACAAGCCAAAACAACACAAAGTTTGTAAACAACTTGCTTTTTCATTTAGATAAAATGAAATGAAATACAATATGAGCTCAAAGTCTCAGTATTCACCTTTCAATTGGGCAGAGTTTCACTTATGTATTGGGAATATCTCCCTCAAAATGATATAAGAGATTACAATATATAGCATCCAAGAAAGACTTGGCACTTTGTTCCATAGAAAGGCCCATGATGTGCATTTAATGCCTTGAATGTATTTCTAGGTTTGTCAAAAGACTACATTGAAAACATGGTAGTTGTCTTAACTATGGCATGTCATTTCATCCCATATGTCTTCAACTAAGTTTGGATCATCTGGTCTATCCCCTCTGACATCTGTGTAGCTATCCATTTTGTCTTTACTCCAAAGGAGACCAACAGGCTGTGCCTTCAATGTTTGGAAGCTCAAATATCTACTTTGTGGACTGTTTCACCTACTGGAATAACTTCTACATAGATATTTTGGTCTTTTCCCTCTTTCTCATTTTGTCCTTTCTAGCTTTGTCTTTTCTAACTTTGTCTCTTCTTGGAATTTAAGCTCCTAGGCTATCTTTCTAGCCAGTCACTTGGTTCTTCATCCAAGTTTTGTGCTTTATTTAAATTTCAGTGGATATTCCCTTACTTTAAATTTGACATCTACGGGGCCATTGATGGTCGCTAGCTACTTGAACCATGTTGAATTAAACCTTTGAACCTACTAAAAGTACATTGGTTCATTGGTTCATTCTACCTCTTGCTGCTTGTTTCCTTGACTGAGGTTGCCTTTGAACCTTTGAACCCATGAACCATTGAACTTTAAACTCTTTCAGTTCAAGGTTCAATCGATTTATTAGTTCATCCTTTGTTCATCACTTGTTCTTTCTAAGCTCTTTGATCTTCATCATACTGGTTGAACCTTTAAACCTGTGAACTCATTGAACCTTTTGGTTCAAGGTTTAACAGTTCAATCAGTTCATTCTTTTTATTTGGCTAAGTCTTTCTGATCACTTGAACCAAACGCATTGAACCACAAGGCCAATAAACTTGTTAAACCATTGAACCCATTAAACCTTTGAACCAAAGTGGTTCAATCGTTCAATGGTTCAATGGTTCTTATCTTTGATAAGTGTTTTTTAGTCATTGAACCTTGAAGTGGTTAAACTTTTAACCTTGACAAATGCGTTTAACTCTTGCTGATGACGTTGAACCTTTGAACCCATTAAACCCATTGAACCAAAATGGTTTAAGGTTTAACAATTCAATGGTTCAATCCTTTCTTAGAAGCTTTTTAATGGACATTTTGGTAGACCCTTGTCATTAAACCAACCTTGAAATCGCCCAAGTGTTGAGAGCTTGCTTCTTTCCTATAGAGTGTGTAGATTTTCTTCCTGCAGAGTCCGTAGATTCAAGCCTGCAGAGTCCATAGATTCAAGCTTACAGAGTCTATAGATTTCTGAGAATGCTTTGAATAATGAAGAAATTGAATGCCCAAAACAATTTTTGAAATGGGAAGAGAGGATTTTAGTCTGTAGGACCAAAATAGTTCAAATGTTGTTCCAAAAATGAGTCATATTTTTGGGGGACAACAGCTGGCTCCAATTGGAGAACTTCCTTCAGATGAAAACTTGGAACAACTGAGGGGAGTAGAAACTAGAATCTCTAGTGCCTTGAAGTGTGCCATTGGGCTATGGGTTCATGCTACCAAAAAAGAAAGGCTCCAAATAATGAAAACAAAAAGCACAAAATAGAACTAAAGACTATACAAATGTATAGGTGAACTTATTTAATACTTCAAGAATTGAATGATTTAGATGCTGCCCATTATAAGATAATGAAAATGGTGTTCCATCTTGATAAACTAGTAGGAAACCATTTTGTCCCCAGAATCAATGATGGGTGAATGGAACTCTCCATCAGGAATCACACTTTATGTGCATTCCTCCTAGTTCTCTCTTCTTTCCCCATGGCAAAACGTGGCATTCTCTCTAAAAACCATAACTCCTTGCTCTCTGTGAAGAGTTCCTTATGTTGACTTCAGAATACAACATTATGGTCCACTACCATATCTTGTTATTTTACTGGTTCAGTCCAGCACATGTTTTGATTGTCAACATCAAACTCCTGACAAACCATCAGCTCAGGATCTCCTTTAGTGTGAAGGAGTTTGACATCTTGGTCTTGAGTAGCCTTCAATCCAAGCAATAGAGATTCACATTCAGATGTGTTGTTGGTGTTGTTGAAATGCAACTTGCATGAAGGCAAAATATCTCCTTGAGGAGATATCAACATAGTCCTAGCTCTAACATTGGTAGAAGAATTGCTGCCATCAAATTCCAAGATCCAAGCATCATTAGAATCTGATCTTCTATCAGATTTATCTTCATTAGAGATGGAAGATCCTTCTTTATTTGTGCTATGCCCTACCAATTCTTCTGATGTCTTGTTTGGATCAATTCCTAGATTACCAGCTACAAAACTTTCATTAGTTGAGACATGATCATCCTCTGTGGTCAAGAAGTAATTACCCATACCTAAAGGCTCAAATAGAATTTGAGCTATAGGGACTGATGTTTGCGTGACCACACTTTTTGTCTCAGACAGGTCCACACTTAGTTCTCCACCAATGTTTAACTACTCACGATTGGCTTGCAGGAATTCAAATTTAGTCATTTGAATTTTGGATTTTTTGATATGATTAATTATATCAGATGACTGAAATGAACTTGGAAGAGGGGATGGGAGTTCATCCTTTTGGTTTTTTGGAGGGGGAGGACTGGTCTATGAATTTGAAGTAGAAGGTGCAGAAATGTTTGATGGACTTACTTTTTTGGCAATCACCGGGTCTTTTGACTGGAAAGGAAGAGGGGTTCTCTAATTAGCAAATGAAATTGATGGTTGGGGTCACTCCTCTATATTTTCTTTGTTAGCCTCTTGGGCAACTGATTCTCAGACCAGGTGAATACTACATATGATCCTTCGACTGCTTCACCTTCACTTCTGGGTTCATCTTGGTAAATCAAGAATCTAATGTGGGAGTTGCTAGCTAATTATTCTTGATCCTACATGAAGAGATCAACATCATTTTCTTACTCAAACTCAGGTTGGAAAGAGAAATCATGTTCTATTTCCAGATATCCAACTGTTGAGTTGGTTGGAGGCATTTCAAGGGTAAGGTTCCTTTGTGGGTGAGGAAGACGATTTGGTTGTCCTTGATTCCTGGCAGCATTGCCTTGATATGGCTAATTCTAAAATGCTCTCCTTGGCATATCCTGATTAAGAGAAGTAGACATACTTTGGGCCATTTGCCTTTTCAAGGCTAGCAGTTTATTTGCTAGCTTTTACACCATCTGATTAATGGTGCTTGTAGATGAATTCTCAAAAGATGAAGATTTTCCTCCGTTAAGATCTCTTCTTGTCTTCCCTACCAAGATGAGATCATCTTCCACCTCAGTAGCCAAGTCCTGAGTAGTATCAAGGTCTATGTGGTGAGCACATCTTAGTAGAAAACTCACTTCAGGCAACTGTGAGTTGATGAAGAAGCATTTGAAGTTTTTTAGTGTTAGTTGAGCAATTATGAGAATTCTATTCCTGAGCTTGTCAAACATGGCAATGAAATCCCTCATAGGCTCATGAGGTTCCTTCTTCATTTATGTAAGCTGGGCTAGTAAGGCATGTGCATCTTCTGTAGGCTTGAACCTAGCTTCAAATTTGTCTTTTAGAGTGTCCCAATCAGTTACTGACTAAGCTTGCAGATGGTAGAACTGATCTGTAGTAGTGCCTTGTAGTGTCTCCACGAATAACCTAACTATTATGTCTTCATACTCCACACCTATCACACCATAGGCTATGTTGAAGGTTGCAATGTGTTCATTAGGATGAACCTTCCCATCACCAAAGAATGCGGGGAAATTCTTCTTTGAACTATGTGGAAGTTCATGCAGAGGTGCAGTCAAGTTGAGTGGGACAAATGAGTTACCCTAGGGGCCTTGAATTGCCATGATTTAGTTATGAAAAATAGGGATAACAAATTTAGGTGGAGTGGCTAGATTATAAAACAAAAATTGAAAATAACAAGCCCGACTTCAACTTGAGGCTTCAAACTACACACTATTTTCTAGTAGCTCTAGTTTTGCAGACCAGATAAAATAATAGAGATGGAGGAAAATGGTAAGGCTATAATGATAATGGGTAAGACACAGAACGGACTCGCTAGAGTCTATATAATAGATAAGGGAAGGAACTACTTCAATCTAAAACTTGAGGCTTCAAACTACATGTTCATCCATAGCAGAGTCACCAAAAAGTTGGGTGAATATTTTATCAATCAACAGTCTGATTGAGCAAAATAGGTCTTATCATCCACAACAAAGGAGATTGGTTAGCCTAGTGTGCAGGTTTACTATATCAGAGGTGGACAAATCTCTCCTCTCATCAAGGGGAGGTTCCCTATAAATACACAGGAGCTATATATATTTTAAATATGCAGAAAGTAAGACACAAGGGTGGGATAAGTCATCCATCTCTCTTTTTTAAGAGATTATGTTAACAAATAGAGGATAAATCTTGGGTCATTGGTGAAGGTACTTCTCTTCTTTCAAAAGTAACATTCAGCCAAGAGCCAGATCCCTTCTTGGATAGTAGAAATCCTGGTGAAGCGACAAAAGGCACTTGTCTTCTTTCAAAAGTGCTTTTTCTTACAAACAATAGGAATCTTTCTGGTAGGATAAGTAATAGGGTGCCAAGGGCGTAGCAACCAACAATCTAAGATTTAGCTCAAAGTCTCCACCTTTACTTCCTAAGAGTGAGATACGAAGGAAAATGATGGCACAAAGTCATCCCAAGGTCCTTTACATAAAAATAGAAAATAAACACACACTAAAGATAACTATGGTAGCACATAGTCTTCCCACAATTGGCTTCAGGACACCTTCCTTGTTACTTTCACTAATTTTGCTTGCCAAATTAAATAAACAAGAACACATTCAGAAGACAGACATAAGAATAGTATTCTAAAATGATACAAGCCAAAATAGAACAAAGTCTGCAAATAACATGCTTTCTCATTTAGATAAAATGAAATGAAATACAATCTGAGATCAAAATCTCAGTATTCACATTTCAATTGGGTAGATTTTCACTTTTATATTGGGAAGATCTCCCTTAGAATGATACAAGAGATTACAATATATAGCAGCCAAAAAAGACTTGGTGCTTTATTCCATATAATGGTTTATGCTATGCATTTAATGCCCTTAATGCATTTCTATGTTTGTCAAAGGATTGCATTGAAAATAGGGTGGCTATCTTAACTATGGCATGTCATTTCATCCCATATGTCTTCTCTTGAGTCTAGATCATTTGGTCTGTCCCCTCTGACATTTGCATAGCTATTTATTTTGTCTTTACTCCAAAGGAGACCAATAGGCCACACCTTCAATGTTTGTAGGCTCAAATATCTACTTTGCACACTATTCCACCTACTAGAATAACTTCTACTTAGATATTTTAGGCTCTTCCCTCTTTCCACTTTTGTCCTTTCCAGCTTTGTCTTTTCCAGCTTTGTCTCTTCTTGGAATTTAAGCTCTCAGGATATCTTTTTAGGTAATTGCTTGCTTCTTCCTTCAACTTCTGTGCTTTATTTGAATCTCAACGGATATTCCCTTACTTTCAATTTGATGTCTGTGAGGCCCTCGATGGTCGCTAGCTTCTTGAGCCATGTTGAACCTTAAACCTTTGAACCCACTGAAAGTACATTGGTTCATTGGTTCATCAATTCATTCTGCCTCTTGCTACTTCTTTCCTTGATTGAGGCCACCTTTAAACCTTTGAACCCATGAACCATTGAACTTTGAACTCTTTCGGTTCAAGGTTTAATCAGTTCATTGGTTCATCCTTTGTCTGTCACTTGTTATTTCTAAGCTCTTTGATCTTCATCGCACTGGTTGAACCTCTGAACCTGTGAACTCATTGAACCTTTTGGTTCAAGGTTCAATGGTTCAATCAGTCCATTCTTTTAATTTGGATAAGGATTTTTGATCCCTTGAACCAAATGAGTTGAACCACATGGGCGTTGAACATGTTAAACCATTGAACCCGTTGAACCTTTGAACCAAAGTGGTTCAATGGTTCAACGGCTCAATGGTTCAAGCCTTCTTCACTTTGATAAGTGTTTTGAAGCCATTGAACCTTGAAGCAGTTAAACTTTGAACCTTGACAAATGTGCTTAACTCTTGCTAATGACGTTGAACCTTTGAACCCATTGAACCTATTGAACCAAAATGGTTCAAGGTTAAACAGTTCAATGGTTCAATGGTTCAATCCTTGCTTAGAAACTTGTCGATAGACATTTTTGTAGAACCTTGTCGTTAAACCAACCTTAAAATTGCCCAAGTGTTGAGAGCTTGTTTCTTTCCTACACAATCCATAGATTTTCTTCCTACAAAGTCTGTAGATTCAAGCCTGCAGAGTCCATAGATTTCTAAGAAAGCATTGAAAAATGATGAACCTGAATGCTCATAACAATTTTTGAAATGGGAAGAGAGGATTTTGGTCTGTAGGACCAAAATAGTTCAAATGTTGTCCCAAAAATGAGTGATATTTTTGGGGGACAATAGTATGAATAATTTTCTTAATAATAAGAAAAATCAACTCCATTGGATTGGTGTAAAAATGGGCCTGTATTCAATAAGATTAGGCTATTAGATGATGGAAGCTAAAGATGATTCTTTGGATTCGGTGATTTTTATTTGTTAGATTAAAGAAGGTTTGTAAAAAGTAGGGACCTTTTCTTAGTTCTAGGGGCATGGTCATGTCCTCACTCAGGGTCATTTGAAGAAGATAGAGTTTGTTGGTCCTTCTAGATGTTGTTTATGTGAGAAAGAAGAGGAACTGAATGACCATTTTTTATTCAGTTGATCCTTTACATATTGGTGTTGGGTTTGGCTATGCAATAGAATAAATTAGGCATATGCATGGCTGTAGTCTTTCTTTAAAGCCTTTTCTACTTAGTCAGTGGGTGATGTTAATCATTCAATCTATAGTTTATGGAGATGTAGCCCTATAATTTTAATATGGATGATTTGAAAAGAAATAAATACTAAGATCTTTATAAATAAATCTCTACCATTGCATGGAGTCTTAAAAGAAATGGATTAATCAAATTTTAAAGTCATTTATTCACATCTTTTGAGAAAATAAGGATTTTTGATGGAATGAGATATGAAAATGCATGCGAAATGGAAACATATCAAACCTCCTCCTGTTAAAGGGTTAATGATAAATAAGAAGGATAAGAGAAGAAAAAATGAGGTAGTTTTATCTCCTCCACAACCTAGTTGGTTTAAACATAACTTTGATGGAGGTTGAAAATGAAATACTAGGGCATGTGGGGTAAGTTGTGTGAAAAAAGATTTCAATGGTTCTATTATTAGTGCAATGTTTTCGAAATTTACAGATGGAATGAATAATAAAGCTAATGAATAGGCTCTGGAAGCTGGTGTGGAGATGGATTTGGAGTCTGGGATTTCTTATTTGGAAATTGAAGGGTATTGATAGGTAGTTATCCAATATGTAAGATCTCAAAGGGAAAGATCATGGAAACTAAAGAATATTTTGGCCATATTCTGGCTAAAATTGAACCGGTTTGAGGATTGGATTTATTCCCATTTCTTTTAGGAAAGAAATAACATATTAGATTTACTTGATAATATAGGTATTGATCAATCCATGGATTCAAGAGTGGATAATGTTAGAACAAGTTGGGAAGATTGTATTTGGCTAGATGAAACTGACTTGTAATCTATATTTTTCTAGTTTGTAATTTTATTTTTTAACAAAATTATAATTATCAAAAAAATTAATGATTTTAGTAGAAGGTGATATAATTTTTTCTTTTATAATGCTTGTGTTTCCATGGGATTTATTATGGTTGGTTATGGTGGTGGGTGCCTTTTTCAACATTTGAGTTGGTGGCCAAGAATTGAATGTCTCATTATTGCTTCAATTGATATAATACATGTGAATTTATCACTCTTGATAGATTTTCATGTGGATTGATAGGGTGCAAGTTTTTATTTATTATGGGTGTGGTAGCTGGTTTTGGGGCCTTATTACATTACGCTATCAATATGGATCATAATTGCATGGAATCTATAGGACGGCCTTTGATATTTGACAAAGCTAAAATTTAGGAGATGGGCTTCTTATGTATTATCTCTAGAACATGTATTTTGAATGTATTTCTTCCACATGTTTGATATGAGAAGAGGCACAAATATCTAAAGGAAATGATTATAAAAATCATCCAATTAATAGATATTTTTCCATTTTTCAAGATGGTGAATTATATAAGATAAGCCAAACCAAGGTATATTTAGTATATCTATAATATTGTTCCATAATTTAGTGTTAAAGGAGCATGATAAATATAAATGAGACAAATTTTCCTCATTATTGCAACATAAAACACATCCAAAGGGACCATTTAAACCACATTTAAATAATTACTCAATTTATGAGGACTCTACCATGATGAAATAACCATAATAATAATAATCTAACTTTAGGCCATAAATTGTGAATCCAAAGCTATTTAAATATGTAATTAAGAGTTTGGCCCATTGATTGAGGAAGGGAGTGACAATGTAACAATACCATGTACTCTGCTAATCTTTAATTGCCCATCCTTACTCATCTTCCTCATCATTGTAGAAGATGTCATGCCTAGTGATATTAGAGATGATTTGGTCATTGAGAGGTTGAAAAATGTAGGCCAACCATTATTTAAGGTGAATCAGTTCCCTTCCAAATTTATAACCTATGTTAGGACATTTTATGTAATTAGAAATTATATATAATTATGATGATAAATCTAATCGATGATCCCATAACATTAGAAATAAGTTTTATAAGATGTGAATGACCATCCCAATAATCCATCTAGAACTTACTTTATTCCCACTATTAATGATAAAAAAGAGTTTCTTTTCAATTATAGTCTCACATGTTTTAAGAACAACCACAATAGGGGATCCCTGAGAGGATAGAGAGAAACAAAAAAAATGATTTGTAGGTTTATTTTTAGTATACTTGGCTCTTATAACTTTCACCCAAAGTTGGGAAGGAAACTGAAGAAGAAGCCAATAGTGTTTCATAGATAGTGCTTGGTCATTTCGCTGAGTAAAGAGAAAAGCAAGACATATATCATGCTTATTAAGATAAATCATTTCCCATTTCACCATAGACCAATTTTTTGTGACTTTTGGTCATGTCCATAATAAGTGATGGTAGATATGATCAATAACCATAAAGATAGATTGAGGAACATGAAGGATGAAGGAGACAAAGATAGGAATACCCTATAGCACCCCCTCGATTAGTGTGATTATCCATCCCATATAAATCCACCTATGGATCCATTTCAAAATTTTGATTTTACCTCTAGCTAGAAGCCAACTCCAATTGAATAATAATTAGTGAATAAAATGGATTCTAATATATTTCATTGGTAACTCAATGTTTCTAAAGTGTAGATTATCTAGAATTATATATTCTTATATATTCAAAATTTGAAAAGAAAGACTTTTTATTTATCATCATTAATAATCTACCTTGTTGATTTACTAAAAAAATGCAATAATTTGTTAAAATTGAAGGCTTCATTATTTATGGCTTTACCCATAAGAGAAGAATCATGCAAAAACTTTAAATGGGTCATAGACTCTAGTCCATGATAGGAAGTGATGCATTCAATAGTTTTGTCTTATCTTCCCTTGGTTATGATGCTAGATATACTTTCAAACATAATGATAAATAGATAGGAGGACAAGGAGTCTCTTTCTCAAATCCCTCAAGAAGCTGAAAAGGTATTGGAAGGTGTGCCATTCACAATAATTAAATTTTTAACTGAAGTAATACATCCTTTTACCCATTTAATCTAATTATTTTAGAATCTAAACTGCGCAAGAATTTTTAAAATAAAGGCCCAATGAAATCTATCACATCCTTTTTAAATGTTTAGTGTGATAAACACATTCAAAAAAATTTAAAGATACATTGAGTAAAGAGAATCTTGAGGAAATATAATCTCATAAACAATATACCTCTCCTCAACAAAATATACTTCTTTAGGGGATATAATTTTATACAAGAGGTGTTTCATTATATTCAAAATGATTTTAGAAATAATTTTGTACACCACATTGCATAAGGTAGCATGATGAAAAATAGATATAAGCATGGCATTCTGTAGTTTATGAACCAAAGATATAAATGTTTGATTTAATTATTTAAGTATTAATTTATCATTTCATGCCTCTTATATATTTTTCAATAAATTATCCTTGATTATTTCCAAAAATTCTTGATATAACTCAATTGGAAATTCATCAAGACCTGGGGCTTTCCCTCTTCTCATACTAAAGACTACTACTTATAACTCCTCCATATAAATATTATCCATAAGAGCATGATTATCCAAGGCATAGATAATTTTATGAATCTATTGAATAATCTTAAGTTGTGCATATACATCTAAAGAAATAATAATAAATAACTTATTTAATAATATTCAATCACAATATTAGTAATACCCTATCAAGTGAAATCTTCATTTCCATCCTCCTTTTCCAGCTAGTTAAGTGATTAAAGGATCCCTACTTAAGAAGGAAATGATGAAAACTACTAGTATTTTTGTCCCCTTCTTGAAGCTAAGATATCTTTGATTTTTTCTTCCATAAAATTTCCTCCCTTAAATTCCACTCCTCCAAAAGGCTAAGTAGACCAAGCTCCTCTTTTTTGAGATCTTCAAAAATGCCTCTTAGGTGCATGGTTTCACTAACAATCCACAAATTATCATATATATCAATTTTTTTAGTAATAATGTGTCCAAACTCACTCAAATTCCACCTATTAAGCTAAGATGTTACATCGATAGTATTTTTAACAAAATTGTACATTTTGGTTTCATAATGGGGTTTGTCTTTCTTCCACCATTTCGAAACTTTATTATAAAGATACTCATGTCTAAGTCACATAAGTTTGAATAGAAAAAGTGTAGTATGAGGTTGAGAGTACCCTAAATCCAAAAATATAGGCCATTGATCATAACCAACATTATCAAGTATTATAGATTTGTCGAGTTACCCCTGAACCAAACACTCCTCTGTAAAAAACAATATGTCAAATATATTAATGATATAATTTGGACTAGTTCCACAATTGGAATAGGTAATGGATCCATTTAGAGACAACATGTTAATTAGATAAAGATCATAAGATAATATACCTTGTTTTTAGAATTAACATCAAGCCTCTTATTTCGTATAATCTTTTTTTCAATGGTGATTAAGGTATTGAAATCCATTTATTTAATAGCCTAAGCACCTAGGTAAATATGAATAATTTAATTTATGTCTCCATTATTGACTTTCCTCTCCAAAATAGAATAAAAATAAAATTTAATAAATATAACAAGTTGACAGGAATATCTATTATTAGCTATGATTACCAAAACACCCTTCACAATTAATGTATTGATGATAACAATGTCTCTTTCATTCCACATACACATTATTCCTCCAAATGCTCCCTGGGAGTCATTTTAGATCATAGTTGAAACATGCCAAACCTTCTTAGCTATCATATCTATGTTTTTTATAGAATTTTTGGTTTCATGGAGAAACATCATCTGAGGTCTATGAGCTTTCAATATTGTATTTCTATCAATACACTTAGAGGGACAACCTATAATACCCCTGATGGTATATGGAATATATTTAATAATGTGTTAAGAAGATATATCTAGGACCCCTCTTTTGCCCTACCTAGAGAGACTAGTTTTTCACTTTCCTTTTAAATATGGAGTGTTGTTGATTTCATTCATGTCTTCTGATTAAACTCCATTATCATAGTTTTATTTAATGTCTAACTGAGTCTAATAGGATCCATATTAGAGGGTATGTATAAATAATAGTAATATATAACTAGCACTCTAAGAGGATTATCATTCAACTCATTATTCAATTCTATGTATGTTTTCTCATTTCCCCAATTTATGTTTCCTGATAGAAGATGTTTCATTTCAATCAAATATAACCATCATCTGAACCTATAATTTCCTATATTTCCCACTTGCATGTTTCCAATTATCAACTAGGCTAAGTTGGGAATTTATAGTTACATGTATTTCATGGATTTTAGTTTCCATAAGTAAGTCATATTCCTTTATACGTTCTTTAACAACTAAAGATCTAAAATAATTTTTAGAAGAGGAAGGCACATAATTGGGGGTCTTATATTTCATAGTATGTTTCTTTTTTTATTCTTGAAAAGCCTTCATGTTTAGATTTTCATTATGGTTTTCATGAACATATAAATAAAAATATTTAACTAAACACCCATAATCATGGTAAAATTGACACCCAAAATAAATGTTTTTGTAATCCACCTCTTGTTTCCATAACTCTTAATTGAATTATAGTGTGATCATTTTGGGTAGATAATTAGTAAAATTAATGAGAACACATATTTGATCATAAAAAATAAGCTCAAATTAAATCAAGGTATCAAAAATCAACATATAGGTGCCTAGGGTATTACCTATAGCCTTTAAAAATAGTGGTTACATAATTCTACAAGCAAACCAAAACGCCTTACCTAAACTAGCCCTATAGAAGGAAACTCTTCTTCTACCTAGAACAGAGAATGCCAAGGCTTCATGAATAGTCTAGATAATCCCATGAACCATAAACCTCCTTATAAAATAAACTTCTTATCCTCTTCATGACAAAACATAATAAGCAAATAACCATTAAAGTAAACATAAACTTGGTAATTATTTGAGGTTATCTAGGATTTTAAAACTTGGATTCTTAAATTTTTCAATGTAAGTCAAAATCCAATAAATTAACATATGAGTGCCCTCACTTACAAGATTTTTATGCTATTTTGGATTTCAGCATGTTGGATATTGAACATTAGATATCCATCAATGGATTTATTTTTAGCATGTACATGTGCTGAAAATAAAAAGCCTACCCTCCATCAATTGTTGCATAATTCTAAGGTGCTTGTAATGCTAATTTAAAATATAAAATATATTAATTTTCATCCATTCAATACACTATCCATAAACATAAATTTACTTCAAAATTATTATTTCTTAAGGAGATATTATTTCTATTTACTTAGGTAATTTATTTGGTCTTCATATGTAAGTGAATATTTCTATTTCTAGGGTGATGATTGATATGCCAAGAATATTAACCAAGGTTGGATTAATGGTTAGCATTAATTAAGACTATTATTTAAAAACTCAAAAAATAATGTAAAATATATTACTAAAACTATATGGAGTGCGTTTAAAATTTTTTAAGCTCATATTTTACTTAATCATCTTTTAAAAAATTACGAGAGAAAATATTTGAAAATACATATTGAATATGAGAAAAAATATTTCATGTAAAAGATGTTTTATGGTACAAATGTAACCCACATTAACACCAAGTTAAGAGTCAAAGGAGGTTAGGAGACAAAAAGAATATTAACTTTCTAATTAAGAAGGTAATTTCTTCATAATTTTTTCTTCTCAAATTGTTAAGAAATATAATTTTATATATGAAAGGCATTATTTATTTCGTAAAAATTAGTTATATGTTAGAGCATGGCGTCCATGATTAAATCCTTGTAAATAAATATTTTAATATATACCATGAGTGGAATTAGAAACATGTTGGGTAAGTGTCAATTTTTATAGATGCTATGTTTTATATGCAAGAATTTTTATCAAAATGGGCATATCTAAATTATTTAATGAGAAGATACTAACTACTTGATACACTAAGCTATAGGCTTAGTATGGAATCAATAAGTTAATTATTCTAATTTTCATTTTCAGTGTTATTAATGTCATGAGCAAAGCTATTTCTTAAGATTTTTTTAAGATATTTGAGGGATTTAGAGTGTCTTGTATGAAATAAATAATTTAATAAGAAAACTTATGAAAACCCATAATAATTACATAAAATTAAATTTTAATAATTTTTCATGCAAGTCACTTTCTCTTATTATCCATTGTAAAATTTTAAGTGTTATTGATGCCATGACCAAAGACATTTGCTAAGAGTCTTCCAAAATATTATGAGGGATTTATAGTATCTTGTATGAAGGAAATAATGTGATAAGAAAAAGCATGAAAATACATAATAATTACATAAAATTAAAATTATTATAATTTTTAATGCAAGTCACTTTATCTTATTATCAATTTTAAGTGTTATTGATGCCATGAGCAAAGCCATCTCCTAAGATTTTTATAATACATTACAAGGACTTAGAGTGTCTTGTATCAAAGAAACAATGTAATAAAGACAAGCATGAAAATGCAAAAGAATTACATAAAATTAAAATTTTAATATTTTTTAATTCAAGTCACTTTGTTTTACTAATTTGTTATTTAATAATGTAATTTACATTAAAATTATTATATGATAAAATAATATAACACGTATAACAAAATAATTTATCAGTAATATTTAAAAATTATGTTTGAAAAATAAAATATATTTTTTTCTTAGAAATATTTATTTTCAAATCTTAAAGATAAAATAGAATCTCTCTTATATATCTTCTTCACTTGTATATTATTTTAGATTTAACAAAAAATAAAAGTTATAACTATTTAAATGGGTGAAAGTTATGTACATGATATGTTTCAAATAACTACATGAAATAATTCCACTATAATAATTTGTATATGCTTAAGCCCATATGACATATAGTTATATGGAGTGGAAATATGACATATTAAAATATATTTAATATAATATCAAATTTTCTCTAATATTTAGACTTAAAAAAATATTTTATTGATAATACTTTATGAGATGAAGGTCTTCTTTTTAATTATTGACCTTGATAGTTTAATAATGGGTTCTCCTCATAATCATAGATTTGCTATAAAGAGGTGACCCATTAAAAATAAGTTTGAAAACAAATATTCACATAGTTTTACTTCACATTAATCAGTAATTTCTATGAAATAACCTCTGAATTACATTATTCTTAGTTATGTAAAAAAACTATGCATCACTCAATCCATACACTTTCCAAAAAGAAACTATTTATTTTTTCCACACCTATGTCAGATATTAGTAAATATTAAATTTACTTGAGGAACTATTGAATGAAATAAATATTATTTTTTATATATTTTTCATTAATATTTTTAAAATATGACATATTCATTTTATCACAAATTTTTATTTAATGGATTTAGGTATTTTAGGCTCCTTTTTATTTGTCAATATTAAATATAAATCAATAAAATACCAATCATTTTAGGAATTGATAAGTTGAATTTTTAATAAAAAATACTTGTACCTCAATATGATATTTTAATTAAAAGTTATATTATACCCCACACACACAGAAATTATAGTTTTTTCAAAAATATTTCAAACTGACAACTTTTGGTAATTGATGAATTCATACCTTTTTGAAATGGCTCATAGTTTATATTCTAACAAAAAAATTTATTTCAATTTGATGTTATACTAAAAATTATGACCTCTATAATACTTTTTTTTAATCCTACATATCAGATTATAAATTGATGCCAATTGTTATAGTGGGCTTGTAGACATAAGAGGCTTTAGTATTAAAAAATTAAAAATATTGGACACCTACATATAAAATATATAATATTCCTCTTGATAATTTAAAAAGTAATGGAGTTATTAAAAAAAAACATGTATTGATCAAACATATAAGGAAAAATCATTAAATACAACAAATCTCACTATTTCACACAAAAATACCTACATAAAAATAATGACTAGATAAAATATTATATTAATTTTCCATGTAAGTATTCAATCCTTATTAATTACTAAAGAGGTGTCACCATGTAAAAAAATTTAATAACATGTACAATAAAATGATTATAAATATTCCCTCTTACATTAGTACCCAAACATCTTGTATACTGACTTTCAAGTTAGAATCTTTGAATCTCCCTCATAAAATAAGATAAACAATGTCAGTTTCATTATTTTGAAGCCCCAATTACTATCTCACTAAAGGAAAATACAAATTTATGAAAAAGACACAACAAGTAACATACTCTTTACTCTTTTTTCTGTAAGGAGAAGGACCATAAAACATTATTAAATTTAAATTTTATACATAATAAGATCCAATGAACACATTTATAGATTGTAGGCATGGACATTGTAATTATTTTACCCAATTTATTATCACAAAAAAAAAATAACTACATGCTACTCAAAATCTACATATGGTCTACAATAGAGATAAGTGAACACCAACATTTGTGTCTTTAAAATTCAATATTCACAATTTGACATGCAAAAACATAATTTAATTAGCTCATATATATCTGAATGCATGATAACAAAGACTTTTGAAAAATATACAAACTGAAAATTTATATGAGTTCTAATTCATGAAAAAAATCTAAATAGGGTTGATCAATCTATTATTTTAGTACATTACATCAATTGGGTAATGGATTATTTTGAAAGCTTAAATGAGTATACCCATGATAGATAAAATAGACACAATTTAAATAATTACCCACACTATTTCATAATTTAAAAAAATAGTAAAATTGATAAATGGAGATTTTACTACTTACAAGATTTATGCATTACAAATAATTGATATTTAATATGATTAATAGGATCATACATCAAGCTTAATGAATTTTAAAATGATGTTCATAAGTTCATTATTCATCTATAATATGTGTCAGAACTCATAACTTGATGACAAAGTGACATTTGAGACTCTCAATCAATTGCACTAATCTTCTAAAATTTATAAGAATATAATAATCTCATTATTACATGAGATTCCCACTAAAATAGACACAAAGATTTAGAGAAACTCAAACCTCTAGAAACAGATTTTTTTTTACAACCAATAGATCTAGATTAATGAAGCCTTTATTAATTTATAAATATTTTGCATCTAAAATAGTCTAGGACCATTCTAAATAATTTTCATAATAATTGAAACAAGAGGAATTTGACAAAAATGTATTCAATATCGAAGCATAATTATTTACATGTTTTGATTAAGCTTTTATATGCTTACAATGGTTGGTTGTTAAAACCAACCAATAGGTTTTAAAATGAACAAATAAAATAATTAAAAACTTAATAAAGTTAACAAAATAATATTTGGATCATAAATAACCCAACAAATTACATGTCAATCCAAAGGGGTATATAAGAAAAATAATGGAGTGATGACTCTGAAGTCATTAAATAAAATTTGAAGCAATTACAACTCATGTACTCTACCTTTTAGTACTGATCAAAACTGATGCCCCTCCATAAATAAGCCCACCCTACAAGTTGTGGAATAAAAGGCTGATGAACATAATCAATATTTTCTCATCTCATATGATCTTTGTGTGGTACTATAGTAAAATTTTCTCAAATCATATCCAAATATATCGATCCACCTAAGGCTCCACAAAAAATACCATCTTAGTCACTTGCCTATACTATGTTTGGGATAACTCACGGATACCCAATAATCATTGATGATGTATACTCAACATTTTTAGTGTTATCAACCCTTATCGATTCATATTATCATTGATGACTGATCGAATATTATCAAATTCTATATGTTATCCCCTATCAAGAGAGGTAGGAATTCTCGCATTGAGTGGAATGAAATTGAATAATTCTATTAGTTCCATGTCATGAATATCAAGTACAAAAAAAAAAACTATAATAAAGAAATAACACAAGCCAAAAAATAATTCTATAATATATCTTTGTTTTGAGCCTAGTATCTTACACAAGATCGATGAATCACTGATCACTCAAAATAAATTATTAGGGGTATTAGGACCATAGACCTCACCAATCATCCACATAATTTTCTTTAACTTTATTTTGGTGTGGTGAGCAAGGTCATCAAGAACATGTATCTACAAGATGTCCAATACCACAAAATTTGAAATATTTGGGCTCTTTCTTATGATGATAAGATCCAAAAGAAGCTAAATCATTGAAAGAACCACTCAAATGATAAGAATGGCTAGGTGATGTTTGTATTTTGAATATAATGGAGATTATTGATGATACTATTGTGGAGACTATCTATAATGATGTGGAGAGTGTCTTGGATAATGTTTCAAACCATGCTTCTAAACCTATTCCTATACATGATGATGATATTTGTGATGGGACTAGAATTTATATAGTGATATTATTCGATAGGCGTACTCATTTTATTTGAGAACTATCTCTCATGATAAATCAATAAATCACAAATATAATCAAATGTTTTACAATTGAGCTTATCACTAAGTTATAACATTTTTACAAAGTTGGTATATGTAAAACTGAGATCATTAAAATTTTTGGATATAAGCATGCCATCAAAAATCTTACCTCTAATAGTAAAATAATCTTGTTTCATAGTTTTCCTGGGGGAGATATATTCAAATTCATCTTCTTCCATGCTAATATTGTTATTAAGCAACTGCATTAAGAAATCAATCTTTTTATATGAAGCTTTTTTTATCAAATATATCTTTTACCACTTTCTAAGGTTTCCAATCACCATTTTTAAAATCTCCAATATGAATAATCACAAGTGAAAAACATGATTATTTTAATAAATCAAGAGCACACTTATATCATTTTTGATACTGAATCAATTCTGAGATTTAATGGGTGACATAGTATTGTTCTCTATTATTTCTCACAAATCATTAAAAATCACCATATTTCCATATCCATTCTCCATTACATGTATTTTTAGGTCTTAAGTGTACCCTTTTATAAATTATGGTCACAATTTTAGCTATGATGACATTAGAAATATAACCACAAAAAAAAAATTAATGCTACTTGAGGCTTTGCATTGACCCTCATAATTAGATTCAAAATATAATAGAAATGTTTCTAGGGACCTTTCTAAACATAAGTTACAAAGAAAAATGATTTTTTTACTCCCTTATAAGTCATCTATAACTTTCCCTTTCATTATTTTTTAATAAAAATCAAATAATTTTAAAAAAAGCATGGACCAAAATTGTGATTTTTTTCAAATACTTTAAACATTTAATTGAAATTTGCATGTCTTTATCACTCAATATAACTATGAAGGACTAAAATCATGTTTAATATGTTTTCAATAATTCTATTTTTCTGTAAAACATGCATTGATCATGCTTTTATACCCTCTGTATACTCCACTTATAGTTCATTACTAATTTTATAGGCTATATGGATGGAAAATATGAATCTTTAGATTGGGAAAGCATCTACAACCTTAATATTCTTCATCTTTTTCTATTGTCACATATCCAAAAAAACATGGCGTTGATACCACTGATGAGAATCAAAATAGGAAGAACTTGAAAAACGTATTTAATATTATAGCATAATTATTTACAAATTTTCTGTTAGATTTTATAGGTTTAAAATGGTTGGTTGTAAAAAATAACCAATATATTTTAATTTAATCAAATGAAGAAATAACTAAAAAACTAATAAAGTTAATAAAAAATATTTTGGTCATAAATGACCCAAAAAAATTATCATCAATGGTAGAAGAGTATAAAATTGTCTACATCAAGTTAAATTATGGTTTCAACCAATCACTATTCAAATTCACACAATAATATATTATTTAAACCACTCCATGGGGAATCAATTGATAAGTTACCACATATATTAAATTCAATGAACATTAATCCACTTGGAGATTAGAAACTCAGACTCAAGAATAAACTATTTAAAATGAAAAATTGATCTTAGAAGAAGTAAAAAGATCAGTTGGAGACTAAACTAAATGCCTCATGGTGTTTGTGCCTTGTTATGAAAATAAGTATTAAAACATGATATTTTGTAGTGATCCTTGGCATAAAATCTCACTTATAATTTTGAGAACTATTAACTAATATTTTAGGAGAGAGCAATGATTAATATAGATTTCATCATGGAAAGATCGTTAAACTTGAAACTGCCTATAATTATTTTCACAACCAATTCCACTCTAATTCAATTGATATCCCTATTCTACACACATTAATTTCATCATTAAAAATAAATAGATTATAAATTTATTTGTGAATAGCTATATGCATACTCATCAATCACCCTCAAACTCAATACCATGTTAGATATGTAAGAACAAAGTTAATATTTTAGATCGTTTTATGGTGGGGTTTATTGCCTATTACTAAATCACTATTTTTTTATTTTTGGGCCGGGGGGGTACATCTCCCCCTCCAATGTCCTTTCAAGGAGTCAAATCCTTGTTTCTAGGAAAATGAATTCAACTATATTCTACTATTATAATGAAATTCTGAATGGAGATTTTCCACTCTATTTTTAGGAGAAGGAATCGTAAAGTTGATTTTATAATTATTAATATTTAACTTCATTGAGTTTTCATGTAATATGTTCATCTTGATTTAATACAATCACAATCACTTATACTATGGATGTTTCCTTAGCTTGTTCAGGTTATAGCATGTAAGTCCCATGTTTTATCTCATTCAAGTTAAGTATTTTGTCTATTTGATTATCTCCATTATTTCATTATATTATTATTATATTCCTTTAGAATTTTTGGTTTCCTAACAAGTTTTACTAGATGAAGGCTACTCTTATTTTGTAGTAACTATGTTCTAGATTAGGTGTTATTTTCTATAGCATCAAATGGCAAAAGATACAAATGCAAATGTTTAGGTGGATACATTTAATGACAAGAATAGCTTTGCACTATGGAAACTCAAAGCGCATGATGTTCTGGTGTAAAATGGGTTGCATATACCCCTAAATATAAATTCAAGTAAACATGTGATGATGAATGATGACGATTAGGAAGAGTTGGATATAAAATTTCTTATTACAATACAATTATATTTAGAAAATGAGGTTTTTTAACATACTTGGAGAAAATATTATGATAATATTATGGACTAGATTAGAAGGATCGTGCATGAAAAAATATGTAATAAGTTGTATTTACTTGAAGAGGCAATTGTCTACATTATGAATAAAAGAAGGGATGAAAATTGTTGACCATTTAAATATTTTAAATACTTTGTTATGCTAGTTGACTAGTATTGGTGTGAAAGTGGATGATGAAGACAAGATAGTAACCTTGTTATATACTTTACTGGATTCTTTGGATCATATAGTCACCTTGATTAACTTAAGTATTGCAGATGAGATTAACTATGATTCTATTATGGGAGCATTATTGGTTGAGGAGATGAGGAGAAAATAAAGTGTAGATATTTCTATGCCTAAAGCTATGGTTTCTAGGGGAAGATATAAATAAAGAAGGAAAAAATATAGAGGCATATCTAGATATAAATCATAATATAAAAAGAGCAAGTATGACATCTTAAGAAATATTGATAGAAGAGGAAATAAGGTGAAATGAAGCAAGAATCAACCAAGGAAGGAAATAAGGTAGAAACAAGTAAATATATGAGTGATAATGTTTTATCTATTTTTAATGTTTCCTCTTATCATCATGAATAGTTATTGGATTCATATTCTACATATCACATGTGTCTTCATAGGAGTTATTTCATTCTTACCAACCTCTTAATGGAAATTTTGTTCTTTTTGGAAATAATGTTTCTTATAATATCGAAGGTATTGGTAGAATTAAGATAAAAATATTTGACAATTTAGTAATGATAATAATATAAGTAAGACATGTAATAGAATTTAAATAAAATTTGATTTCTTTGATTGAATTAGGTTCCTAAAGTTATAAGTTCACAGGGCAAGGTAGAGATCTAAAGGTGTCTAAAGGTGTCATAGTTGTAATGAAGGCTCTAAAAATTGGAAATCTTTATATAATACAAAGGAGTGAAAATATTAGTCAAGAAACTATGGTATTAAAAATAACATATATATTTCTCATTTATGGAATCTACATTTGGACCACGTGACTGAGAAAGGGTTAAAGGTACTAAAAATTTATTTATTTACTTCCTCGTTTAAAATATATAGAATTATATTTATACAATCACTATGTTTTTAGGAAATAATATACATGGAAATTTACTACAAGAAGTCATATAAGTAAAGGTATTCTTGACTATATTCATTCTGATGTGTAGGGTCCATCCAATATAATTTTGTATGGAAGTTAATTATAATTTTTTGTATTTATACATGATTACTCCAAAAAAGTATGGGTCTACTATCTAAAAAAAATGTATGATGTTTTAAGTATATTTAATAATTTTAGAGCTTTGGTTAAGAATAAAAATGGTAGGTCAATCAAATGTTTAAGAATATATAATGGAGACAAGTTCACATATTTGAAGTTTCATAACTAATGAAAGAAATCTAGGATTGAAAGGAATAAAATCACTAGCTATATGCCACAACAAAAAAAGGTTGTTGAATGCATGAATAAGAATCTTCTATAAAAAGCAAGGAGAATGTTTAGAAATGTTTATTAAGACAAGTGTTTATGGTCAAAATTAGTTTGTACAACATGCTATCTAGTAAATCACTCACCATTAGTTGTAATAGACTATAAGATTCTTGAAGATGTATGGATAGGCCATCCATGTGATTATTTAGTTTTTTAAAAAGTGGTTCTAATATTTATTCACTTACTAATAAGAATCCACATTAAAATCTAGACTCAAGATGTAAGAATTACATCTTTATTAGGTATGGTGAAGGACATGATGTTAAGGGATACTATTACATCCTAGTTTCACCGTATGACTTATAAACCTTTAATACATTGATTAGTATGGTTGTTATTTGATTAATATTTCTTTAATTTTGAGCTTTATGACATATGTTATAATGGGATAGTAACATTATTGATCAGAGTACATGATTTGATAATTGTATGTTATATTCTATACATTATGTATATGTATTAGTTAGTTATACATCATTAGTGATATTTATGATGACTCAGACTAGCTACCTAGGTATTATGTGGTGGATGTAGGATAGGTCCTACCCTTAGAGTCCAATGAAGGAGATAATCATCAGAGAGGATCAACTAGATGAAAATATTGGGGAAATATCAGTGGAAAATGCTAATAATCCTACACATACGCACAATAGATTATAAATGATATTTACATACAAATGTTAGTGTGCGTTGCTTGTGATTATATTTTCATGTTTGAAAATAATTTTAGTATACATTATATTTATTTAGTCTAATTGAATTTATTTTAAATCTAGAAAATAAATATTAGTGTTAATAGATATATGCATTGCGAAAATAATTATCTTTCAAACAAATTGTAATCAATGACTTAATTTATTTTATAGTTAAATAATTATTTATCATTGTTTTGAAATTTTCATGAAAGTTGTGATAATGCAATTTAAAATTAAAAATATGAATTATGTATAAATTTACATAAAAATTAGGGCAATAAACTCTTTATTCAACTTAAGTGAATATTCAAAAAATAAAATAAAAAGATGGTGTAATTTAAAAACCATGTTTTAAATATAAAACAAGATAAATTTAGAATACCTAAGTAACGTACATAGGATAACAAAAAATAGAAGGTTTCATGTAAGGAAAGTGGGTGAATAAACTAGAAGGAAGTAAGTTTTATAAATAAGAGAAGAATGTTAGCATGAAAAATACACGGATGGGAAAGGAAAAGGAAGTGAAGGAATTCAAGAGAGTGAGAAAGATAAGAAAGGTAAAGGGCATATTACCAGGGGAGTTTTGTAGTGGTTTTTCATTCATTTCAAAATAATGTATTTATTCTTATACCTATATTCTTATATGATAAGTTGGTAACCTAGGTTATAATTATAAGTGCTTGTAGTAGTTGATAGCTAAGCAATAGAAAAATATTGATTTAGACCACTTGTTTCCACATTGGTGAGTACCAAACATAAAAATGGTTATGATTAGACCAAATAATATTTATCTATGAAAAACTATTACGTTATCTATATTAGAAGAGGAGTTATGTTTCCACATTTTAGATTCAGCATGAATTGTGAAATAAATGAATGTTCAAGATTGTTCTATTTTTTGTATAGGAGTAAATTTATTTGAATATGCAGTTATATTATATAGATTTTTATTTTAGAATATGTATAGATGATGCTAATAGGTATAGAGATAGTTTTCACTAGCTGAGGTAGGACTACCAATAGATAGTCTAATCAAGTGGTATGTGACTAAATTCACCAATCCCATAATCATATGTTATCTAAATTTTTTGGCTATAGTAATGTTAGATGTACATTGTCAATTCATATGTTTAATTTTAATGTTGTGTGATATCATGCTTGAAACATATTTTTATTTATGATAAACATCATGTAGTTATTTTAAATCTTACAAGTACTTTGGGTACTAACACAATAATTGGATTCTCACATCATTTTACCTACCTATCCATTAAGGGAGGGCCATTCCCTGATATAAAATTATGTGAGGGATTTTTGGTCTATGGTTAGAGTGTATAAATGCTCAGATGATGCTATTTCTCCCCACTATAGTACTACCTAGAGATGACATTTATTATTATCAGTGATAAATAAGTTAGATCGACTCAAGTTGTAGAGAGCTTTTGTATTAGATTGTATCCTTGAAGAAATATAATTTTATTATATTTTTTAATAATGGGTGTTGTATTATGAGACCAGTTATAGATTTATCATATTTTAATTTTTTTTCTTTATAATTGTATGAGAATTAAATTATGATAAGTATTTGAATTAGAAGTAATTTCATTCCTAGTTATGACTTAGCTATGTTTTATTTTTTAATTATATAATTTAAATGATAAGTTAATTATTTAATTATTTTTAAAAAAATGTTGATTTTTCTTAAGTACAAATTGAGGGGTTGTACCATGTGGTATTATAGATTAGGATCAAAATCTAGGACTAAATGAGCTTGCTAACATTTTTTTTTAGTGAGATGGAAAAATGGTACAAAAACAAGAATTGGGTGAGGGTCCTTTGTATGGCAATGATAATAACCGTCCCACTGACCATAACCTGATTACTTCTAATCATTAAGCAAAGTTAGATCATATTCTCATAGCTATGAATAATACTAGGCATCAAATTATGGGCCTGGAGTATAGTTCATAGCCAAGGTGAGGAAGAACATCAAGAAGTACTTTTTGAGTACCTGGATGAGTAACATAAATTACAAGATGTTAAAGTTCAGTTGGTTATCTAATTGTCTATGGAATTGAAAAATGTAATTCCACCTAATTTTGATGTAAATAATTTAGGTGGTGGAGTCGAGGCATGGTTGACAGAGATGAATAAGCATTTTAAGATTCAAAACTACTTTTAAGTCACCAAAGAAATTTGATGATCTTTCCAATTAGCTGGTAAGGTAGTTATTTAGGGTGATATAAAGAAGATGGAGATGAAACTTAACTAAAACACCATAACTTGAGAGAAAATCATGACATTTTTGGGGTCATGGTAGTTGCCACATCTTTACTTTGATCATAAGCTTACAAATATTTAGAATCTAAAGCAAGGAGAGTTGTCAGTGAATGAGTACTAGGAGAAGTTTATCAAACTTATAAATTAATTACCTTAGTACTAAGATGATGAAAGGTTTATATATAAATATTATCATTGGATAAAAACCATAGATAGGTGGTGACATAGAATTTCATGGACCTCCCACCTTGGAGTAGGATTTCAAGAAGGTAGTGAAATAGGAGTAAAAGCTAAAGTCACTTATGTAGGTCATGGATATGCTCAAAAAAAGGTTTAGGATTTCTAATCCACCTCTCAAGAGGAATTGGAAGTAGAGGAGAGTAAAATCCAAGGGGTAATCCAGAAACTAGAATACCATATTTAATAATAGAAAAAGTGATAGGAAACCAAGTAATGGATCTAAAGGTAGTTTTTAGGGAAATAATCAAATTGACAAGAAAAGACTACTAGGTGGTTATTTCAATTATAGAGGAAATCATTATTTTGTGAATGTCCTTAGGAAAGTTAAAATAAAAATGGTCTTAATAATTAGTAAGGAAATTATTAGTTGCATATTCATGTAGCAACTGATAACTAACGAGCTAAATTTTAAGCGTCACACATAGAGCTATTAGGTATTTTATTCAAACATCCAATTTTTATTTTTATAGATGCATGTGCTACTAAATGTTTTATAGCTCCTATAATGATTATAAAATATCCTAGGAAAGTTGGATATATGGAAAATGCATGGTTGGTACAATATGGGAATGCCTCTAAAGTCATGGTTAATCAGTGTCTAGTTGAAGTAGTAATGTAGTTACCTAAATTTTCAAAATTAGTATATTTATATGTAGCACCACTATGGTCATATGATGTGATCCTAGGATTAAAATGGATTTCTAAACATAGTGCCAAAGTTGACTATTATTTAAATAAAGTGGAGTGTCTAGATGATCTTGGAAATCAGATAAAGATTTAGGGAGAAAAGTGAGAATTATGACTCAAGCAAATTTTTATACTGTTACATATGAGGGCTCAAGTAAAAGGGTGCCAAACATTTATCATCAAGATAAATTAAATGGGGGAATCTATGGAATAATTTCTCAAATATTATCCATTTCTTAGATATTTCCATGATGTGTTTCTTGATGAATTGTCATGTTTACCTCCTAAACATGAGTTCAATTTCTATATCAACATCATACCTAGATTAGATCCATAATCCAAGGTACCATATAGTATGATAACCACTGAGTTGGTTAAATTGAAGATAAACTCCATGAAGTTTTGTTAAAAGGGTTTATTAGACCTAGTGTGTCGCCATTGGGTGCACCAATTATTTTTATGAAAAAGAATGATGGCACCCTTAAAATTTATATTGATTGTAGAATCTTGAATAATGAAAATATCAAAAATAGGTATCCACTAAATTGTATAAATGATATTTTTGATCAAATGCATGGATCAATAGTCTTTTATAAGATATATCTTAGAGTTATGTATCATCATTTGAGAATTCACGATGAGGATATTCCAAAAATAGCTTTCAAAACTCATTACAGGTACTATAAGATCATGATGTTACATTATTGGTTAACCAAAACACCAACAACTTTCATGAACCTCATGAATAGTGTGTTTATAGACTAATTAAATCACATTGTCTTGGTATTTTTGGATGAAATTATTATATATTCTAATAAGGAATAGGATCACCTACAACATCCGAAATGAAATGGTTATCAAGGGAAAAGTTATATGAAAAGTTATCTAAATGTCCATTATTTTAAGAGATATTGCAATATCTAGGGCATATTATTTATAAATATGGTATTTATATAAATCTATCTAATATAAGGGCTATTATGGAGTGTCCAACAGCTAGAAGTGTGCATGAGGTAAGGAGGTTGATGGGGTTAGCAAGATACTACAAAAAATTCTTTCTAAAATTTTCTAATATAGATAATCCAATTAAATCCATGAAATAAAAGAACCAAAACTTTATGTGGTAAAAAAAATATGAATTATATTTGGAAGAGATGAAAATAAGGATCATGTCAACAACATTGTTGAGAGTTCGTAATCATAATGGTCTCAAAGGAATCAATCCAAATAATTTATCGTCAATGAAAAAATATTAGATATGTGTCTACATCATCATGGGTCACACAGTTACACAACCAATATTCTTATTTATAAAATAAAATATTACTCAAACCACTCCATGAGGCATCAATTGACAAGTGTCAATAATTCTTAAATTGAATAAATAATAAGACAATCTAAAAAACAAAAGAATATGGGTAATAGTAAACCATTAAAAATAGAAATTTAAATTTAGAATATGGATAAAGATCATCTTTAAACCAAAATAAAGTCCTCATGGAATTTTTACATTAGCACCAAATTAAGAGAATGTTAAATGGTGAGATTATGCAAGGACACTTGCATAAGATCTTACTTTTTTATTTTATAATAAATGACCAATATATTATAAAGATGAAGAATTATGTAAAAGTTTAATATGGGAAAATTAGTGACACCGAAAAACCCTTAAAACACTATATAAATACAGTTCTATTCTAATTTAATTTATCATCTTGAAATTTCAATGATTTTATTTCACCATTTTTGGTAAAATGGATATGAACTTTAGTTTAAAATAGGTCTGTAGATATGATTCAATCACCCTAAACAATCAAAATCATGTTATGAAACTTGAGTTATGCTGGATAAACTAACCAGATTAATTACTACCTTAGAATTATTCACTATGATTAAATCAACAGTGTTTGACTTGGAGATGGCTATCAAATTTTCATCCATGAAGAGTGATCATATTAATTATCAATCAATCACCATCCATAATTATATAGATCACAATTTTAAAAAACTTAATTTACCCTCTTTGCTAAATTAAATTAAAACATCTAGTAGCCCTAATTAGTCATATGATGACATAGTGGTTCAAATATTAAAAAGCCTTTGTTCAGTGTACATGTCTTGAATATTTATATAACCAAATTTTATATACTCAAAATTCACAAACATTTTTATTTTTAATTTTCATGGCCATGTAACACAATTCAACCCTAGACATATATTTTGATGTACATTGACATTGGTCGAACCTTGCAATTTTATTTTTCATCAGTCATGACATACAAATGGCAAGATATATGAACCGATTCATTATAGGGTCCATTTCACTCTTTACCTTGGATTTTAATATGTATATTATAAAAAATATATGCGTAACTCTCTCACTAGAGATGAGATCTTCAATCCATGTAGTTACCTTTTCACCTCATTCTTCATTGACCACGAGGAAAGAAATGTATTGTTTCTCCTTATATATTGAAACTCAGATGCTAAAAAGGTTCTTTAATTTATTTTTTTCACTTTCCAATCCATCAGTTACATGGACCTATGAATTTACTAATTTTTCCTTTGTTTTTTATTACATATATATACTTTCTTCTTCACATAAAATGCAACCATGTGAAAACATAAATTAGAGTATGTTTCTAGAATTTATTGGTTCATGTCGAAACTATTCATTGGTATCAAACATCACTTGAATTTTTATCTAAATTAATCCTCTATGTATACTGGGAACAAGACACATGGTAGATGTTTATTTGTTTGGATATTTGGAACAAGGCACATTGTTGATGTTTACTTATCTAGCCATAATCATGTGATGGGAGTAGAGGTAGGATAGTTGGAAATTTTTAATTGGAAACACACCTAATGCTTCACAAAATTTTATATAATTTATCGATCCTATATCTCCTTATGCAATCCATGATTGATTCATGTGGTAGTTCTGCATTAGGTAATGGACCATGGGCTTGAAGGTTCACATATACATTTTATGGATCCTTTTGAACATTAAATCCACCTTATATTTATCTAGGATATAGGTCTAATGTAGTAATTATTTATTCAATAACCTTTTTCTTTTTCTCACAACAATGTTTGAACCAAAGATCTTTTAGATATAAGACCAGTGTAGTGACTAATGACATTGTGACATTTTAATGGATCATATTGAAGAAACTTGAAGTATATTAATTTATTTAAAGGGTGTTCAAATTTTTTTAATTTATTCACATACTCATGTGTTTAAATGAACACACGTGGAAATAATACATTATGAATATATACCTATCAAAATTTAGGTCGATGACATATAACACTTAAAAAGTGACACTTGACCTTATAAGTATTAAATAAAACATGAAAAAAATATTATACTAAATTAAACATAGTCATAGATATAAATAACTAACCAAATACAGGCTTAAAAATTATGAGGTTACTATATGATCCATATAAATTCCTACTAAGTCATAACCCTAATTAACTAGAATGACATTATGAATAAAACATGTAAATACTTATGACGTAAAATTTAACCAAGGAGAAAATGATTTTAACTATGGATTAGATGATTAATAAAGTTAGAACATAATGATCCTTACTAAAGACACCATAAATGAATTACAAAATCTGCATGGGACTTTATGATGGTGACCAAAACACTCATCATTTATTGAAATTTATAGTCATTTTGATCACAAAGGTACAAATATTTTATTTTACTTTTTGGTCTCAAACAGTGTCTCTATGTATGGGATATATACCCCTATTGTTATTAAGATAATTTAGAATCATTGTGGTGGAACAAAAGATTTACCTTATCTATTGAACTCAAAATTATCCTAATTCCTTTATTGTAAAACCTAGACAAGTTGAATGTATGTCTCTATGAAATATGAACACACTATGAATCTTACAATACTTAGTCAAAAAATATTACAAGCAAAAAAAATGAGCAGAAAAAACCATGAGTTAATAAAATATAACACATATATAAACTATATAAAGTATTTAGATATATCCTTCAAGTTATAAAATGATTGAGGTACCTACTATTGATAGACAACTCTAACGCTTCATGATTCGTATCTTTGAATAAATATGTATTTTCTCTAATTATGCTATTTATTGAGAAGTGCCTAGTCCACAATGGATCATATTTCCTTGATTAAATTTTTATTCATGTATGTTTTCTAGGAGAAAAACCAAGTCACCTAACTAGAAATACCTAGTTTTTACCTTTTTATTGAATAACCCTTTTATATTTTCATTGAAATTTTAACATATTTTGTGCGACTTTATTTTTATCTCATATATTTCAATGAGTTTAATGATCCTTTATTCACAAGGACATTTTACTTTTATTCATTTATTTCTATAATAAATAAGAATGTGGATAATTCTAAATTGGATGGTAATGTCACATCCATACAATATACAAGTTTCAAATTGCTTTTTCATATATATTTCTTAGGAGTTATTATATTTTCCTAGATAGAAAACATCAAATCTTCTTCCCACCTTCTCTTCTTCATGTATAGAATCCTCCTCATAATTTTGATCATATTTTCATTGTTGGATTTAACTTGTCCAAATCCCCAATGATAGTAGTTTGATGAGTATGTTGAATTAATGCCAACTTTTTTGACACATCTATAATAATTGATTAGATCCAAAATACATGGGATTATCATAAAAAATATTTGTAGGTAACCAAGATCTTGTAATAATATTATTTTGTAGCAAATCAATCAGCATTTTATGAATGGTAATCTTAGTTAGGACAAATTCCATCCATTTGTGAAGTAAATAGTCATAATTAAATTCTACATATGATAAAAAAATAAATGTATTGTTCATTTGACAAATAAAATTCATTTATTTTTTTTGGAATGGATCTTATGTGATTAGAGGAATGAGTGGGAAAATACCTAGATTATTCCATTCTCCCAATGCATCATTAGCCTAAATTTAATTTTATCACCATTTTAGAGAAATCCTTCAGTAATGATGGCCACCAATAACCATCTATGATTATGTTTTAAGATCTTAATGTTCACTACATTGTTGGAATTCATAAATTCTCCTATTACTATTTTTACTATTTTGTTATACATTATTTTTTTGTTCTCTCCTAGAAGTTCTTGAGAGTCTCTAAAAATTGAAATGTTTGTTATTTTATTATTTTTGAAATACCTCTTTATAGAATCATATTTTAATTAAATGGAAGTTATCAAAATAGAAAACAACATCACAAGTGTTGTAGCACTATTTTAGTCTTGTGTGATTAAGGCTTAGATGCAGTAGCAGTTATTTTTCTTCTCTATTTTACCTGTTTGCTCTTCAATTTTCATATTAGAGGTATCATAATATTCTGGAGTTGGAGAGTGTAGGTGAAGGGAGGAATAAAATTTTAGAATATTTATTTGTGTTTCATAACTTTACTACTAACATTAAAAAATAGAAGCACAACGAAGTTCAGTCAACAACATAATCTCCAAGGAATGTGTAGATCAACAGAGAATAAACTTTTGAAGTGGAATAATATTTGTAGAAGGGAAAGGCTAAAGTAGTAGTAGATTTTCAAGGTAAAAATTAGAGTTATTTTTCCCAAGGATAGCCAAATTAGAAGAGAAAGGCACTATAGAGTAGTCAACTAGAGGAGAAGAGCATGTATATTTGAGTCCATGAAGTTTGTCTGAAGGTGTTTGACTAAAATACCACCAAGAAGATCATTGTTAAAATAAAAAGGAGAGAGAGAAGAGATCATTACTAAATTTAGATCCTAAGTTTCTAGAGGCTAAATATATTTGAATTCATTCTGTCAAGAGATCATCACATAGGCATAGAGTGAAACAACTCCCAGGATGAAAAAGCCAAGCCATGTCAATATTAAACCACATTCACCTATGTAAGGGAGCTAAATTTTTATAAAAATCTAAGAGACATCTAAATCAATTCACCATTGGAAGAAAGGTGTAACTAAAAGGCATAGTCATCATTGAAATTTGTGTATTTACATAAGTGGTCTAGATTTATAGGATGGCTAGATTAGATGATAAAATTTGGCAGCATGTGCCTACATTTTATTGACAAAATTATGATGTATGGTCAAAGAATATGAAAACAATATTTGTGGTAAATGATTTGTGGGAGTGTGTCATCACCAGATTCACAAAAATGACTATCCAATAGTATACAATGCACTGACAAATGCCTAAAAGACTTTGTTGAAGGAAAATTGGAGGAAGATGTGAAAGCATTAAATTTGATAGAGATGGTAATGGCTGAAGTTATACATCCAAGAATTTATGTAGCAAATTATGTAAAGGAATCATGAGATATCCTCTAAAATTCATACCAAGGAATATATAAGGTATAGTTAGTCAAACATTAAATGTTTAGAAGAGAATTTGAAACATTGTATATGAATGAAAATGAGTCTATTTATGAGTTTCATACTAAGATATTTAGCTTGACAAATCAGTTAAGAGTAAATAGTGAAATAATATATGATTAATGCATCATATAAAATATTCTTAATAGTTTCCTTATGATATATGACACAATTATCATAGCTATTTAGGAGGCCAAATACCTCTCAAAGATGACAGTGGATGAATTGATGGGTTCTCTTCAAACCCATGAGCACTAGTTAAACTTATCTAAACCTTCTTATTAGAGAAAGCCTTAGGTAGGGGGAGAGGAAGGGAAAATAGGGGTAGAATATTCATAGGTAGAGGATGAGGAAGGAGCCACTATGATAGATCAATCTCAGATAGTTAAGAAGGAGCTAGTAGCTCCCAATTAAATTTCCAATATCAGAAAAAGAGTATTACTTCAAATCAAAGGTATGATAAAATTAATATTTAGTGTTATTAGTGTCATAAGTATGGTCACTTTGCTAGTGAATGTAGAAAGTGGAAATATAGCTAATCAAAACAAAATGCACATGTAGCCACTAAGAATGTCGGTGAATCTGAACATTTAGCAAACAAGTTCAATATATGCAATATTGCTGAGTAGAGTAGTGCTGAGGTATGGTATTTGGATAGTGCATATAGTAACCACATGAGTGTTAATGAGAATATATTTTCCTCTATTGATAATAATATTCATTTAGATATTAAGATGAAAATTAATGAAAGTGTTCTAATTATTAGCAAAGGAACTATTATTATCTTTATTAAGCATGGTGAGAGGAGAGCAATCCATGATGTCTATTATGCTCCAAATTTGAAGCATAATATGTTGAGTATTGGATAGTTAGTCCAAAAGGGATATAGAGTTCTGATGGAGAATTGACTATGAAAAATATTTGAGAAGGAAGGAAACGTGAACATTATAGTTATGGTGTAGATGACAAGGAACTGAATGTTTCCTCTCAAGATATAGATTGATCCTCTCAAGAGTATGATAGTATTACATCAATTAGCCTTCAAGATAGTCATAAAAGACACATCCATACTCTATAATTTGAGGTATGGGCATATAAGCTTTTCTATATTAGATATTTTACCTAAGAATAATATCGTTATAGGTCTACCAAGGATTTTAAAACCTGAAAGAAATGTGAGTCATGATACTAGTGAAACATCATATGAAACCCTTTCAATCAAGAATGTCTAGAAGGGGGAAATCACCTTTGGAATTAGTGCACTTAGGTTTATATGGCCCAATGAAAACTCTCACCCAATCTAATAATGCATATTTCTTAACTTTCACAAATGATTATAGTAAAAAAAATCTAGGTTTATTCCCTAAATAATAAGTCTAAGACTTTTGAAAGGTCAAATGGTTTAAAGAATTGGTTGAAAAATAAAGTGGTTATTTCAGCAAGGCCCTCAGATCAGAGAGAACGGGAGAGTATGTGTCTATTAAATTCTTATATTTTTTCAAGAATGAAGTAATTGAAAAATAGTTCACAGAAAAATACACTCCATATCAAAATGGATTAGTATAAAGGAAAAATAAGACCATCCAAGAGATGGATACAAGCATGTTGAAAGCCAAAGGACTTTCAAAAGAATATTGGGGTGGAGCTATAGCAAAAATAGTGTATTTGTTTAATAGGTATCCCACAAAATTTGTTTAAAATAGGAATCCATAAGAAGTATGGCCAAATATAAGGTTTAGTATTGAGAATCTAAGAATATTTGGGTGTGTGGCATATGCACATGTGCCAAAGCAAAGGAGACGTAAATTTAATGATAAAGTAGAAAAGTATATCTTCATTGGATATTGTGAAGGCACTAAATCATACAAATTATACAACCTTATTACAAAGAAGGTTGTGATTAGAAAGGATGTCAAATTATTTGAAAATGAATCATGGGATGAAACCATTGACACTACATTGGGTATCTCAAAATCAATACTCATAGATGATGGAAATAAAGATGATCAAAATGAACAAGTCATAGATCAACAAGGTGAATCATCAGAAACACCTCCATCACCTTCACAACATGCCCCAAAATCAAACAACCCTAGTAGCAGTTTAGATCCAACTCTTGCTTCTCTTATGCCTAGAAAGACAAGGAGCTTGAGGGAGATATATGATGACTCAAGTTATGATGATGAAAACTCAAATTTCTATTTATTTTCTCTAGATTAACCTACATGTTTTGAAGAATAAGTAAAAGAAGAAAAGTGGTGTAAATCCATGAATGAGGAAATAGAAACAATAGAAAGGAATAAGATATGGGAGTTATCTAATTTACCTAAGGATAGACAAGTGATTGGAATGAAGTGGGTCTAGAAGGCCAAGAGCATAACATAAGTCAAAATTGATAGGTACAAATCAAGATTAGTTATTAAGGGATACAAATAGCAATCTAGTAGAGACTATGATGAGAGTTATGTTCATGTTGCAAGAATGGAAACTATGTGGGTTTTCTTAGAAATAGTTGCCAAATACATGTGAAAGGTATATCAAATGGATGTGAAATTTTCCTTCCTAAATGGATTACTTAAATAAAAAGTCTATGTTATCAACCAAATGGATATGAAGTACCAATAAAAGAAAACAAGGTGTATAGGCTCAATAAAGCACACTATGGGCTTAAGTAAGCACCAAGGACTTGGTGTAGTAGAATTGATGCATACTTCACTAAAAATGGTTTCAATAAAATCAATTGTGAGCCTACATTATACATCAAGGAGAGCCATGGTAAGATTTTAATTACTATGTTATATCTATATGATTTAATCTTCATAGGATCTGATAACATTTTTATTAGTGATTTCAAAGAAGCAATGAAAAAGGAATTTGAAATGATAGACTTGGGTTTGTTAAGATATTTTATTTCTATATAATTACAGCAGATGGATCATGGCATAGTCATCTCTCAGTCTAATTATACTTCACAAATCTTTAAGAGGTTCAAAATGTTGAACAGTAAACCTGAACCAACACCAACCACTATAGGTCTCAAGTTGAGTAAGGAAATTAATGATGTGAATTCAACTCTATATAAAATCATGTTAGGTAACCTCATGTATTTGACAACATTTAGGCTTGATATAGTGTTTGCATTAAGTCTGATTTATAGATTCATGGAAACACATAAGGATACACATTGGAAAATAGGTAAGAGAATTCTAAGATATGTCAATAAAACCAAGAACTATGGCATTCTTTATACAACATCAAGTGTTTTTAATCTAGTCGGATATATAAATAGTGATTCAGTAGGAAGTATAGATGAAAAGAAAAACACATCTAGTTATGTGTTTCACATGGGTTTGGGAGCCATTTTTTGGGCATCCAAGAAGTAACCCATAATTTCTCTTTCCATAGCACAAGCCAAATATATTGTACCAAATGCAACATCATTTCAAGAAATTTGGCTAAGGAGAGTCTTAGTAGATTTGAAGAAGAAAATTATAGGTGGTATCATCAAATTTTGTGATAACATGTCTTCGAAAACATTGATGAAGAATCTAATGGTTTATAGATGAAGAAAACACATACAAATTTGTTATCACTTCATAAGATAATTGGTTGAAGATGATGAAATCAAATTGGCATTCTACAGATGTGAAGACCAGTTAAAAGACAACTTCATGAAGGCACTACCAAAAGAGACCTTTGAACATTTGAGACCGAATTTAGGAGTAATGAATGTTGTAAAAGATAATGGAAGAATTTAAGGGGAAGTGTTGAAATTAATAAATTATCTTATTACTATTCTATTTTAGATTATTTTTGTTCTTTCTTAGAAGTTATTAGTAATGTCAAAAAATAGAAATGATTGTTATTTTATTATTTTTGAAAGACCCCTTTATAGAGGCATATGGTAAGCAAGTGGAAATTATCATAATAGAACATAACATCATAAGTGCAGCAACATTGTTTTAGTCTTGTGTGATCAAGGTTTAGACATAGTAGTAGTTGTTTTTCTTCTCCATTTTATTTATTTATTCTTCCTATTTTATTCTTGGATTTAAATTTTCCAAGTCCCCAATGATAGTAGTTTGATGATATTTTGAAATAATGCTGATTTTTTCAACACATCTACAATAATTGATTTGATCTAAACTAGATGGGATTATCATAAAAAATATTTGTAGGTAGTCAAGATCTTGTAATAATATCTTTTTCTAACAAATCGATCACCATTTTATCTGTATTAATCTTAGTTGGGACAAATTCCATCAATTTTTTGAGTAATTACTCATAATTTAATTCCACCTATGAGAAAAAGTAAATGTATCATTAATTTCATCAATCAAACTCATTCCTTTTTATTGGAATGGATCCTATGTGATTAAAGGAATGAGTGGAAAAATACATAAATTATTCCATTCTCCCAATGAACCATTATCATGAATTTAATTTTATCACCATTCTTCAAGAAACCCTTAAGTAATTAAGGCCACCAATAACCATCTCTGATTATGTTTTAAGAGCTTAACATTCAATACATAATGACCTCTACATAAGCCATTATAAAATTGTATTAACATATGTGAAATCCTCATATTCATCAACACATCTCTTGATAATTCCTTCTTCATTCTTACATGATAATTCATTATCAATAAACACATAATTTTGAGAAACAATATCAAAAGTTATTCATTGTTTCTATTTTAAATTATATGGATAAGTAAATTGTTTTGTTAAATCAATAATGTCTATACAACAAATCAATTTTCTTATTTCATCTTTGTTCAAATTAATTTTGTGTTATAAGGAATTCACCTTAGGATCCTTAATACTCAATTTATCCATTAACATATCAATGTTTTACCCTTAAAAATATGTTTAGTATGAACCTTTAGGTCTAAATCCTACATCATAATTACACATATATATATTTTTCATGAGTTCTTTGGTTGCATCAAGATATATTCAAGAATTTGTTGGGAGCAAACTATTTCACCTTAAAATTCAAAATGTATAACCTAATAAATTTCATATCCTTTATAATGGTTAATATATCATTCAACATGGTGTTAAATTTTATCTCAACATGATGTATGCCATTGAATGTGGTGAAAAACATGATAATATTTGTTTTCTTTGATATAATCAAGACTGGACAACACAAGGTCATATTTCAAAACTTGTTTTATAATTTCAAATAATCATCATCTTTAGTGGTCCAATAATTTCTATTATTATTATTTAGCTTATTTAGAACAATTGTTATCTCTACAAAATTGGAGACAAAATGTCTAACAAATTAAATTTCAATGCAAAAATAGTGTATAATATTTTTAGAATATGCAATAGGGATGGCATCAATTGAATTTAAACTTTATAGATCAATCATCAATCATTATTTTGAAACAATTTGACCCAATACTTTTACCCTTTCCACACTAAAGATATATTTTTGGGATTAAGAGATATCCCATGTTCTCTATATATTATAAAAACACTTTTAAGGTGCTTCAAGTGGTTTGAATTATTTTTAAAAATTATAATATCATCTTGATAGGCCATATTAATCTCATTTATTAGTAATATAAACACATAATTTTTAACTGTTTAGAAAATTTAACAAACATTAAAGAGCCAAAATGGCATACTCACATACACATAGGTCCCCTGTGTTTGTTGTAAGTGTTATCTTTTGTCTTTTAATAATTTCATAAAAACTTGATTATATCAAAATAAGACATGTAGCATTGACATCAAATTAAATTGAAACACATTTTTAAAGATTTGATCCATGTTGGAAAAGGGTAATTGTATTTCAAATATATATTTTGAAATTTATAAAATACACACTTTAGGACATCACAATTATTCTTCATAACTAGAAAAAGGTCTATAACCCATTAAGAATAAATTAAAATCATGATGATTCCACCCTATTTTAATTTATTTAATTCTCTATCTATATTTGTTGCCAAAGTGAGATTAATGAGGCTCTTATTTTTCTTGAAACATTACATATTAAGACTAAAAAAGGAATGATTTATAGAACAAATATTTTGTATATTATTTTAGTTCATAATATGACCATGTGAAGTAGGCATTCTTATTACTTAACATTTTGGTGAACACCTTATATTTAGTTTGCTTTAAACATTTACTAATAAATACAAGATTAGATGGATTGGTTGTTTCCAATGTCATTAATTTCAAAATATATTTTAAGAGTCCTTAAGACACATAAGATTGTATTATTATTTCTTTGGATCAATTCATGACTTAATATAACTTAATTTCCTCTATGTGTTTACACATAAAGCTAAAAATGAAAGATTTGATATACAAACTGAGATATAGAGTTCATGAACCTAACAGTCCAAATATAATGCTAAATGCATGTTAATGGTTTACATTTTCATGTTTTAATGGGTTGAAAAGGGATTCCACATCATATATGCATAAAGGTACAACCAAATGTTTTTATAGAGACATATAAACATATATCTAAGCATTGAGTGAATTCAATGTCATTTTGTTGTGACTAATATAAAATGAATCAAATAACTTCAATGAATCCTAGACATCATTCTTACATTTATAGTGTCTTATTTTTAACTACATGTATTTTTTCACTTTATGAACTATCACTCTTATATTTCCTCTCAAAATATGATATTTTATTAAATTGAGACCACATTTACACCCAACAACATTACCTCATTTTTAGCAATATTTTTAAATGCATTCAAAATCTAACTTATATGCAAATTTTAAGAAATCTCCTTATGGATAACATTATACCACTTGTTCTACTACATCTCATGTAGAACAAACTCCATAAAAATATTTGTTCCAAAGTTTGTAAGAGTGTGACTCATTTATTTTTATCCAAAATTAGTGACAAAATTGATTCCCAATTAATAACAATATTCAAATAAAACTAAAAAAAAATTACTTTAATTCTTAGGTCTTTCATTTTCAGATGCATATAGTTTCCTCACTTTTTGATCCACCATTTCTAAATCACCTCTGATAATGAGATATTTGATTAAGAACCCTTGGGCCATGTTATGAACTAATATCAACACCTAATATTTCATTATTTTGTTCATGCATTGAAAATAAAACTTACACATAATTTTCAAGTAAGACCCTTGTGGAGAACATAATATAAGACATTATTCTCCACCTTATCTACAAAAAGCTCCATCAATATACATGTTCTAAAGCTCACAAGAATATTACTCATTTATTTTTTGACAAAATGACATATTAACTTCATTCCCAATAAATTGAATTTTACCAAAAAAAATTCCACATCCACATCATTATACAATACTCTATTTCACTCCCTTTGAAGATATTCAATTAAATTCAACATTATTTTTTTCTCACCCTCAAGTTAAATGGTAGCATAAGATATGTCCATCTAAAAATTGGCTCTAATTAAAATGATATTTTCATGACAATAACAATCCCACTTGGGAGGATAATACACAAAAAAAAAAAATCAGAGATAAAAGGTTCCAAAAGAAAGCAATAAGATGAAATACCAAGCCTCACACATACACTACCTCTAGAACTCCATACAACTCCGTATCATAGATTTTTCCATATGGTATGTCAACTACCACATCATGTTCATTAATCATAGTTATTAGCATGATATTGCATGAGGCTATAGAATAAAACATTCAACTATGCAAAAGCCACCCATTGAAAATAAAAGCTCTTTAAAAGGTTCAACATCAAGATATATTTCCACTAAGGATGTCCCCAAATATATCTTATGAAATTGTTAATTTTATTCTTGGTCAACTTAATTAAATTCCTCAACATGTATATATTGATTGACAGTATTTTATCTACTAATGATAATGAATACCCTATGCCTATGGTTGAAAATTTAAAATAATTCAGAATGGAAAATAATATTTAATCAACTCAACATTAAGGCAGTGTCAAAAACATTTTACTTAGACATGTTAGTATTTATGGGTTAATGTGGTAGCGTTCACATTGGGGATGCATAAGGCCATAACATGAGACAGTGATTAGCCTATATTAGAGAATTAATATAAAACATTTTTTCTTGAGATGTCAATGATTGCCTAAACGCTTCACCTCTAGTTTTAAACTATATCTTTAAAATGGTAAGGATCTTTAAAATGTTTAGTGAGGAGGGGAATTTTAATCTTTGAAAATTTTAACAAATATTTATTTGGATAACTATTTGTTGTGGATGACAATCATTTTTTGAAAAAATAACAAAAGGATATTTTCTATAGTTTTATTTTTTTCAATAGGGAGACCTTTGGAAGTATCTATTTTCTCATTTTATAATTGTGTGTCTGGTTTATTTATCAAATTTTAGTCTAATTTCATTTGAGACTTTGTATCTATGTAATAGCTTGAATAAATTCATTATGGCCTCTTTCCATCATATTTGTTATTCATTTGAGCCCATATACACTCAAAATCATGAGTAATAATTTCATACATTTTTTTTCTGCATTCATTGATTCATGATTGAAATCAAACATGTAAACAAATTCACCATTATCTAGGTCACTATAAAAATTATTATTACCATATACCATGGTTACAGAAATAATGAAAGTAAAATGTGAGATGAAACAATCATCACACCATTATAAATCACCCATATCATCAATCTCATTGACATTAGAAATGAGTGGATCATAATTTATTATTTCAATATTCTTGTGATGAATCTTTCCTTATTATTGAAACGGTTATTTTCCTCTCTAATTTGATTAGTTACATGTTGATCCCTTATCCTTAAGATGTGTCATACCATAAAGATATTTTTTTTGTATCATAATGGAAAAAATCATCTCTCATTGCGAGTCACTCTAAAAGTCATGTGCTTGAAACCTCCTTTAAATTTCTTTAACTTTTCTTCCAAAATTAAATATTTACTTGATGGTTTTTTATCAAATGCCAATAGTTTTAATTCTACCCATTTATCATTATTTTCCATTCCTCTTATGTTATTATCAATTTTTATGGCCTTAGCATAGGCCAGTTTCAAACTACTTGGCCTCAATGCTTCACAATATTTAATTAGACATGTAGATTCTTTGGGTGTCACATTTTTATGGGATTTAAGCATATTATTATTGATTCTAATATTATAATTCTACACCCACTCATAATCATACTTCTTTATATTTTCAAGTTCATTGATAAAAAATATTACCTCAGATCTATCTCCATATTAGATCTTGAATGCTCGCTTCATCTCATGCCATGAGCGAAATATACTACAGAATTGAAAAAAAATCTATATCTAGAAGCATTCACAACAATCTTAATCCTCTTCCATAATTTTATTGAACATAATAATCATGACATGTTCATAAATAATTTCATAATCATCAATGATCTTTTATAAAAAAATGGTTAAGTCCTATTTATCTAAGATAAGATTTTTCCAATAAAAAAGTTAGGTATTGTTTTTTATAAATTTTTGGAAACCTAATTTGGGTACCCTGGCATTTCAGAAAAATTCAATTTGTCTATATATATTAACCTAGAGAAAAGGATTGGGAGGTATCGTATTCTGATTTGTATTAGTTGTTTTTTTTCCAAAGGCCTTACCAAATCATTAATATTTGAACATTGTGACATGCATATAAATATCAATGGGAAAATTATTCCTTAAAGGAAAAAAATATAAATAACTGGAGTATTAAAATTACAATTATACTAGTAAATATTTAATTTAATGAATGCAAGATATGACTATGACAATCTATGACTCTCATAAAGAGAATAAAATAGGGAAAAATCTTATTCAAGAAATATGAAATTATAATCATTAAAAAACATGAAATGAAATTGGCTTCTAATACTAACTAGTTCATTAGATGGACTAGGATAATCAAAATAATGTACATGGATTTATTCAAAATATTTAAATTAAATATCTTTATCACCACATAAATTTGAACAAATATTATTATTGAAACTATTAAGATAATAAAAATTTATGCTAAGAATACTTGGCTACAAAATCCATACTTGTTTTCTTCTGGGTGAAAATTGTATGACATGATATTATGAATGTATTCCCTCTATCTTTGAATATTTATTACAATAAGAGAACAATGTGCAATAATTGATCAAAATTAAAATAAAATTTATAATCCCACATGTTGATTTGGTTGAGGAACTTAAAATATTTTCCAATACCATGAATATATAGACAAATATAAGTGATAGAGGGAAAATTTAAAATCTTAATATTTTTTGTTATGAAAAATTAGACAAGACATAGTGAATGAATTTCTTCACAATACATATAAATTATAAATACAAATATATACAATAAAAACCAAATGTATTTAAAATTAAAAAATAGGTAAATATATCCTAATAACATATCAAATGGCAAGGATAATATCAAATGTTATAATGAACATAATACTCCAAAAAAAATTGCACCAATAGTTTGTCTCTCAATCTATCCCCTGTAAAGATCACTAACATGATAAGACAAAAGGTGATAATTTCACTCTGGTATTACCCTAATTACTTATTCACTAAAAATAGATACAAAATGAGTAAAAAATTAAAGTAGAGACTAGAATTTTAGTGTTTTGCCTCTACTTTTTTGAGGGGATATATCCTACATCAGTCTAAAATGTAAATATTATACGTAATAAGATTTAAATAACATAGATATTGATGGTACACATGGCCACTATGACTATCTTACCTAATTTATTGTCAATAAAAAATAATCACATGTTATTCAGAATATAAAGAAATATTGTAACATACATAAGTAAACAACGACATTTATTGCTTGTAGGATCAATGTTCATAGTATTACATGTGCGCACATAATTGAATTATCTCATATAAAATAAAATGCATGATAATGAAGAGATTTGTAAAATATACAAATTGGAAAGGTCTCATAGGTCAAGTTATTCAAAAAATAAATATAAAAAATGGGTGGTCGATCATTTGTGGTTATTAACATCTATTCATTGGGGCCAAAGCTGAAATGAGCATGCCAATAAAAACCAAAATAGACCAACAATTGATACAATCATGCATACTCTTTCATTATTCAAATAAGTAGAAAAATGACCTACAAAAAAGTTGTTATTACTTATTCGATGGATGCATTATAAACCTTTCAGAAAATAGAAATTAAAAAAATATTTAAAATAAATAGCAAGATTACACATCAAATGACTAAAATTCAACATGGATTTTAAGAGATCTATATAGAAATTAACTTCACTTTAAGTCACTTAGGGTTATCCCTACCAAAAATTGGGAATTCTATAAGATCATTCAATGTTCCATTGTGAAGAAATGACCATGTAATGTCTATTAAATTTTGGCTCCCTTATGCTATATACATAAAAAATCTTTATTTTTGGCCACATTGTGACCCTACTCTCTTGCATTAAATTTTATGTTTAGAATTCATTACCTTTCATAATTCAAGGTCACCTATGAAATTTGAGGTTAATTGAGGTCATTATGAATTAAATTTTGGATCAATTTGTTCCATCATTGTTGAATGTCATATGATTTGTCTTGTTACAGTGCCTATGATTCAATGTTTTCACTTTGTTTTTTATTTTAAATTTACTAATAAAATAGGTCACATGTGAAACACAATACTTATTTTCTATCATTTATTTCAATTTTATATTCACTTGGCCTCTACATTCATAAAATTTATTAGTGCATCTTATGGACCTATGTGACCCTTCTACTTAAATCTTCAATACTTAGAGAATTATATTACTTTGTGACCGGTTTATGGACTATGATATCCATAAAATTTATCTTAATATTCAAAGGATCATAAAATACGTATAATTACATGTAGTTTTGACATTTTTTTCATTGCTATGACCAATGATTTTGGGACACATGGTGAGCTCCTATTGGTTTGGGGTCACAAGGTGATTGTCTATGGAACATAAATTTTAAAACTAGTATCTCGAAACTCAACTATGGATGCACATAATGACATTTATTTTCCAATATTATTAATCCCATAGGGTATACTAAAGAAATTAGTTTGATTTAACCTTCGATTAAACTCACCTTTCTCTAACAATCAGAAACTATTATTTTTAGCTATTTGAAAAATTTAGAACTTCTCAATAGTCAACTTGTGCATTTGTAAACCAAAAATACGAAAAAAAATATCTATCTATATTTTCATTGGTTAAGATTGTGAACATGATATTAAGGGATATAGTGATGATGTCATGCATGGTGCATGGAAAGAAATTCTCTATCAAGGTGCAAGGCTCAAAAAATTCATGTGCCACTCTAAAAATCTTAAGTGGTGGGCTTAGTCAATGGGCACACAAAAATCAAGTTTCTATTGGTGAAAGTAAAACTCTTTCTTATCTGCCATGTTCACCATAAAACAAAACAGACACAAAGTTACAACAGTTCAAACCAAAGATGCATCTTTTGCCATTAGTGTAATACAATACAAACCAAAGATAATTTTTTGATTATTAATATTTTTTCTTGTCTCAATTGATTCTTGTAGCACATGACTGAAGAGGTATTTCTAGTCAAGTTGAAAATGTGCCTAGTTTAGTTAATGGGACCCTAAAACATGTTACATTTAAACCAAATATGTACTAATTTATGTCTTAAACTGCTTTTGTTTCATTTTGAAATCGGATTGTATAAATATTGCGGATATATTAATGAAAGCTTCATTATTCTAAAATTTTAAATACTTTCGCTTGTAGTTATTTCAATTATATAAGTATTTCCTAACTTTGTTCAGTGTCTGTGTGACATTTTCCCCCAATCTTGTGTAGTCTTCCCATAATTAAATTGGACTCTAAATTAATGTTTTGTATTGATATATCTTTTAGATTCCTTAGATCACAACGGAGGACCCACAAACAGCCTCTATGTGGTCTCCAAATCTATGGAAAACTCTTCTTGATGTCTTTTGTTCACAATAGCTAGGCTTCTGAAGGCAACGTAAATCACACTCTACAGAGACTACTTATCTCACCACTGCAATCATTCCGTTTCTTATGAAAAAAATCGACTGGTGATTTTTATTATTATTTATTTTATTTATGTTTAATTATAATATACTTTTTTTCTTTTGTTTTGCATCGGGTTGGGTTTTCTGGTTATAAACCCTCAGTTCTTATGATTACGCACATTATGCATTGGGTAAGTTTCTTAGAGATTATGTTATCTTTGGATGCCACCATTAGTTGTGTTTTTGAAACATTAAGGCAAGCCTATGATGGGCTGGTATTGTTCAGCATTAAACTTAAAATTTCTCATCTCAAAAGGTCTTAACAGAGAAGGCTTCGTAAAAGATTGGGAAATTGCAACTACCAATACCCATGAAATTCTAGCTATAAATTCATTAAAAATAATATCTCAGGTCTACCTAAATGTTAATATTTTTAAATAAAAATTGAGCAGTCAGCCAATTTTTTCTTTTTAATTTTAATGGAAGAAGGTGTGTAGAATGAAATTGTTAGGATATAGATGTATATATTTTTGTATGTATGTATTGCATGTTGAGTTAGCCCAAAAAAAATTTCAATTTTTAATTGAAATTTTATTCTTTTGGCAAGTTATTATTTCCTTTTCAAAAACTTTAGATTTTTTTTTACTCTGGAGATAATTATTTTAGAGTGCAATTTTTGAGTGAATTGAGTTATGCAACTCTGGATCTAAAATTAGATCGACTAGTTTGGTAACAATCTGCCTCCTTGGGAGTCAATCTATGGATTTTGTTTTACTTTTCCTTACGACGAGTATTGATTTTTTCAAAACCTTTTTTATTAAATGTTTTTTGGTCTAGGTTACATGTACATTTGAAGATAAACAACTGTCTTAATCTTATTTTCTTTCATTTTTTATTTTTAGGTTGATGGCCATTTTTATTCGTAATGCTGACCATTCCAAGGATTTTTTATAAGTTTTAAAGTTGTGGTTTGTTGAATAAATTATTCCATTAGAGCCCGATGGATCCAGTACTAATGGTCTTATAACAAATATTCTAAGTCACAGATGCTTAGGGAGTAGCATTGGTTGTAGAAATTATATATGAGGTGATTTTTTAAAATTTGTTTTTAAGGCCATATGTTTATACGGACTAATTTGCAGGCCATAGATTTATAGTGTTTGGAAGTCCACATTTTGAAAATTTTATAGGTATGTGTGATGTCAGGTTTATACTTCTGAAAAAGAACACCAAAATGATTAGAGATAAGACATTAAGATTTCAAAGGTTTATATCTTTTTCGAGCTTCCCAGCTTTTCCCATTCAGGAAACCACAGTGTGGTTTATTTATTTATCCATTTTTTTCTTTAACTTTAATATGAAAAGGCTTAGGCAAAATACTATACTTACTCTCTCTACCTTGTGAATTCATCTTACAAATTTAAATTTATTTCTCCGATATTGACACACTTCTCTAACTTTACATCCTCCAATATGATTCCACGTACAATGCTTCCATTCGTTGTAAATTAAATTTTTGAAGATAACAATGTTATCGTCTCATAAAAGATAACGAATTTATATTTGAAGATTCAAATATCTTATTTTTTTTCCATATGTATTCAACATTTTGAATATGGCAATACTGATGAGTTGTTTTCCTATAAATATAGGCACAAAATGAGTTGACCAAGCATCATTCACATTGGTTGTTAGTTCCAGACATATAAAACCATGGTGTAACTGTAACATCAATGATCACAAAATAAATTTTGGGGATAATTATGACTCAATATTAAATGGTTAAGGTCTCCCACATAAATAAAAAATTACGGAATTTTAGCATATGCTCTAGAATGCAACTCAATTGTCTTAAACTATCATTGTAGCTAAAGCTAACTTCAAATGAAATGACCTTTTGAAGACGTGATTTAGAGACAGCCTACTAAATAAGATTTAAAATCTTATCGTATATATGCTCTTTAAAAGACATAAGATAATTTTTTAAACTCACTTAGTTAAATATATGAATCAAGCTTGACGTATTTCTCTAGATAGATAATCTAAAGCTTAAAAATTACATGGTGTTTCCATTAAACAATTTTTTTGAAATCCAATTAAATAACTTCGACAATTTCAAATCTCATCAGCATTTGATAAAAATTCATGGGGACTTATTGTATGGTACCCTTGTTTAATCGGTAATTAATAAATTATTTTTCCCCTCAATATTGAGAGATCACATGGTCTCTAGGTAAAGGGTATTTTTATTTACTCCAAGCTTATTATTTATTTTAAATTAAGTGTATATACCCATGGGTCTAATGTTTTGGATCCTAAGAAATCTCATGTAATTTTACTATGTAATATAGATGATAACACATCATTTAAAAAATTAATTATAAATCATGAAGAATATGTGGCACTTATTGATTGTTTGTTGAACATGCTGGAGGGGAGGTTGAGGAGACTTTTTTAAAGGAGATACTACACTAACCAATGATGTTTATTTAATATTTTCTGAATTCTGAAAGGGTCCACGGAATTTTCAATAAGTCACAATTATGTGTGATAATACTTAAGTTATGGTTGTGGATATTAGGCCCTAGGCTTATGTAAATTAATGTGGCCTAGTAATACAAATATAACATGAGGACCCTACAACTCAATAAATACTATATAAAGGGATTTCATGAATATTTAAATGTGTTACCATATTTTTAATAATGTATTACATGATCATTTAATTAAACCATAAATTTAATAATTTCAAAGATATTATGTAATCAAAAACATTTAATTGGTTTGAATATAACAATTAAGCTTTAAGCCTTAGATGCACTATTAAATTTTTTTTTGACAACACTAATATAGTATTTTCATTTGAAAATCCAACTCAATCCATGATTCTAGACAACGTTTTATTTCATGTTTATTTTTGTTCTATTTTTAATAGAGACAAAACTAGAGATATTAATTTCAAGAGACATCCTATGCTTTTTAGGTTTCTGCTGTAACTCTTTTAGACTAAATTAAATATCTCAAATAATCAAATGGAAATATTCACTCAAACCATAGTAGTTTTTAAAGATATGACAAAAAATAACTACCTTTCATGGGATGCATTTGGCTTCTGCTTACCATGCTTCCTAGAATGACCAAGATTAAATTTATTATCTTAAAATTATCCCCTTACTATAATATATTTATTGGCAATTATTGAAATAATTAAATTATGGTCACATCCTTTTCTACTTGTTTATTTTTAATTATTACTTGCTTAGAAGTGACATAAAATATTTAAGGTGATATAGACCCTTAGAATTTTAAACACTTAATACAATTTTAAATCTATTAGTTACCCTTCCTTGAATGTCCACCATGTGTACCCTCAATATAATCCCTCCCTTGAATATCCACCTTGTGCACCCTCAATATAATATCAATACTTTAATGATACCATCATATTATTTCTAGGTTATAGTATTCATCCTAATATTATTATCAAAGTATGACTAAACATCCTTAATTTTGATGATGAGAAGCCATATGAGATAAAAATTAAGATCAACACACCTGACTTAATTTTATTTATTATTTATAATTTTCTTCATAGCTTGAGGTATACATATCAGAGTAAGACAAATGATGCAAGTCTTGTAAAAGAATCATTTAGGAAGAAGTCCTTGAATGACATATATTTTCCTAGATAAATCATAACCGAATCACTTAATATATCTTACTATCCCTAATTACAATGGAAACTACATATTATATTGTCCTTACAAGATATCATAAGCTTATAGTTGCCTTTCTTCCCCTGATTATTATTTGATCAAATAAAATTAGAATAATAATCATTAGTATACTTTTTCATATGTTTCATTTGGGTAAATAATGGTTTTTTATTGGTGTTGTTATAGGAGAAATCTAAGTATCTGACATTTGATAAAGAACTTGTGATTTTAAATGAAATATTATTTCCTCCTCCTTAAGTTATTTGGCTTGAGATTTTTTTCTTAAAAGTATCTTCTTTTCATGCAATACATACTAATTCAATCAATAAATTATCTAATTATTTCCAAACAAGTGAATGCAATCTATGAATTGTAATGTAGTCCACCATATTATGCTACGTAGTTTCCAATTCCTTATTTTGATGATTTTTTTGAATAAAGGATTCCTTATTCCACTATGTCAATTGTCCTTATAAGTATTACAATTGATATTTATTAGAATATATTTTACACACTTGATTATCTTGTCCTTAAATCACCAATATTATGTATTTTCATGTAGTTTATGATCATTTAAAATAGAAGGCTTCCCTCTATTGGATTGAGAGTTATTTATACACTTTCTACGAAGAAATGATCAAAATAATGATCAGAGAGTATTATTCTGACTAAGTACATTATTGCATTAACCCAAGAGGGATGAAGAATTTATCAAGAAATTGAACAATACATTCATGTTCTTTAATTTTATTATTCCATATTAAATTATCATTCTTTTAAGGTATATCAATTATGTGATTATATTGAATAAATTGATTGTATACAAAAAAATAGACTTATCTAAGTGAAAATTACATTCATATTTTTTAAACAACAATTTGTTTCCATTTAGACCCCTTGTTTTACTCAAATTTCACTATTATTCCAAATAAGGTAGTAAAACTCAAAATACAGGTAGTGGTAGAAATACCTAATAAAAGTGTGCACGTTGAATCAGAAGATTATGATGAACTCCTCTTTGGTTGTGGAGGAAAACCTATAGATAAAAAAACACTAAAGCAAATTTGTTTGTTAAATAGATAATTAGGTGGATTACCTAGCATCAACTCGATCTCAGAAGCATGGGCTTCCTTAGGAGTTTTAAATCCATCATGTTTAAAAAATAAAGTTGGTAAACTAGAAATGAAGTACTTACATTAATAATCATAATGTTTTGAAATTGAGTACAAGAAAACTTGTTAGAAAAGTAGAATAGAAATGATTTAATTACTGATAGACTAATTAACACGAGTGCTAATGGGTCAAGCTATGGCTCAAAAAATTAGAAACGGGCTTGTTAGTGGTCAGACACACATAAAAGTAGATTTAATTAGGTATAAGAGGGTCAAATTAGCTTGCTGGTTATTTTTTTTACCATAGGTGATCGTTGCTGATTAGTGTGATCATTGATGGTTACGTCTGACCATCGTTAGTTATGTCTGGCCATTGATGGTTTACTATCCAAATTTTTGGCTTGTCAACTACTGATGACAGGACTCAAAAAAATAATTCTAGGAGTTTGGTGCTAGGTCTGCTAATTGTAAAATGGATGAAAGTAGGTAAACAATAGTAATCAAATACTTGAATAACCAGAAATGGGTTGATTGATTGATAGATGCCATCGATTCATATGTTTAATATGGTTTTATTTTGGTAGAATGATGGTGCTTGAAAACATAATCTGAGAAGCAATGGCATATTAGCTTTCCCAAATAGATTGTTGATGATGTTTGATAATAATGGATGACCTATAATAAGATACTCTGAGTACTGGAGCTCTTGTTAATAATTACAGATAGATTGATCTCTTATTTCTCTCTTCTTATAGGGAAGGGCCAAGGATGAAGTAGAAGTCTAAAAGGTGATTCTAATTATTAAATACTCATGTAAGATCTCATGAGAAGATTTTCACAACTTATATTTATAAAAGGTAAGTTGATGTTTGATGGTGTTTGCATGTTTGTTTACATGAAAAATCCCATATGGGTGGGATTGACCATCGATGGTTATCTTGATCATCAATGATTAGGTGACTGTTAATGGTTGAGGCCATCAATTAGAAGTGGCAAAAAAGTGTGATTTTAAGGTTGATCAATTTAAATAAAATTGGGTTTTGGTTTGTTTAGGGGATCCAAGTATATTTATCTTGTGGTTCGATAGTCATAATACAAATGTGTGAGATTATAGTGTTTACATTTTGACCCTTTTTGTTATGTCGTTTGAATTAACAACTTACAAAATAAAAATAAAAGCTGGGTAATGTTAGGGCTATCATGAGTTTAGAAGGAGGTGTTCCCCCTCAAACTAGGAAGTGATCAGGTAAAATAGAATCAGGTCAAGGTTTTTTAAATGGGTAGGTGTGGTGATAGGGGTGGACATTTCCAATGTAGATTTTTCATGAAAAATATGACAATGTGTGAGAGTCAAAATTATACAAAAGATGAAAGTTGCCAATGGTTGAAAATCTATTAAAGATAAGTGGCCAATGTAACATGCAACTATCATAAGCATGGTAGTGGGATACACCTATTAGTCTCTAAAGTAGGTCTAGTATGTCTATGGGAAAGTACTAATAGGTTGAGTGTTATAGGTATCCAAGGAAGGAAGTGTTTTCAAGAATACTCAAATGCTAATGTTAGTGCACTAGTTGGTACAAAATGTGTATAGGTAACATGAAAAAGTTAGTTGATGCATTCAAAAGAACCAAATCATATGAATTGTAAATCGCTCAAAAAAATCAAGTCAAAAAAAGATCAATGTCAAGGTGGATGTGGGCAAATGGGTAGTGGTGGGTGTTTATGGCTAAGCTGACTTTATAGGCACTAGGCAAGTAGACATTGCCTACATAGATGAGGGGATTCAAGACCCCGCCTCATCTTCAAGCCAAATGTAGCTCTTGTCATAAAGGTGTTATATTTACAAGGCTAAGGTAGGTGTTGAAAATAGGTAGGTAGGAAATAATTTGTGAACAAATATCCCATGGTAGGGTAGGTGTAACTTTAGATATGATCATTGATGATTAGGGTTAACCACCGATGGTTAGGGTTGACCATTGATGGTCATGCTGACCATCGACAGTTAGGGTATAAAACCTAAAAAACAAAATGGATAAGAAATTAAAGTAAAATTCATTGTTACTTTTTACATTTTAGCTCTGAAAGTTATGTTAGATTAGTTAATGACTGTGTTATTTTGTACTAAGGGTTGATCAAGTGGATTCTAGGGTGGGGAGTTGCGATTGGTTGAATCAATGATTTGGTGATTAATCAAGATATACGGTGGATGAAGTTACAACCAAATAGAGGGATGTACGCTCTATCCATAGCACAAGTCATGGAATGAGGTAGGGAGCATTTGTCATTATGCTAGTGTGGTAGATTTATGTATTATGAAATGGTAATTTGATAAGAGGATTTTGTAAAATTTTAGGTTCAACTATTAGGGTTTCAACCTATGAATGCCCTAGTTTAAGAAATAGGTAAAATTTGGAGAATATTGGCATTAGGGGGTAGAAAAATGTTAGGTAAGATGTAGTTTCATATTGTATATTAATGTAGTTGTAAAAAAGAGATTGTTGGGATGGATTTAGCTATGGGTAGGGCACAAAAGGCTATAACCTAATGATACACAAGGACCGTTGATGCTCACCTCAATCATCGATGATCGAGGGTTCAAGGAAAAAGGTGCCTAGGGGACTGTCAATAGTTGGTACCAAAGAGGAAGGTATTCTTAGCCTAGACAAAAAGTAGTGACCTATTTTGGTTTTATTTTGTTTATAAATGTGTTGAGATGATATAATCAATAGATAGTGTATGTAGACATATGTTTTTAACATGCTTAATAGAATACATGCCCAGGAGTAGATTCACCTAAGGGATCATGTTCCCATACTCTTCATGTAGGTATGATATACGATGAGTGATGAGGAGTGGAGAGACATGAAGGCCATAGGCTTAGGCTCAATACAACATTATTAGAACATGGTCTGAGATCTAGGGATGTTAGTAGTATTGATCGAGAGATGGGACCCAGTGACCAACATGTTTTATTTATTGATATGAGAGATGATGATATTTCTAGAGGATGTCATGAGGATTACTCAATTACCCATATTTGGGGAGCTGATATACCATATAGAGAGTGAGGAGTGGACTATTCTATGGAGTGGATTTATGATGATGATAAGTGATAGGAAGAGTTCCATGTAGGTATCTTTAGGTATGACTCTATGCATCAGCTTGCCCCTAATGATATGTGCCTAATGACAATGATGATTATGGCTCTGATGAGCTTAGTGCTACCAGATTTAGTTGGTGGGTGATTTGTCTATATGCTACTCAATATTCTAGTCAAGATGCTCCTAGGCAGGACTTTGTTTAGCTAGGCATAAGTGTTATTAGTGTAGGTAAATAGGGAGCTATGGTATTTTAAGGTACATCAATACTACAAAATCAACATCAATTGAGTGTTACATTATTGGGTGTATAAGCATATTAGGTTATTGAGACCCTTGAGTGTACCTAATGACACTTATAAATCAATAGATTATGTGGTTAGCTTTATGCAATGGAGGAGGTCATCCACCTATATAGGGGTAAGAGGTTTGATGAGGGATATGGATTGGTTCTTAGATGCTCTTGAGGGTTTGATGCCTGGGGATGTGATATGGTGGCCATTTATTAGATGGCCATAGTGTGTAGAGCTGAAGTATCAGATGATAGGGCAATAGATTTGGTGATGGATATATAATCGGTGGGAGATAGAGATAGAGAAGATCCATTTTGACCATGTACAAAGATAGTTTAGACATTTACAAAGCATTCCTGCTAATGTTGAACAATATTAATAGGGAGAGGGAGAGTTCCTACTACCTGAGCCATATCCTATAAACAAAGTTTGGAATTTCAAGGAGTTTCCAGTGACGGCTAACACTGATGATGCATTGATTGATGATGGGTACATTGCTTGGTATATGGTTCAATGTGCCATAGTGAATTTTGGTTTGGGAGATGGAGGAATCAGGGCATGGGTGCAGATCCAACACAGGTATAAGCATAACTACAGACACATGGTGGCCCTCATGTGATGGCTAGTTTAGCAATGGCCTAGGCATAGGTTGATATACTACAGGGATAGGTGGTAGCATTATAGGGCCAGGTGGCCACCTTGTAGGGATAGGTTATTACTTTACAGTGGTAGGTGATAATTGTGACAAGAAAGAGGGATCAAGTGTAGCTATAGGTGGCTAATTTATGGGCATAGATAGTGATACTTTAGGGTTATATTGGTGATCTTCAGGGGTAGATTAGCATAGGAGGACATGTGTTACTATAAGATGGATGATAGATATAATACCATGGGTATGCTACTCATCCATGATCTAAGAGTTTCACTATTATGAGGAGATGGTACTGGAGTAATTACCCCATGCTATTAGATATGTTGAGAATAGGGATAGCCTAGACATCGGATTAGCAGTAACCACTCTTGGTCAGTGGCCATCTATAATTAATCATATAGGGGTCTTAGAGGGACCACTAGTAGATATAGGCCCTAATGGTGGTAGTGGTAGTGGTCTAAATGCCCCAAGGGTATGATACAATATGATATTTATATATGATTTTAACTCTACCCTATGTGTCAATGTAGAGAGATGGATATTATTTTGAGAGAGAACTGACATATTATGACATGTATTATTTTTTTGATGATTTTGTGTATATCATGGATGCTTAATATATATGATAGTTACTTATGGTTTATGATTATTACTGGTGACTTTGGTTCATGTTTATGATTTCATTCTTAGTAGCTTAGGCATGGGATGTTTTGATTATGCTTATGGTTATGATAGGATACATGGGATGGCTTTATCTATGGTTATATGGGTAAAATAGAAATGGTATATGCCTTGACATTTGGTTTATCTATTTGGTTTATGATTATGATTATGTAATGAAATGCTTATGGTTAATGATGTGATGGATGCTCTTGGTTTGCTGTGACATGTTGACATTGTTTGACTCATTGATAGATGGATGTCATTGCTTTTTTGCAGAATATATGATGTTCATGATTTTGATGTGATATTTATTTTTCATGCCCATAGTGATAGGCTTTCATAAACAAATAAAAATTTAATAAAAGGAACATGATGGCTATTTATTTGTAAAGACCCAGATGGAACCCAAAATTGGATAAGCTTAGTGAAAATAAGTCTTTCAGACACTTCGCATCAGCGTGCATAAGTTATAGATAAGGATATTGATATCATTGTGTCAAGTAAGCTCATAGTCCCATGCATATAATATGTGGAGGGATAATGGGTAAAACTAGAGCCATTAGCAAGACTAGTATGCCTTTTTTTGTAAGTGTCCAAAGAGGTATAAACAAATTTATGTCTATATATAAAGCATACACTGATCAATGTGAGAATTATAGTAAGGAAAACTAGTTATAACTTTTCCAAGCTATTATGGTAATGAAATCCAATTGGATCTTTCAAAATTTTGATGCTCTTACTTTTGCTTTTACTTTTTCTATTTTCTTAAAGGTTGGGGAGTTGGTCGATGTGGGAATCTTCAGAGAAATTGCTAGTTTGGCCAAACAGGCTACTCAACCATCATTGAATGGAGTAGTATGAGTTTATGTGCCTAATATAATTTTTTTTATAATTATCGTTCAAGGGAGGAATCCACCTTATGTTTGGAAATTTCAATAGGTTTTTGAGAGCTATCATTCAAGGGAGTAGTCTATGAATAATAAGAATGATGCATGATTTGTTTTTCTATTAGATAGTGCTTTTCTCTTGATTTGATTTTGCTTGACATACACTTGCTCATGCATTCTCAATGGATTGCCATTGTGAAAGAGAAAAATAGACTCACATGAAGATTCAACAGGTGAAAGATAGGTATAGGTCACAATGACCATAAGAAAAAATATTAAAAAGATGGGAAGTACTATGAGAATCATGCCATGGATAAATATATGATATCCATAGTTTAATATCAGGCTATAATTGTGATGGATAATCACATGATTCAATTTTAGTTGGTTGCCCTTAAAAAGAGGGAAATGAATGCAGTTTGTAAGGGATGAGCTTAAGTTAGACAAATGATGATTTTTATCTCTATATAAAAATAGAAGGGATGTAGATATGATGCATTAAGAGGCTAAGGCTATGATTTTCCTTCAACAGAGGATAAATGATATGCTCCTAATCTATACATATGGTTTATGATGTAGGAAAAAAAAATTACCTCACTTACTCTTCTTTGTATTTGTGACATGTTGATTTTCCTTTAGAAAAAGATCACCAACACCAAATTGTCATGATTTGAGGTACTTATTATAGGCATGTTTAGCACACTCTTGTTAGAGATTAAGATTAGTAAGTGCAACTAAATGATGTTTGTCCAATAGTTCAAATTGAGATAACCATTCTTGATGATAGTCATCTTTAGAGAAGAGGTCTTGCAGATATATACAAAAAGATGGGATTTGGACCTAGAAAGGGAGTATAGCCTCCAATCTAAAGACTAGTGACAAAGGTGTAGCACCCATAGGATTGTGAATGTTCATACAATAAGCCTACAATGTAAAGGGAATATGCAAGTGCCAATCTTCTCCTGAGATATTGACCATTTTGGTGAGCATATTGTTAAGGGTTTTATTGGAGGTCTCAAGCTATCCATTTTCTTGTGGATGATAAGGTTATGAGAAACTATGTTTGATGCCAAAAGATTCAAAAAGACCTTGAATATACTTATTTTTGAAGGATTTATTGTTATCAGTGATAATTTTATGGGGAACACCAAAACAATAAATGATATGGTGATTGATGAAATTATTGATTTTATCAGCTTTAATTAAGATGAGAGTAGCTACTTCTACCGATTTAGTAAAGTATTCAGTTATGGTGATGATGGGTTGATGTTTCTATGAAGAATGGGGATGAATTTCTACATTGAGGTCCAAGCCCCATTGTGAGAAAGGCCAAAAGTCCCTAGATACTTGAAGACTATTACTTGGTGCATGATGAAGGTTAACATGCTGCTGACATTTGACACATTTTTTTACATAATCAAAATAGTCTTGGTTGAGAGAAGAATAATAATAGCTGAGGATGAGAATACACTTAGTGATGACAAGACCACTAAAGTGCCCTTCACAAACTCACTCATGCATTTCTTTGATAGCATATGAGGCTTCATGATTTTGTAGGGAACGAAAGAGAAGGCCATCAAAGCTGCACTTATAAAGGATGACCTTGAGTATAATGTGACATGAAGTGCCTTGAATAAATACTCTACGAGTATTTCTATAGAGATTGGGGGAATGGTGGCACTATTAAGATAGTTAAAAGGTTGTTGGTAGGAATAGTTAGCTGGGATATCTAATATGTTAACTATGGTAGGAGAACTAGATTTGATGAAGGATGGCTCAATGAGATGGTCGATAATAATGGACAATTTAGAATCCAAAGGTATGGATGAGATTCAGGAAGCAAGTGAAGTCATTCTATTATCAAACTTGCTCATGGATCAAGGAGTAGTTTGGATTATGTAGTGTTTAAATGTCATTAGTAAGACATCAAATAGGTGTTTGTATTGATGTAAAACATCATTTTTGTGTAGTTATGAACCATTGATTTGGTTAACCATAAGTTTGGAATCACCAAAGATACTAATTGTTTTGAATCATAAGGCCAACGTAGTTTGGGGACCTATCACAATGGCTTCATATTCAGTCATGTTATTGGTACATTCAAAGTCAAGCTTGCAAGATAGAGGTAAGGGCTCATCATAAAAGGGAATTAGGATCATTCCTATGCCTCCAACATGTTGGCATTTAGATCCATCAAAGAACATGATAACTTAGTAGGTAAAATCTACCTAATAGAGGGTAACAATATTCTCATTAGGGAATTATGAAGGAAGAAGCTAGATATATGATCAAGGGGCATCAACTACTTGATTGGCTATCAACATTCTCATTATTGATTTTTGTTGAAGAAACTCAAGATAAAATTTAACTGAAGAGTATAAACCACTTGGCCATTAATTGGTTTTGATAAGGTGAAGAATTCATATACTTGAGTGGATTGGTATTGGTAATGATGGAAGTTTTGTGGTTAATGAGGTAATGATAAAGCTTGGTAGCCATGAAGACTAATGCTAGATAAATTTTATCAGTATGGGTATACCAAATTTCATAGTTAATAAGTGTTAGGCTAATGCAATATTGGCTTTCACTTTATTTTTTCTATCTTGATGCGAAAGCATTGCTCCTAAGGAGTGATCAGCTGCTAAAATATATAGGTATAAAGTTCATCCTCTCATGGAGTAATAAGAACTAGTTCAGAAAGGTGATAGTATAAAATCCTTTTGACAGTCATGCCCCCATTTGAAAGAGGAGTCATTTTTAATGAGGTAATGAAAATTTTGGTAGGGGTCAGATAGTTGGGAAATGAAATGCTGAATAGATTGGAGTTTTCCTTGAAGGCTATAGATTTATTTAAGGTTAACAAGGGGAGACGTTTATAATATTTATTTAACTTTGGCTAGATTGACTTTGATTCCATGAAGAGAGATGATAAAACCTAGGAGTTTACTTGATAAGACCCCAAAGATACACTTCTTGGGGTTTAGGCAAACATGGTAGTGAATAAGGTGCTCAAAGACTATTTTAAGAACTGCTAGGTGATCCTTTTGAAGCTTTGACTTGTCAAGAAGGTCATCCACATAGTATTCCACAATTGTATGGATAAGGTCATGAAAGATGTAGGTCATTGCTCATTAGTACGTTGCACCAGTGTTCTTCAGACCAAAGGGCATAATATTATAGAAAAAAGTACCTTAAAGGGTGATCAAAGTTATTTTATGTTGATCTTCAAGGGAAATCAAGATTTGGTTATAGCCTAAAAATCCATCTATGAGTGAAAGCATTTCATGACCAACTGTAATATCAACAAGGTAGTCAATGATAGATAGAGGCAAGTCATCTTTTAGGAAAGTGAGGTTAAGATCTCGAAAGGCAACACAAGTGCAAAGTTCCCTAGTGAGCTTGGTAACTTTGATGATATTGAAAACCCATTAGGGATAATAAATAGGTTTGATAAAATTAATAGAGAGGAATCATTAGAGTTCTTCCTTTACAAAGAGAGCTATACGAAGGTGCATTCATCAAATATTTTTTGAAATGGGCTTAACATCAAAATGAGTGACAATGTTATTGGTGGTGATAATAGGGTCAATCTTAGGCATGTTAGTGTATGACCAAACAAATGTGATGCTACAGTCATGAATAAAAGTATAAAAGTCTTGTTTTTTGATAGAATCTAGGGATTGTCCAACTTTGGCGATACATGGGTTCTCATCGGTACCCAAATTAATGTCTAATGTGGATTATTTGAGCATAGTGGAAGTATCAAAAGGGAGATATTTTTGGATGGAGTGATCCTCTGCACTGAACTAGGTGAGGATAGAATGATCATCTTGACACTAGATGGTGTGGATGGTAGGGGATTGTTTTATGATGAGTTCAAGATGTGTGAGAGGAAGATTTATGGTAGCCCTAATATTTTAATAGGTTAGGGGTCTGAAGATAATCATTGAGTTGAAAAAAAGTTAGGTGGGATGATATTCTCATCCTCGCTTAGAGGTGGAGGTATACAAGATAGGGTAGAAACTGCTTCTCCTTCAATAGTAGGGGATATTACATGGTTTTATTCTTTAGCAAGATAAAGCTGAGCCCATGCTTCTCATGTGGGTTTTGATTTGCCATTGAGGTTAACTCGTGGGGGACATGCTTATATTTTCCCAAATTGAACCCCTTCGAGGAATACCTATCAAGCTATGTCTTGGCAAAGGAGGGTTTTTATAAATAAAAAAATCTAATGGTATAGGGCTAAGGATAAAAGGTGTTAATGGTGATTTTAAAAGGTTTGTCAATTCTTATATAGATGAAATGGGTCTTATAAGAGGGGCATCCCAGGGATATTATTTATCCTAAATTGAGATCATACCCTAATTAGGTGGTAAGTTGTCCATATTCATGAGGGGTAGGGAAAGCATCGAGACCCAAGAGGTGGTATTTTCATAAAAAAAGATGCTATAATTTTGATACTACAGATTTGATTATTGGTATTTGATTAGAGGAGATAGATGTGTTGATAGATACCACATGAGAAGAGGAATTAATGGTTTCTTAAATAGGTGATGGAAGTGGATCTAGTTTGGATGAAGATTTGGTATAGGTAAGCAAACAAACATCATTAGGTTGATATATCATATTTCATACTTTAAAATGACTTGGCCAAATTATATAGTAATCACTTGGCCCTCATGTTGCAATTTGATAGAACGATGTACGGTAGAGGAGACACAAGCCATGGATCAAATCCAAGGTTGTTCGAGTAGGATATTATATTGAAATTCCCCCTAGACCACATAAATAAGTTCAGGGAGCATACACATCCTAAAAAAATATGGAGGATAATAGTTCCTAAGGTAGTGGCCATGGTGTCATTGAAAGATATAATCATAATAGAGGTATTGGACATAATTTTTATAGGGAGCTTAAGTTCGTTATAGGCATGGGATGAGATGATATTGATACTATCCCTATCATTGATCATTACTTGCTTAGTGTGGGTTTAATTAATGTAGGTATTAATAAATAGAGGAGGATCAGGGTTCTTAGGATGGGTAGAAAGTATCTCTATGTCTTTAAAGGTGAAAAAGAGTGGAGAGATGCAAAGTGCCAATAGAGGCCTCAATAGGTTGGGTATCACCAGGCCAAACCTCAATGTTTCATCTAAACTCATCTTGGAAAGGATTTGATGAAGCTACTTAAGGACCACTCAATTAATTTGAAAGGGTTTGATTCAGTGGTACCCAAAATAGTGATTTTAGGTTGGGGTGATGGTAAAAAGGCATGGGTCTAGCTAGGTTGATAAGTGGAAGATGGGTATGTCCAAGGAATGGACACTTTAGCTTTTTCCTTATCCTTTTGTTGTGCTCATGTAATAACATTAATAGTGTGGGAAGGGGGGATGGTAGATGATTGGTTATGTTTCTCATCCTTTTTAGGTGAGAGTGAGGAGGTGGGTAAGATTTGGGCTATGGTTGGTTGCTAGAGTGACAAGAGGGTATCTAGAATGGAATTTGATAATAGATTAACTTATTGAAAAATCTAATCGATAATAATTTGGAGAGCCCTATAGTTCTCCATGTCATGTCCTGTGATTTGATGATAGCAGTAGATTTGAATGTCATCAAACTAGGTTTTTTGGGGGTTAGAGGGCTTAAAAGGTCTGACGGGTGGAAGGCTTAAGGTAGAGTTTTATAATTACCTATTCAAAATGGTTGAATAATATTCAACATAAGGTGATGAGATAATCAAAGAGGGAGGTTTTACAAAAGTAGGTCTCCTTGTGTAGGGAGTAGGTTTTGGGTTAGTTTTGGTAGTTACTCTCAGGTGAGGTTAGTGGGTAGATGTTCTACTATAGATAGATGGTTGAGAGGTAGAAGGTATAAAAGATGAAGTTTTAGACATAGATGGGAGGGTAGAAGCAACCAAGTTATCTAGGACAAAGTGTTTGGTAGAGGTATTGGTGGATGTTGTTATAAAAAATGGGGCAGGTTTTCTAGATGAAGAATAGGTAACTAGGAGGGTGGAGGGATGGGGTCACAAAATAGAAGGTAACTAGGAAAGGAGTTGTCTAAACCTATTGCATGGTTTGGTCTTGGGTAATTTTGGGCTCATGGCTACTTTGTTTGGTATGTTTTTTGTCAAGGCAAATGGAAAAAGATCTAATTTTAAAGGTGGGTGTATAATACTAGGCATAAGAAGGATTCCTAAGGTTTGAGTAGATTTGATGAAGAGGACATGGGATGATTTGGGTGGAGGTGGGTGAAATGTCCCCATCATGGCTTTTTTGAAAGAGGAAGGTGATGGATCTGCAATGAGTATAGATATGCTGGGAGATTTTCTCTAGTGGGGGAGACCTAGATGATGTCAATAAGTGGCTCTATCCATGTTAAGCTAAGAGAGAAAGTCAAATTTTTCAACTAATCGAGAAGAAGGCTTATATACTAGTCTCATACGTTGGGCATTTGGTTTAAAACAAAGTTTGATAGGGGGAGGAGAAGAAAGAGGTTTAACCTTTTTATTCTCTTCATCTAAAGGGGAGATGGTTGGTGGAGGAAGTTTATGAGTTGATGCTTCTTTTCTAGACATAACATCCATAGGAGGGATGATTGGTTGATTAGTTGGAGGTAGTGTAGCTATGATTGGTCTATCAGGTAGATCATTTGATAGAGGTTTTGAATATGTCATGATTTTCATGAATGAAGCCATGGTAAATGGTGGCTCCTCAATGTTGATTTTTGACTCTAAGGAAGGTATATATTTTTCCTCACTCAAAGGAGTAGGTGGATTTGTTGGGGAGGTAGTTGGTTCATTCATAATTGGAGTATCAAGAACCATATTAACCATATGGGTATCTTGGAAGTGTTTTACTTGATTATTTTCTTCTTTTGATGGGGAGTGATTAGGAAAAGCTAACTTGAAGATATTAAGAGCCTGGTTTTAAGGTACATTGGGATTATCAAAGACAAGTTCCCCCTTATCAATAAGGGATTGGACAATGTTTTTAAAGGTATTACACCAACTAACATCATGCCCAATTACACGGTGGAAGGAATGAAGATCATTCTCATTGTACTAGTTAGGAGTAGGATGAGAAGAATTAAATTATTGTGGGTATTTAATTGGTAGAAGTTTTATCAGAATGGCTTTCAATAGTTTGTCCCAAATTGAGGCATAAGATTATCCCAGTGAGGTAAACTAATTTGGGTTGTTTTGGTTTGGAAGATTAGAAGAGATTTCTTCACAAAATTTGGTGGAGGAGTGGTTTTAAGGATAATTATATTCATGGTTACCTTTACCTTGGTTCCCATATTAGTTTGGTTACCAGGTTTAGAAGAAGAGGTCTCATTGGTCTTAACGATGATATTTTTATTACATAACTTCAATTTATCTTCATTTATGGCTCTATTTTCTAGTTTTCATGCCTTGGTAAAGGATTCATCAAAATCTCAAACACTTTGGACACACAAGGTGGATGAGATGTGCTTTGCACAAGCATGAGCAAAGAGTTTGATCAATTATAGTTGAGGTAAAGAGAATGATAGTTGGTTGATAAGACATTTCCAACAAGCTAGGAAATCAGCTAGAGACTCATCTTTAAATTGGTAGATGGCATAAAGATCAATAATTGAGACCTTATTGGATATGTTGATATATAAATGGTCAAAAAACATCTGAGCCAATTTATTGAAAGAAAAGATGGAATGTTTGGTAATGGCATTATACCAGTCCAATAGTGGGCTAGAAAGTGAAATAGGAAATGTGCATAAAAGAAGAACATAATCATAAATAATCATGAAATTGAAATGCCTAAATGCTTTCAAATGCCACTAGGGATATTCTTTACTATTGAATTTAGTAAATATAAGAAGTTCTCATTGGGTAAGATATGTTCTGATAGGGACTAAAGGATGAATTGGTTTGTTATAGATTTGATCATAGAATAAGAGATTATGGGGTCTAGAAATGGATGACTCGAGGTTTGTCATCTTCTCAATGATCATTTTCATCAGAGCTATTTGTGGTGTTAGACTTAGAGGATTATAGATAACAAATTGTGGCTGAGAGGGGATAATATATTGATAATTCATTAGTGGTTAGGAGATTGCCCCATATTGAGAGGTAGGTATAGATGGTTGGATTCAAGATATATAAAGATACGTAATTTTTGGTGGTTGAATAATTTGGTAATGTTCTTGTGGGTTAGAGACATATCCAGGATTAGCTATGGTTAGAAATTCTTAAGAGGTGATCATAGGTTGAGTGGAAGATACATAAGGGTAAGTGATAGTCATTTGTTGGGTAACATGGAGATGCCCTTGTAGGTTGGGGACATAACCTAGGTTGGATATGGCTAGTAATTTTTGAGAGGTTACTATAGGTTGGGTAGAAGTCATGGTTGTGTTAGTAATCAAGGGTGAGGCAGTGACTTTGGTACTAGTAGGAGGTGTAGTAGTAGTCATGGTCATTACCAGATTATAAAGAGAGGTAGTGATTAATGAATCTAGGTTGGTAAAAGGTGGGTTTGACCTATAAATTCTAAGTACTCCCAAGATAGAGGAATCAATGGTAGGGGTAGAAAGGGTAAGGGAAATAAGTTCTTGGATGGGTTGATTTTCCCCCATGGTGCCAAAGGGGTTGGTGGATACAAACATTTTGGTAGCTAAAGGATGGGTAATAATATTCAATACTAAATGATTTGACATTAAATAGGATGGCTTAATATAAAGACACTCTATATGTGTGATTAAGATAGGGGTTCTATGATGTAAAGTATTATGATAATGTTGGAAGTTGATTAGGTTGTTGTCTAAAAGGGAAGTAAAGTTGAAATCCCCCTCAGGAACAATCTTAGAGATATGGGAAGGTTCAGAATGGTGTTATGAACTCTTTATGTTTGATCGATAGTCATCCATCGAAGAAGAGTTAGAAGAAACTAGGTAGTCTATAGATGGGTCTTGACTTGTTAATTCTTTTCAATGTTGTTAGGTAAGTACCATATAATATTATAATAAAATTACAAATAGATGATTTTAGAATTAAACATAGAGAAATAAAAAGGAAAAAACCAAATGAAAAGTCAACACAAACTAAGGTAATTAAAATCCTATGATTGATTAATTATCTCATCGTTTGGCTTATGCCTTAATGTGAACAATGTGTAGTAGATTTGTTTGTATATCAGGTACTAGATAAGAAGTTTAAATATGGTTTTAGGTTAGTTTTGGTAATAAAAAATAAATTTATATTGGAAGCAATACATGGCTTGGTATTGGAGCATACCCCCTCACTTCATAGTCTCACAACAATAAGGGTATCGGTTAATTAGCCAATATATATTGGTATCCAGAGTTTATACTTAACCAGAGAGCTAAGTTGGTCCTCCCTTTGGTGATGAAATCCATGTAGGATCATCGAGTAGGGTAAGGTGATCTGCTGAGTGGTGAAATCTCAGTCGGTCCTTATCTCAAGCATGTTATGATGTTTGCTTGATTTTATGATTTGGTTTTGTAACATAAGTGGACTATGCTTAATCCTAATTCTATTTAATTAAACTAGGTTAGCTTATAAGAGACATGTAATCAATATATGCATTAAGTTTCAAACCCAAATGAAATTTTTAGATTTCAATTATGAGCACACAAGTAGAGATACATAGATATAGATGCAGATAAAGAGAGAACACAAGTAAATACTAGGGTCCCAGTGGGTATGATATAATCTTTCACTCAAATTTTTCGATTATTCTAAAGAAGGAAGTAAAACTAGAAATACAAGTTGTGGTAGAAATACCTATTAAAAATGCACATGTTGAATCAGAAGATTGTGACAAAATCCTCATTCGCTAGGGGGGGAACCTATAGATAAGAAAGCACTCAAGCAAATTTTTTTGTTAGCTAATTAAGTGGCTTGCATAGCACCAGCTATATCCCAAAAGTGTAGGATTCCTTATGGGTTGTCAATCCATCATGTTTAAACAATCAAGTTGATAAACAAGAAATGAGGTACTTGCATCAGTAGTCTCAAGGTATTGAAATCAAATACAAGAAAAATTATTAGAAAAGTAGTCTATAAATGATCTAATTAGTGATGGACTAATTAATACTAGTGTTGAGGGTCATGGTATGACTCAAAAAATCAAAAAGGGGTGTACGAGTGGTCAGAGACATAGAAAATTATATTTAGTTAGGTGTAAGAGGGTCAAATTAGCTTGATGGTTCTTTTTCTTCCATAGGTGACTATTGGTGGTTAGGTCTGAACATCGATGGTTATGTCTGATCATCGATGGTTTACAGTCCAAATTTTGGGCTTGTCAATAGCTAATGATGGGACTCAAAATCAATTTTGGGAGTTCGGTGCTAGGTTTTCTAATTGAAAAAGGTATGAATGTAGATAGAAGATAGTAATCAAATACTTAAATCACTAGGATTGGGTTGATTGATCGATAGATGGTGTCAATTCATAGGTGGAATTTGGTTTGATTTAGGTATAATGATGGTGATTGGAAACTTAATCTAAGAGGCAATGGTAGATTAGCTCTCCCAAATAGATTTTTGATGACATTTGATAATGTTAGATGACCTGCAATAATAAACTCTAAGTACCTAAGCTCTTTATAATAGTTGTAAATGGATTGATCTCTTGCTGATCTCCTCTTCTTATAGGGAAGGGCCAAGATTGAAGTAGAAGTTTAAGAGGTTCTTATAATTATAAATTTCTCATGCAAGGTCTCATGATAGGATTTTCACAAATTATATTTAGAAAAGGTAAACGGGTGTTTTCTAGTGTTTTCATGCATGTTTGCTTGAAAATTCCTAAATGGTTGGGAATAACCATTTATGGTTATCCTGACCATCGATGGTGAGGTGACTAGCAATGGTTATCCTAACCATTGACAGTGAAGGCCATTAATGAGAAGTAGCCAATAAGGGTGTTTTTAAGGTTGATCAATTTAAACAAAAGTGGGTTTTGGTTTATTTAGAGGATCGAAGGATTTGTTTTAGGGTTTGATAGTCAAAATCCAAATTTGTGGGATTTTGGTGTCTAGACCCCTATAATATGATCTAAGATCATGTTATTTATAAGCATATTTTTAAATATAGCTATAAATATTCATGTATTTTTCAATGTAGATGACAATAGATATTTTTCATCCAAATTTGAATACAAATTATCTAATTGATCCAAATGCTCGAAAGATAATGGGAATTCCTTGTCAAAAAAAAAATTGGGTTTACATAGAATAATAATACCCTTTGGTTGTCCATTAACATTGATAATGAAACTCTTCCAAATTTAAATAATTCCATTAGTCATGTGAACTATAGCTTTGAAATAGAGTTTAGTTTCTTGGATAAAAATAATATAAGGATGGAGTTGGAAGATTTGAAGTTTAAGAGTAAATTGATGAATGAAAGTGCCACGACCACAAACATTCTAAATTTTAAATAATAGATAAGAGGATCAATATTTAATTTGTGATAATTCTTATGGTTGGCCTCATTTAATAATTGTTTCACATGTAATTATTGTTTCATATTCCCTTGCATTTGAGAAAGATATTTTTTGGTAATAAAATAAATCCATTATTTAGAGTTATATCAAGCAGAGGTTCTATATTATAGTTAAATGTAACACAAACAAATTTGAATATATTTTTAAAAACTTAGACGAAGTTAGAGTTTATTTTAGTTTTAGATATTTTCATTACAATTACGATTCTTTGTCTCATCAGCCATATTTCATTGATTAAATTGATCATATCAAACTATTACCACTTGGGATTGTCTAAATGTATTTTTTAAGATATGTTTTAGTGAACTCATTAATTAATTATTATTATTATCTACAATTTTTAAAATATATAACTTTTATTGATAATATTAAAAAATTACCTTGTCACCTAGTGAACCCAAAAACTAACAAGAATAAGAAAATTGCCAATAGGCCAAGATCTTGAAATAATATACATTATTGATTCATATTTATTAACTAAAACAATTATAAACCAAGACTATTATTAAATAATCCTAAACTCATAAATTAGAGTCTACATGAAAAAAAAAAACTAAAATCTAAAACAAAATATATTTTTAACAGCCACTATTTATAGTAAGTTTCCCATGCAATCACATGTGGCTCCAAAAAATTATTGAAATAACCATAATACTAAAATTAACCAATAGAACAAAATTCAATTGAAGTTGACGTCTAGTTCTAAAAATATATAATTTCTTAAAATAGAAAATTCTCAAAAAATCATTAAACGTTAATTTTAGATCAGATGATCATGTTTGGCCTCCAAAAAATATTGAAATAAAATATAAGTTAATAGAGAAGCTTAGGGAAGAAAAAAAAACTTTTTGATACAATTGTTTTGGCATGTTGAAGATCTCAAACAGAGTTACGGGTCAAAATTTATGGATTCTAGAGGGTTGGCCTATTTTTTATACATCATTCTCCTCTGGTTGAAAACTAATCAGCTTCTATGAGTTGTCCTAATTATACTACTACCATTTTTCTTTATCAATCTTCTTTAGCTCTCATTATATAATCCAAGTGTTTTTTTCTTGCTATAATCCTTCCCACTACACCAAACACCTTTTATAATCCCCTTGCCTTGTGCTTACTGTCTTCATATCCAAAACATACACTAATTTTTTTTCTTCTTCTTTGAAACCTACCACTCCCAGTTTAATTCTTCATCTTCATCATCTTCACCATATTATCCATGGAATTCATATAAATCTAAAATATTATATACTGGAGATATATCAAAATTTTGTGGTAAACATACCTCATAGGCATTATCATTGATTTTATTCAAAATTCTACATTGTCCAATTTTCATGTACTTTAGCTTATTGTATGTCCCTTTTGGAAACCTCTCTTTCCTCAAGTAAACCATTACCAACTCTCCTTATTCAAATATCTTGGGTCTTCTTTTGACATATGTTGTTGATTTATATTTCTCATTACTTTTATGTAACTTTCTTCTTACTCCTTGCAAATACTATATATGCTCCACAAATTCTTTTGCATCACCACTAATTCGATATAAAATTAGAAATTATATCAAGTATAAAATACCATATGAATTCTCCAATAAATTTTTTGAAAAGTTGACTTTCCTGTTGATCTATTCAATGAACTATTATATGCAAACTCAACACATGGTAAAGCCAAGTCTGATTACTTTGCTTTCTCTCCCACTATGCATCTCAATAAATTTTCCAAGATAATATTCATAATAGCTTTCTATCTATCTGTTTGTTGGTGATATGCACTAATGAATTATAGACCCATTTTCTTCCACACAATCCTCATAAAATGAATAATTCTTTTGTGTCCCTATCTAAATTAATAGTTTTTAGAACACCATGTAATCTCACAATATCCATAAAAAATAATTATGAAAATCTAGTGAAATCATTGGTTTTCTTACATGAAATGAAATGAACCATTTCATAAAATCTATCTATGACAAGAAAAAATGAATCATTAACTGTCTATGTGTTTGAAAATCATAACATAAAGACAATACTCAAATTTGTCCATTCTCCTCTTAAAATCGATAATGGCATGTAAAGTCTATTATTTTGTGAATGTAATTTAGTCACATGACATATTTCACTTTAAAACCTACCTTGACACATCTCTCTTCATCTTTAGCCAAAAATACTTTTCCTCCATAAAATCTATTATCTTCATCTTACCAAAATGTCTAGCCAAAGCACCACAATGTAATTCTCGTATTATATTGGTTCCCTTCGAAGAGATAACATTATCATATAATATACTCATCATAAATAGCATTTGTCCCACCAATTAATGGATTTCTGCATTATTCAACTATTTTTCCAAAATATGGACTAGTATCATATAATTCTTTAATAGGTTCAAATCCAACTACTTCAGTCAACATATTAGTTAATAATGCTACCCTCCTACTCAATGCATCACCTACTTATTTTTATTTTATTTTTTACTTTACATTTCAACACAAAAATATACCTCTACATGAAATAAACCCACTTTACATGCCTATTATTCAACTTATTTTGTGTATTCATAGATTTCATGGCCTCATGATCTGTAAACAGGATAAACTCCTTAGGCACTAGGTAATGCCTCTCATGCCTTAAATATTGAAAAATTACATACATTTTAACATCATAATTATAATAATAATTTTTTCTTACCTCATTCAATTTCTCACTAAAATATGTTATTAGCATTCCTTCTTCCTTAGCAATTTAGTAACCTCGCAGTTCTGCATAAACTGTTCTCCCTTATCACCTTCTTCCCTAGCAATTAAGTAACCTCAAACACTTTGTTAATATTATGCACCTTAAAATTTACTTTATCACATCTCTTTCTATTTTTCTCCAAAAATACTTTTCCTCCACTAAATCTATTGTCTTCATCTTACCAAAATGTCCAGCCAAACCACCACTATGTAATTCTCTTATTATATGGTCTCGTAAAGACCCAATTTGAATGTATAATTATTTCCATTTGAAGAGATAACCTTATTATATAAGATAATCATCATCAAAATTATCTATCCTACTTTTTACAAGGTTTGTACACTACATAACTACCTTGATAAAATATGGATTAGCATCATATAATTATTTAATAGCATCAAATCCCACTACTTCACACACCATATTAGCTAATAACATTAGCCTCATAATCATTGAATTAGAAACCTAATTATATTTTCCAGATTTATTTTTTAACACAAAATTATTCCCCTTTATCAAAGAAACCCACTTTGCATGTGTACTATTCAACTTCTTTTGTGTATTCACATACTTCAAAGCTTCATAACCTGTAAATAGTATAAACTCCTTAGGCACTAGATAATGGATTCAATGTCTTAATTCCTGTATATTTTCATGAAGTTCAACATCATAAGTAAAATAATTATTTCTTACCTCATTCAATTTCTCACTAAAATATGCAACTGACTTTCCTTTTTGACTAAGCATAGCACCGATTTCTACAAATGAAGCATCACAATCAACCTCAAAAACTTTGTTAAAATTTAGTAATTGTAAAATTGACCTATCTATAAATTATTCTTCAAAATTTCAAATATTTATGTGGCTACTCTAGTCCATGCAAATTCCTTCCCTCTCATGCAATCTATTATTGGTGCCACAATGCTACTAAATTTTTTATAAAATTTTGCTAAGCCATGGAAAATTTTTACTTCTATAATGATTTTTATAATATGCCACTAAACAATTGATTTTATATTTTTTCCATCCTTTTTCTCACCATTTGTTGAAACTAAAAATCTCAAAAATACTAAATTGTTCTGCATAAACTTGTACTTCTTAATGTTTACATACAACTTATCTTTTCTCAACAAATCCATTACCATTATAAAATGTTGTAAGTGTTCTTATTTAGTCTTACTTAATATAAAAATATCATCAAAACAAACAACCAAAAACTTACAAATATATTCTCATAGCACTGTATTTATCACCCTCATATATGTGCTAGGTGCATTAGATAATTTTAATCATATCACCATCCACTCATATAAGCCATACCTAGTATTTAATGTAGTTTTCCACTCATCTCCTTCTTGAATTAAAATTTGATAATACCACTCTTTAGATCAATATTGGTAAAATATTTTTATCATGCAAGAAAATCCATCATATCATCTAAATGAGGTATAAGAAACCTATACTTTATTATAATTTTAATAATTACTCTAATAGCAACACAAATTCTCCATCCTCCATATTTATTTGAAATTTTTAATGTTGGTGTTACACACGGAATCATACTCTCCCTTATCACCTTCTTCCTTAGCAATTTAGTAACCTATTTATTGAATTTTGCATGTTCTATTGGACTCATCTTATAAGCTGCCTGATTGGGTATAGATGATTCTAAAATCAAATAAATGTGATGTTTAATATATCTCTTTGGTAGTTAACCATTTGGTAACTCATTAGGCATAACATCTATATATTCTTTCAACACTCTTGCTTCTTCTATTAGTATTAGCATTATTTTTGTTTCTTCATTCTTTGCTACTAATGCATAATAACAATATGCTTCCTTCATATCTTAGATAAATTATTTAATAGAGATCATTATTTATTTCTTCTCTTCCTCTTTAAGAGGTAACAAAACTACCTTTATATCACCTTTAAAAAAAGTTTATGTGTTCTTTGCTATATCATGAACTACTTTAATATCAAATTGCTATGCTCTCCCCAATAACACATGACATGCATCAATCGAAATAACATCACACTAGATTTCATCATTATATGTTTTTCCTATATAAATTTTTATTAAACACCGTTTATCCACTGTAACCTCCTTCCCTTTCTTAAACCATGAAATCCAATAAGGGTTAGGATGTTTTTCACATTGTAAATTTAGTATTTTAATCATTTTTTTGAAACCATATTTTCACAACTAGCACCATCTATAATTACTTTGCATACCTTTCCACCCAAAGTACATCTTATTCAAAAAATATTTGATCATATCCATGTATCACCACGTTATTTATTATGTACTTGATAATTCCTTGGAGTTATCATACTTCTTCTCATCATGATATTTTTTCCAACATTAGCTGGTGTAACTTCAGTATTCTTCTCTTCTATTTTAATCTTGACTAGATTTACTCTTAGATGATCTTATTTCCTCTTTTCTTGATCTTGATAGTGCGGAGACTCAAATTATCTATGCCATTCTTCTTCACATCTATAAAAAACTTTAGGGCCATAATGATTTAGAAACCATCTTCTATCACCTTTATAATCTCATCCTCTGTAAAATTCTCTTCCTCTTTGTTGGTATTGAATTCCTTGCCTATTATCATCTTGCCTTTCTACACCATGTGACAATTGAAATTTATTGGTACTAAATCCACCTATGATGGTATTAAGCCCAACCCATCCCCTTATTATAATGGATTCACCTCTTTTTAGATCAATATATGTCTTTCTAAAATTTTATCTATTTTTTTTCTTCTTCCTTCAAAGCTAATTGATAAGCCTCCTCCATGTTAAGTATTATATGCATGCCGAATTCATCTTGAATAGAAAATTTCAAGCTATTTACATACTTTTCAGTAATTTTTTATTTTATTTGATCATACTCCACTCATATGAAATGTTTACAAAATTTGTATGTATACTCCTGTATATTGTGATCTTTTTGCCTCAAATTTTAAAATATTTTGTATAAGGTTTGTGCATAATCCACAAGAAGAAATTTCTCTATTAGATTCTTCTCCATATTCTCCCATAAATTATTCTTCTCTTTACCTTTTTTCTATCTCTCTTTCTCTAGGTGTTCGAATGAAATCATTACAGGACCTTTCAATTTCATGCATGCAAACTTTACCTTCTTGTATTCTCTCATAGTCTTCCACTTGAAAAACTTATCTATGCTATCCATCCAATATATCAATTCCTCTTATTTTAAAATGAATCCGTAATATAGAACATTAAAATTGATTCTTGTATTCCTTATTTATAAATCCCAAACCATCTTCTCTTCCATCAATGGTGGCTACTCTTTTTGTTCTTCTTCTTGCTAAATTATTCATCATGATATGTGTCTTCCTCATCACCACCTTGTCTTCTTTGTTTATTGATGATAACCTCCATTAATTATTAAACTTGACTTTGTAGCTATCATATAGTCTAGTTGATCTATGCAACACCTTCTCATCCTCTCAAAATTATTTACTCCTCCAAGATTCGAACTGGCGTTGATACTAGATAATGAACCCAAAAACTATCAAGAACAAGAAAATTATCAATAGACCAAGATATTGAAACAATAATCATAATTTATTTATATTAATTGGTTGCCATAAAAATAAACCCAAATCATGTTTAAATAAGACTTAACTTATAATTTAGAGTTGACATGCAAAAATTTAAAAAATCTAAAATCTGAAAACACATCTATTTTTAACAAACACTATTTATAGTAAGTGTCACATACAAGCTCACACAAATATAAATATATATATTTTAAATGACCTAAATACAAAAATTAGCCTATGGAATGAAATTCAACTAAAGTTGACTTTTGGTTCTAAAAATGTATAATTTATAAATATAGAAAATTCCCAAAAACATTATTAAACATTAATTTTAGACCTTCAAATGATCATGTTTGGCCACCAAAAAATATTGAAATAAAATCTAAGTGGATAGAGAATCTTAGATCTGAATCAAAATTTTTTATATGATCATTTTATCATGTGGAATATCTCAAATGAAGTTATGGGTCGAAAGTTATGGCCTCTGGAAGGTTCACCTATTTTTTGTCTCATTCTCCTCTAGTTGAAAATAACTCAACTCCTATGAATTGGCTTGATTATACTACTTCCATTTATCTTTATCAATATTATTCATCTCCCATTCTATAATATAAGTGTTATATTATTTTTAGAATCCTTTCCACTACACCAAATACCTATTATAATTCCCTTACCTTGTGCTCACTATCTTCATATCCAAAACCTGCACTTTTTTTTCTTTCTTTTTATTTGGAACCTACTGCTCTTAATTTAATTATTCATCTTCTCCATCTTGTCCATGGAATTCATATAAATGTGAAATTATATATATATATATATATATATATATATATATATATATATATTCTATGATAAACTTACCTCATATTTATTATCATTGATATTTTTTAGAAATTTGCATGGTTCAATTTTTTTGTACCTCAACTTGTTGTGTGTGACATTCAGAAATCACTCTTTCCTCATGTAAACCATTACCAACTCTCCATCAAATATCATGGATCTTCTAACATCGGTTTCCGCTTTATATCTCTCATTAATTTCTTGTAACTTTCTCTTTACTCCTTGTAACTATTGCATATGTTATGAAAATGCTTTTGCATCATCAATAATTTGATAAATAATTAGAAACTATACCAAATCTAAAATACTCATAGGATTTATCTCATAAATAATTTGGAAGGGTGACTTCCCTACTAATCTATTCACTGAATTATTATATGCAAACTCGACCTATGGTAAAGATAAGTCCCATTGCTTTGGCTTCTTTCCCACTATGCATCTCAATAAATTTTCCAAGCACTTATATATATATATATATATATATATATATATATATATATATATATATATATATATATATATATATATATATATATATATATATATATATATATATATATATATATATATATATATATATCTGTGGGTGATATGCACTACTGAGTTGTATCTTAGTACACATCTTCTTCCACAAAGTCCTCAAAAAAATATTATAATTTTTTTTCCCTATTTGATGTAATAGTTTTTGGAACACCATGCAATCTCAAAATATTCATAAAAAATAATTATACAACTCTAGTGACATCATTAGTTTTCTTTCATGTAATGAAATGAACCATTTTGAAAAAGTTGTCTATAACAATAAAAATTGAATTGTTACATCTTTATGTGTTTGGCAATCCCACCACAAAATCCATATTGAAATATGTTCATAATCTTCTTAGAACTAGTAATGGAATTTATAATCTAATATTTTGTGCATGTACTTTAACCACTTGACATATTCTACACCTTGTAACATATCGTGGCACATATCTCTTCATAATTATCCAAAAATAGTTTTCCTACACTAAAGCTATTATCTTCATCTTACCAAAATGTACATCCAAACCACCACTATGTAATTTTTTTGTTATATTATCTCGTAGAGACACAATTGGAATGTATAATTATTTACCTTTGAAGAGATAAATTTATTGTATAATACACTCATCATGAATACCATCTATCTCACCTGTTAATGGATTCCTACACTGTTGAACTACCTTGTTAAAATATAGATCAGTATCATATAATTATTTAATAAAATCAATTCCAACTACTTCAATCACCATAATAGTTAATAATGTTAACCTCATGTTCAATGCATCAGCTACATGATTTTGTTTTCTTGATTTATATTTCAACACAAAAGTATACGCCTACAAGAAAGAAACCCACTTTGCATGCCTACTATTCAACCTTTTTATGTATTGATATACTTCAAAGATTCCTGATCTATAAATATTGTAAACACCTTAGGTACCAGATAATGCTTCCAATGTCTTAATTCTTATACAATTGTATAAAGTTCAACATCATAAGTAGATAGTGTGGAAAATCAAATTCTATATCTTTCTTCACCACAACTAAAATAAACATAAGATCTACGCTAATTCAGAAACCATCCTCTAACACATACATAACCTCATCCTCTCTGAAATATTCTTCATCTTTATTTGTAATGAAACCCTTATGTATTACCATATTTCCTTTTTTCACCACATGATGATTCACCTTTCTTGTCATTAAATCCACATTTGGTGGTATTAAACCCACCTCATCCCATTATTGCATGGGATCCACATTTTTTTTGGACCAATAGATGTCCTTCTAAAATTTTATCTATTTTATTTTATTCTACCTTCAACGCTAATTGATAAGCCTCATTTGGGTTATGTATTATATGTATGCTTAATTCAACTTGAATTTTTTTTAACCATTTATATACCTTGCAGCCATCTGCACTTTTGTTTCATCATGCTTCACTCATATGGAAATTTTATGAAATTTGTCTCTATACTCCTCTATAATGTGATTTTTTTACCTCAAATTTTGAAATCTTATATATAGGGTTTGTGTATAATTCATAGGAAGAAATTTATCTTCCAGCTTCTTCTCCATCTTTTTCCATGAATTAATCTTCTCTTTACCTTTCCTCTGTCTCTCTTTCTATAGGTTATCCAATGAAATCATTGCACTCCATTTCAATTTCATGCATACAAAATTTACATTCTTTTCTTCTCTCATAGTCTTCCACTTGAAGAATTTTCCATGCTATTCATACAATCTTTCATCTCCTCTAGTTTTAAATTGATTATAATATAAAACATTAAATTTGATTCCTTCATTCCTTACTTCAAAATCTTGAACCATCATCTCTTCCATCGATGGTGGTTACTCTTGTTGTTATTCTTCCTGCTAAACCTTTTCATCATAATCTATGTCTTCCTCATCACCATCTTCTCTTCTCTATAGATTAGTTATAACTTTTTTTAATTTTTGAACTTGAATATATAGTGCTTGTATAGTTTGATTCATCTCTACAACACCTCATTGTCCTCTCACAATTCTTTACTCCTCCAAGATTAGAACTTGTTTTGATACTAGTTAATGAACCTAAAAACTATCAAAAATAAGAAAATTATCAATAGGCCAAGATCTTAAAATAATACTCAGAATTGATTTTGATTAATTGCTTGCCATTATTACAAATCCTAACCATGCTTAAATAAGTCTCAACTAAAAATTTAGAGTTGACATGCAAAAATTTAAAAAATCTAAAATCTAAAAAATATATTTATTTTTATCATGTGTGGATCTAAAAATTTCCAAAAATAACATAGATATCAAAATTAGCTTATAAAATAAAATTCAACTAAAGATGACCTTTGGTTCTAAAAATATACAATTTCTAAATATAGAAAATTCTTGAAAAAAATCATTAAATGTTAGTTTTAGACCTTCAAATGATCATGTTTAGCATCTAAAAAATATTATAATCAAATCTAAGTAGATAGTGTAGCTTATGAAAGAATCAAACTTTTTGATACAATCATTTTGGCATGTAGAGGAGCTCAAACAGAGTTATGGGTCAAAACTTATGGCCTCCAAAAGGTTTGCCTATTTTTGTGCATCATTTTGCTTTGGTAGAAAACAACTCAGCTACTACGAGTTTACCTAATTATACTTCTTGTATTTGTCTTTATCAATCTTCTTCAGCTTCCATTCTATAATTCAATTATTGTCTTCTTGATGTAATCCTTCCCACTACACCAAATACCTATTATAATTCCCTTTCTTTGTGCTCCCTATCTTCATATCCAAAACCTCCACTATTGTTTCTTTCTTCTTCTTTGGAATCTATTGATCCCAATTTACTTATTCATCTTAGTCATCTTCACCATCTTATCTATTTAATTCATATAAATCTAAAATATTAAACACTGGAGATATATCAAAATTATATGGTAAACTTACCTCATAGGCATTATCATTGATTTTCTTCACAGTTCTACACGGTTCAATTTTTTTTTACTTCAATTTATTGTATGTGCCTTTCAAAAATATTTCTTTTCTTAAGTAAACCATTACCAACTCTCCTTCTTCAAATAAATTAGATCTTACTTGCTTTAATGGTAGTGCTTCAATGTTTTGTGGCTTGTGTTTGTGAATAATTCAAAAACATTTAGCAAATATTCATTAACTAAATTTTCAATGTCATAGAAAACACTCCCTATGTCTTTCTCAATCATTTTCAACTTTCCAATGCCATACACTCAAAACAATTCATGTTGTAGTAGTAGATTCATATAATAATAGCTTTCACAACCTTAGATAGGTAGCTTTTAAAATCTTTATGATCGTTTTCAACACACATGTAGAGGAATGATGCCTTCCATCTATGTAAAATGCCTCCAACACTCTTTCCAATGCCAAACAAATTTTAAATAAAAAATTAGTTAGGGAAAATATTTGGCTTCAATGGCTTCTTTCTCAGGATGCTTTGTCAAAGCTCTAATACCACTAATAGAATGTGAACATAAATTAAATGGAGGATTAAATATATAATTATTTTTTAATTAAACAAAAAATTTAATAATTTTTTTTGGTAAGTATATCGTTTCCTAAAGTTAAATAAATTTTCACAGAAATTTATATGTGACCTAACAATCCAACATCTCATCTTATACAATTAATTATTAACATGGTGACTAATTTTAATCATTAATTACAACTAACAATACTAATTAATAATATTAGCCAATACACTATAATAGGTGTCTTTAAAGAGATACATGCCTTTATACAATGTTAACAAACAAATGTTAATAAACTAGATTCATTTGAATCAAATGACCCAACAGAGTCTTAAATATTATTTTTTCTTTTAATATTCAAATTGTTATTTCTGATTTAAATAAGGAGTATAAGAAATATTCATTTATAGGTACACATGTTTGGGACTCAAACTAAGAACATTGAGCCAAATTTGAATCATGATTCCAAGATAAAGAAAATTATTGAATCCATGTATGAATGGAAAAAGAATAAAATACTAACAGGATATGCTAATCAATGGTTAAAGACCTTGTGTATTTAGCGTATTGTATGTATTTTTATTTCAATCACTTGAAAGTTATTAGGAATATATTTTAATATTTCTTAATATATGGATAATTTACATGAAAGTTTGTGAATGAATGTTCTTTATAATTTTCAATTGATTAAATAAGTATTATTTTAATATTGTGATCTCTAATTAAAAATAATTAAACTATTTATTTGTATTTTAAAATAATATATTTATTTTTACTATAAAACCAAATTTAAAATATTATTTAACATTATACAAAGAAAAGAAACTAAAAATATCTGATAAAAAAGTCGAAAGAAGGCAAAAAATTAAAAACTATGCCTCTTTGCACATAGTACCCTTTCAATTATGAAATATTAGTGATGAAGATTTGAGAAATGGAAATAGTAAACATTAAATACAAAATGGACTCTGTCTCAAGTAAAATGTGACTAAAGAAAGTAGTAATTTTTTCTTTAAAATTAATTTTATCGATGAATATATCAAATAAAAACTTCTTCAACTATAAATCGATCCAATATACATAAAGAAAACAATAATATCTGTGTTTTACTAATAAAGACATATATAACATGCATAATAAACATGATATATATACGAAAATGTTCACGCATATATATATATATATATATATATATATATATATATAAACCATGATCTTAAAGTTTATTTTACATTGTTTTATGTGCTTAAGCCACCTCGTGCTTAGGATTGTCTCGTTGGATTTATTTGAGTCATTGGCGGGTTGTTAATTGAAAACTGTCTTGCAAACCGTATTACATAGTCAAACTCTAATTTATTTGAAAAAATTAATATTATTTTGGAAACGTGAAAAGTGCATAACTATTATAATGGAACACCATTTTTTACAGCGTGTAAACCTTCAATTTAAAAAAAAAATAAAAATGATTGAGATAAAACTTTTCATCTTCTTGTATCGCATATATTAAGAAATTTTTAAATGCGCAATTTAACGTAGTTTATTTTTTATTTTAAATTTTATTCCTTTTTTTTTCTTCTTACATTTTGGAGCAAAAGAAGGAAGGTGGAGCATAACAATTCGGAAGGAAATAAAGAGTTGTTGAGGACCATTGATTGCTTTCAATCAGTTTTGGAAGAAATTGCTATGTGGTGCGTTGACAAATTTGTACAAATATTTATCACAAAGCTATTCCAAAGGTGTTTTAGTTTTTTTTCCCTTCTCCAAAGAGAGATAATGAGGTAATCCCCACTTTTTAAGTAATTTATTGTTTTTGTAGTTTAATTTCTCTCCTTTATTTGCTCGGCTTATCATTATATTAATGAAATTTGTATTCAATAGATTGTAATCAATTCAACTTTGTTATTAAAATGAATATCTTAAATAAATAAAAGGTTGTGGAATTTTTATTTGTGATTTATGCATATGAATAGTGGTTATATTCATTTGTTTTACAGTGTGGTTTCTTTCAGAAGTGTGCATCAATTTTGTTGTGGTTATGTTTTTGTTGATCAAGTGAGATATCAATTTCGTGGATTACATTCAATTTAATTAATTAAATTCATCTTCCTTTTAAAAAGCATTTCCTTATTTTTCCTTTCTTTTATCTTTTTTTATAAATCATTTGACTAGAGTTTCGATTAGTCTGAGTGAAATCAACATATCCACATTAATCTTGATCAATATACTATTTCATTTCCATTTCATTATTACACTATTGAATATTTAAATGCAATGGAATGAATAAAATAACTAAATGTATCATCATTAAATTGAACTCAAAACACTAATTTAATCATGTTAGAAATTTTTTAAATGTACTATTTCCATTGTTTGCTAAAACATAACTAAAACTCATCCTTCAACTAAATGACAAAACTACACTTTTCCCTAATTTGTCTCAGACATACCTTCTATTTAAATTTTATAACTAGCAAATATTATTTCTATTGGAATAACTCCGTATGAACCAATTGAGTTACCTAGTACTCCATAACCCAATAATAAAAGACCTTGGAGAGACCGTACATGTATCCTTCTAACAAACGATGGACAGATGGTCATCCTACTTGAGATGGTACGCTGAACAATCCATCAACATGTATTATATCTTTAAAATAGTTGCCTAATTTCTTAGTAAACTCATTAAATTATTGAGATTGTTCAAATATTTATATTCTAATGAGAGCTTATCTCAATTATTTATATGTAAAGTACTACAACATCACATGGGTCTCATCTTTTAGTTTTCATTTCCTCTACAGTTTTACATATATTGAATTCTTATGGTTCTATTTAAGAAATAAAATGAAAAATAGTTATATAACACAAATTTATACACATTTTGATAATTTCTCTATTTCACTTTTTAGAAATATAATAGTTATCTAAACATAAATTATTCAAATTTTGATAAATTAATAATTTTTTTATACATTTATTTTCTAATATAAGAATGACTACATAACCCAAATTTATACAAGCTTTAATAAGATAAATAATCAATTTCAATATCTACAGTTTATTTTCCGAAAAAATTTAATAAGTTAAAAAATTCTTTTAAATTTCACTATTTTAATTTAAAAAATTAAAATAATTATACAACCAAAATTAATTCATTCTAATTTTTATAATTAATTATTTATTTATTTTATTTTACATCATCATCTACATTACATTTTGAAGCTAAAATAATTATAAAATTAAAATTTATACAATCTTTGATAAGACTTTAAAAAAACCACTTTTAAATTCTTCAACATTCTACAAATAAAATGTCTGACAAGATATTCATCTTTGATTTCTCTACTTTACTTCCCATATGCAATGAATCAATAATTGGATGGCACCAAGTAGACGAAATGCTGATCACGCTGAAGAGGAAGTGGCCATTAAAAAAATATGTATTGGAAAATGGATACATTCACTTCTGTCCACAAATTGTTTTTTATAATGACGTCGGGGATTTCCATAATCCCGTAATTATCATATTTTGAGGCAATCTTTGCATCTGAATAACCCAATTAAATATCTCTGAAAAACCATAAGTGGACTCGTTGAAAAGTCCGGTCTTACACGTTCATTTGAAACCATTAAAAAATAACGGACTTGACGCTAAATACAAGAATTCATGCATAAAATCAACATCAAATATTTGTTTCTTACATTAAATAGTATTTTCCGGTAGACTCAAAAAAGGTCGCATTTACAAAATGAAAAAATAGTAATAAAAAGTAAGTTCTGTCAGACTTAATGGAATCTGTTAGCTTGGTGATATTATATACAATTATTGTTTCATTCTTTTGGGGCCATATTTTGACATAATACATACACTGTACTGTCAATTTTGTTTACAATTTCACGACATTATATGTATGATATAAAGGTTTTGTGTTACATTACATAGGGTAGGGAATGTGGGTAGATCAAATCCTAGCAATTATGGAGACGATAGGAGATGTTTCATGAAGTTTGATTTTTACGGCGAGAAGACAAAATTGTGTTTTTGCTATGCTTCACTTGAAAAAAAGGATTAAATGTGCGCCATTAAAATACTCATTGGAAGGAGAGAACCCATTGTTCCAATCTCTGATTATGTCTTTACTTATTATAATTCAAGATGCCCCGTTCCCTCCCACATACCTCCAACAACATCCTTGTTTTGCATATGGCATAGTACTAGAATTTTCCCACAAAATTATTAGTTAGACTTGTAATTATGGACTGTTATTGTTATATGTATATAATGGGAATGTAGTTTCAGAGCACACTACATCCGTAAAATATTTAACATCTTTCAAAATTGAACCTCAACTATTACACATTTCCTGTCCAATTCAAACTATTACTTTTGTTGTATTAAGAACATTTGTGATATTTTGAGACCTAATATACTCTAGAACAAAGGTAAAAACAAGGATATATTTAATCGAAACAAATTATTGAAATACATTATGAAATTTCAAATTATTTCCATGTGAAGATGGAATCCCTGATTCTCGACACATTTGTGCAAGCTTCTCACAATGCAACTCAAATTGAATCGAAGTAAAGGATGAAGAAGCATGTCATTTTTTCATCTGATTCCATGCACAAGAGCTAGCTTGCACATGATTTTATTCTCCAACACTAAATTAGAATGCTTTTTTCAAAGGAGATAAACACAATAAGGGAACATAGAACATGAAGATTAATATGCCTTGTATCTAAGACAAAATCAAGAATAATTTTGTTAACAAATGTGTCCATCAACATTATTTGTACACCCATAATGACATTGAATGTCATGTGTATGAATCCTTGCTTCCATAATTCACATTATGTCCTACACAGACATAATACACTTACCCATATACAACTTTTCTTTGCACCCACACCGCTTCCATAAAGACCTTTCAGAACTTATAACTCCTCTCCCACACTAAGGTTTGAGTGAAAGTTCAACCTCTCCATGTTATCATTAACAATGGAAACCATATGAATATCAACATGCAAGCCACAATCTAACTCCTTAGCCTTGCTAATATTCTCCATCCCAAGCCATATTACTTTGGGTGGCTCGAACAGGGGAAGGATATATAAGTATGAATGTAATACACCATCTCATACAAATTCAACTATATAGAGGAAACCATTACTTATGGAATCACACATGTATAAGTTTGCACATATTATAAGGGAGGGAGGGGCATATTTGTACAACTAAGATTATGTTTATCAAGGAATATAGCAATAATGGATCATGATTTCAAAATATCACTTCATCAAAATTTTAGCATTAGATCCAATGACAAATGTCACCTTTGTCTCTATCAATTAATGTCATAAAATTGTCTCACACGTGCTAAAGCTCATGTTTCTCAATTCTCATCATGAGGCACCTACATGGGAAATAAATCAATCGTTGGAAATGAACTCAAAACAATCAATGTCATAACAAAAACAACTCAACAAGTTACTAAAGTAACAGAATGGAGTCTTCCTAGAGCCTTGAGTTCTTCCTACACTCTGCGCATAAAAATTGACATAGTTTTGGTCTTTTTGTATCCCCTCTTCTAAATATTCATCTATATTGCATCTAATTTTGGAATAATGATAAATTTTGACACAAAATACAAGAGCTAATTGATTAGGGCAAGACAAGCACTAGCTCCTCTCCTTGTAGGGGTATGATAGTCCTCGTAACCAAGAACAATGTGTCTTGGCATTTATACATAGACTATCATGTACTCAAAAAATAATTGTGAAAATAAATATCCATTGTCACCTATTGTAGACATATTTTACTAGATCAAGGGTGCACAATAATTCACCAAGTTTAACATGATGTTAGGGTAGCATCAAGTATCAATCCATCTTGAAGACGTTTGAAAGATAGTTTGAAAGACATTGGAAGGATTGTAAAAATGTCGAACACATTGAATGATAGTGACTAAAATAAAATAAATCAAACAACATTCATCACAGAAATAAAGAATTGATCCCATGTTGAGTTCACAACAACCTTATTTAATCTATAATTTTAGAAGTGAGCTTGAATTACACAACGAACATTATAATTTAAAGTTCTCGAGGTGAAGAAAATTAAATGTTTAGCATAGATATATTAAAAGGCAACCAAGATTCAATTAACACTGCATAGTATTTTTTCATAATCAAAATTTTCATGATATTATAGAGAGCCCAATTTAGGTAGAGATAAGTCTGAGTGACTCAAAGTGAAGTTGATTTCCCAAAATATTTCTAAATATCTTTGTGAAATTTTAGTTGTTTGATGTATAACCCTTATGATTATTTTAATTATTATTATTATTTCTCTTTTCTCAATGGTCTATAATGCATCAATCAAATAAGTCTTAATAATTTCTTTAGGTCATATTTTTATTTGTTTGAGTGATGAAATGGTATTCATAATTGTGTAAATTATGTCTCTTTTGATTATCATTGCAATTCGCATTTAAGCATTGAGAAAACTTTAAGTCCCAATGAATATAATATACTAATTACATTTGATTGATCATCCATATTTTGTATTTAATTTTTATTAATGTTTCATCTAAGACTTTTTCACTTTAAATGTTTTACAAATATCTCTATTAACATGAACTATGTTGTATATGAACCAATCTAATTATTTTTATTTTTTTAATATTTTAACAATTTATCTTACAATATTAAATTGATATTAGTCACTCTAGCATATATTGTAGTCTTTGTTTACATTTTGTCTAGCATGTGGTTATGTTTGCTACTAACAATAAGTTGATTAATATAATCATAGCAGTTATGTCTACCATCTAGATCTATGTTCCTATGATATTATTTAGTATAATATTTACATTTTAGACTGATTTAAGGCTCATGTTTTCACTTGGATATGTTTCCCTATATTAAATCTATCTTTAGTGTATAAGTAATTGTGTATCACTATAGCAAATTTGTGGCATTTTTTTTTAATTTTGTGAGGGATATTTAAAGGTACTAACTTAAGAGCCACAAATTTGGCACCATTTTTGGAGATTATTATGTTCACTTTATCATTTAGTATACTCCTCTCCATTTGATATGTTTCTCATGTTAGTTTAGTTAGTCTAATTTGAAATATCTCTTATCTTTGTTATATATCTTTAGAGTCATAAATTATATTCAATGTGGATATATTAATTCATTTTGTCTTATCAAATTTTCCACTAGAATAAACATTAATAGCCAAAAATTTGCACCCTATAACTTAGATATGAATTCACCTTCATCATATTGATGATTTTTTAATGTCTTCAAACAAATAATCTATTTGGATTGTAAAGTTTAGTTTAGATTTTTTTAATTGATGCACATTATTTTGATATAGCACCAAATTTGACAAGATGGATGGATTGAGTTACGATTTAAATAAATATTCCAATAAGACATTACACACCTAATTTAATTTCATAAATTCTTTTACCTAGAGAAACCAAGTATGGAGGTTTATGGATTGCCTAGGTAAGTTTTCTCAGCATTATTTTAATTAGTTTACTACTATGAATAATATTGTTTGTCCAGTCTAATTGGTATTAAGGATATTTCAATTCAAGATTTATGTGATAGTCACTTATTATTATTTTCTTATTTTTAGTTATAATTAGTGCAATAATATTATTTTGGATTAAGAATGATCTATTTTTTAATAATGGTAATAATTGATTTGAATATTGATTCAAAAGTTAAGGATGTTTTAAGTTATAGTAATGATCACAATCAGAATTAAGGATGTAAATGATCACAATCAACTTCATATATCTTTCCAAAGATTTAAACTTGGGTGGGGCTTGGAACAACAAAACTACGTAATCAACTCACCCAAATATTATCGACAAGTTAAACTTAATTTTATATGCATAAAAAAAAACAAATAACAAGATTTAATGAAACAAATATGAGAAATGATATTAATTGATCATTTTAATAACTTTAGATATTTAAATATAGGTTCACCAAACACAAATTTGTGGTTGTGGAAAAAAATAAGAGACAACCATATAATGTAATCATTATTAGAAAGATAATATATTAATTGGGCTAATACACACAAGTGAAGGCTTAATGCTCTGCTAAACTTTCTCAAAGCTCTTGGTGATAAAAGTGTTTAGAATTGTGATAATGACAAGGATAAGGGTGGGAGTGGATTTATTGATTAAAACTATGCCCAATTTATTGGGAACCACATGGGAAAGTGATTTTGAATAAGGAGGAACAATGTTAATAACACATGATGTCTTTCATTGATGCCCAATAAAGGTTTTAAGGTACTTCATCTCTAGATTTATATTCTAAACCCTTAACCTAAATTTGCCTCATTACACTAGAATATATTTATCCAAGAAATAACATAAAACTCTTTAGATAACTTTTTTTCTTAAAAAAATAGCTTAATTTTTACCTTCCTAAATGTTAAAATAAATTTTCAGATGAAAAATGTGTCTTTGGGAAAATATATTCTAGGATGAAATTTCTGTCATTATGGCTAAATTTTATATGAATATGAATAGAATCCATGTGTACGATCATGTTCCATGAAAACATCCGAAGCATAATGGGTTTGAAATGAGATTTATTCCATCTCCAATCAAATTGTGCCTATAAATGAAACCAAAAGATACACATTATAGACTTTGTTGGGTTGTAGACGATCATTTGGGGATTGACATACCCATATCCAAAATCATATCCCAATTAGAACATCATGCTAATGTAAACACATAAACATGAGTTTTTTCAAATCAACAACAGTTTTCAAGATTATAGTAAATCTAACATTATAGACAAATGGAGAAGGGTTGAGATTCCATTTCTTCCTATTTTTTACAAAGGAAACTGATAGTTATACACTATTTCAGACTTGTAATGGGTGAAAGGTGTGCTAGAATACCAATCATGATCTCTTTACTAAAAATAATGGTGATAGTGGTCAATTTTATGAAGATATTCAGTGAGGGATATTATGATGATTTCAATTTAGGTTTTAAAATACCTTCTTATAATACTTAAATTGTGTTTAAGTGCATGTAAATTTAGTGAATAATGATAATTATATTAAAAAACAACAGTAACAATAATGACAAAACAAATAATATATAATAAATGGTAAAAATTACATATTTGAATAATTTTATATCTTTAAATGTCAATACACTAACAACAAGTTTGTCATTATGGGTGAAAATATAAAACCACCAAATTAAGTGATTATGAATCAGAAGGCCACATATGCACTACTTTGATACACTCATAAGATAAAGTTTAATGTCCAAATGTTTTGGCAGGGACTGGGGTGATGTGAAGGAGGGAGTGAAAACATTGCCACTTCCAAAAGTTATTTACTATAAGGAGTTCTAAATGAAATTTAATGATTAATTAGAAGTTTTCCATCTCAATTTCCTTCAATGGCACTAGTAACCTATTTAACACAATGATTATAACTAAAATTTTATTATGAATAAGGGCCATGCAACCTACATCTTCAAGTATGCAATAAATTTCCCAATCATATGGTAAAATCATCTCCACCTTTAGCATTGGCTCATTAAAATATTTAAATAAATTTTCAATATTGACATAGGAAAGCCTAGACATAGCATAACAAGCATGGGTTATAGGGAGGAAGTTATAAAAAAATCTTCAATTCATCAATAAAAGAAAGAGGCTTCGTAGTCTTGTATGAGACTTTGTTTTCTATCATTTTCATCACATTGCTTAGTATTAAGGTGATAGGGGATGTTTGAAAATAAAAACTATTTCACAAATAATTAATTGTTTCTTAACAGATAATCCATTATCATTTGAATTGAGAAATTCAAGGTGTAAGTAAGAAACTTGTCTGTAATATTAGATTTTAGCACATTAAATACTCGAACAAGGAGAAGCATATAATGTTTCAAAAATATTCATTGCATTTTTTATTGAAACTTCTTCAAATAACATCATAAAGGAATCAACAAAATGATTATTTTACAAGCTCGTAGAGGCATTAATAAGAGGAATATGCACATAGACTTCAACAAAAATAAATAAAAAATAATAAGAAATATGGAAACTTTTTATAATCAACCATAATAAATTAAAAAATGTTAGATTGTTACCTAATAATAGGATTTAGGCCATTCAAATATATTTGAAAAGCATATCCATACACTTTGTGAAAGGGCCAAAAAAGTGGGGTGCGGAGGGGAGATTTGAAGATGGAAAGGATTAAAGGCTATTTATTTTAGTCATATTTGTTTATAAAAATATATTTTAAAAAATATTGTAAGTTGTACTTTGGAAGATTAAGCCCTTATTATGTCCTTTCTTATATATTCAAAATATTGTAAAAACTATATTTAATTTTGATAAATACAATTTTGTTAGGTCAAACAATAAATGAGAGAAGGTATTTTATTCTAAGCAAAACATATTTAATAACTATATTGAATAATTTATTTAGGTCTCCAACTATAAATATGGTGATTACTTTCTTTGAGGATGAAATTGATTTTCCATCTGTTCTTAATATGACCCATAGAGAAAGGCTTCAAGATAATCTTTTTTGAATTTCAAGACCCACCAAGTTTCACATGGTTTTGTACACCTCACAAGGGAAGTCAAGCTCTGAGCATTTAGGTCAGAGCCCACCAAGTTCAATATAGTTTTTTATATCTCACAAGGGAATTTCAGTCATTGCACTTAAAGAACCATCTCATATAACTAATAAATAGACTAAAGTTAGTGATAATGAATGTGTTGGGTTATGAAAACCTTATAGGGAAGGATATTGATAAATGATCTGACAACAAGCTAATGGGTTAGAGTATGATTTTTGGTAGTGGTGGATATAATACAGTAATAAATGAAGGCTTGCAGGATATTTGGTAAACCCATCAAACTTGTATCTAGTAACTTCAATACTTTTAATTTGATAAACAAAATAATCCAAAAGTTGAAATACTTCATTGAAGATGTTTTCAACTATCTTGAGGTGGTGCATACAAACTGCTTTCTGAGATCCTATGGTCCTTTATAGTTCTACACTATGTGGTTTTAGAAAAGAGAGGAAATTTTCAATTCAAGCGCAGCGTCCAATAGGGGTTACGCTACGCCCTTTATGTAATCCTAAGAACAAACAGGACAAACAATATATATAGTAAACGTTGTTATTAATTTATGTAAATGATAATTTTTCTATTCGCATTGAATCTGTTCAAATAGACATGGTCAAATCCACCTTGATGTCATTTGTTGGCCGAAAGCCACTATTCTCATTTCTTTCAAATTTTTCCATCTGCTTGTTATCAATGATACGAAATAGATTACGGTTAATCATATCACGTTTCATTCCATTCTTTTGCCAAATTGCTGAAGTTCCACTTTCCTGACATAGTCTTTGAATCAATTGTAGTTCAGAAGGGCCCTTCAACATTAATGGCTTCTCCGTCTCAGTCTGTTGGCATTGTGTATGTGATAATAATAGATTAACAACATGGTTAAGCTGCTCCGTCTCAGTTTGTTAGCATCAGTAGACACGTATTATTTCCATCTCTGAAAGAACCTAACTACTTTGATAACACGTTATAACTTCCTCCTCCTTTCCTTCATTGTTATCTAAGTGTGGACTAGATGCAACCGCCGCTGAACAGGAAAATATAAAGCAGATTCTGGGCCTGATCACCTTCAGATTTAATGGCCAATGATATGTGAGCACGCGGTACAATTTTTCTCCCATATTATCTTATTTATATTACCAATATTACTTTCCAATGCCAAACTATATTACCAAAGGATATAATCTAAGCACTATAAACAAATTATGAAAACCTGTTTTTTTTTTAAAATTGGATGAATATGGCTGGAGTCAAAAATTTTAATTAGAATTTATAATATCAAATAATTATTTTTAAATAACTAAGGAAAGCTTCATCATTTTCGTATGCCAAACTATATAATTCTTCAACTAATAAACGAAATAAATAAAAATTATTAAATATAATTTATAATTTATTTATATTTTATTAAAATTGTAATATTTTATTTTAATAAGGAAAAATAATTTTATTACATTTAAATACAAATAAATAATTTAACTATGTTTTAAGTAGACATTATGATAAAAAAATAATCTCTACTTAATTAATATAAAATAATAAAGTGGCACATAATTTTTTGAATTAACGGGGCTATGAATAAAAGGATAAGATGATGATAAGATAGACTAGGTTACAAAAGATAATATGGGAGATACACGAGAGAAATTTTGGCAAGGTGGAAGTTATAAAAAAGTTCATATTTTTTAGTTTAAATCAAACTAGTTATCATAATTATGTGTTATTTTAATTATAAAATAATAGTTATTTCATCTTTTCCATTAACTTTACGTAATTAATTATTTTTTATGCACTAAATGGAAATAAGTTTCCAATGAGGTTATATGTGGGAATATCATGTGAGGAGTAACCTCGCGTGCACACCTGGGTATGTGGCTTAGACTAATCCTCATTGTTTATGGCACATGATGGTGGTTAGACAACTGTATCTTACTTAGGCACTTTAATTACTATGTTTACTCATTATTACTACCAACATTAGTCTAGATTCAATTATTTGATGAATTCATAAAATGCATATAACTAATATCATAAAAGAAAAGTTAACACTAAAAGGTTCAACACGTCATGATTTAAAGTCAAAGGATTCTATTGGTCTCATTGAATAACATTACAAGGTGATTCCTTAATTACACTCTATCCTCAATTTGATATTGATAGCCACGTCATAATTACATCTGACAGTATTGACAACATATCAATCAATGAATCTAACAACTCTAGTCATGACAACAACACTTTATAAATAAGGCTAAGGGATATTTATACACAAATAAACCCTTCAGCGTCAGTTACATTAATAATACTAAAGTGATCAATAACTAATGACTATTAATAATAATGAGTCCTGGAGATCCATTATAATTAATTCCTATTGACTTGGCCATAATTCTAACTATATATTGATGCAAAAAAATAGACCAACCTTTTGGAGGCCATAAATTTTGACTTGTAACTCTGTTTGAGCTCTTCCACCTGCCAAAATAACCATATCAAAAAGATTGATTCTACGATAATCCACTCTGTTGACTTAGATTTGATTTTGATATTTTTTAGAGGTTAAACGTGATCATCTAAGGGTTCAAAATTAATGTTTAATGATTTTTTTGATATTTTTCTATTTTTAAAAATTGTATATTTTTAGAACTAGAAGTCAAATTAACTTAAATTTAGTTTCCTAGGATAATTTTTCTATTTATATTATTTTAATAAATTGTTAGAGCCACACACTCTTGCATGTTAAACATACTATAAATAACAAGTGCTAAAAATAGACATTTTTTTTAGATTTTCTAATTTTTTGAATGTCAAATCTAAATTTCAAGTTGAGGATTATTTAAGGATGGTGTGGGTTTTTAATTATTTCAATAAATCAATAAGATTCAATTCTAAGTATTATTTCAAGGTCCCGTCCTATTGGTAATTTTCTTGTTCTTGATAGTTTTTTATTTTATTATCTGGTATCAGAATAACTTCGAATCTTGAAGGAGTAAAGAATAGAAAGAGGATGAGGAGGTGTTGCAAAGATGAACTATACTATACAAGAGATATAGATGAAATTTAAACAATAAAAATAGGTTATCATCAATCATTAGAGAAGATAAGGTGGTGCTGAGGAACACACAGATCATGATGAAAAAGTTTAGCAAGAAGAAGAATAGTAAGATCAACTACCATTGATAGAAGAAAGGATGCTTCAAGATTTAAAAGGAAGGAATGAAGGAATCAAGGTTAATTTTTCAGATTATGGAAACAATTTAAAACAAAAGGATTTGATAAATTAGATGAATATCATGGATAAGTTCTTTCAGTGGAAAACTATGAGAAAAGATAAGAATGTAAAGTTTGCATGCACAAAATTTAAAGGTCATGAAATGATTTTGTGGGATCACCTACAGAAAGAGATAAAGAAAAGGTAAGGATAAGATTACCTAATAGAAAAATATGGAGAAGAAGCTGAGGGATACATTTCTTTCTATGGATTATGAATAAACCCTATACAGTAGATTTTATAATGTGAGGCAAAAAAATCACAATATACAAGAGTATACAGATAAATTTTATAAGCTATTCATATGAGTGGAGCATAATGAAATAGAATAGAAGATGGCTAAAAGATATGTAAAATGTTTTAAAAATTTTATTCAAGATGAATTAAGAATGCATAGAATACTTAATATGGAGGAGGCTTATCAGTTAGCTTTGAAGGTAAAAGAAAAACAAAATAGATAAAATTTTAGAAGCAGATATATTGGTCCAAAAGGAGGTGGATCCCCTAAAATAAAGGGATGAGGTGGGTTTAATACCACTATAGGTGGCTTTATTCCAATAAAGGTGAATCATCATGTGCTATAGAAAGGCAAGATGATAATATGCAACAATTTCAATACCAAGAAAAAGTAAGAAAATTTTAGAGAGGATGAGGTTATGGTGGTGCTAAAGGATGGTTTGAAAATCAATGTAGGTCTTGTTTCTGTTATAGATGTGGAGAAGAAGGACACAAAACATTTGATTATCTACACTATCAAGATCAATAAAAGTGGCAAGAAGATCTCCCAAGAATAAATCTAGTCTAAGCTAAAAATGGAGAGGAGAATATTAAAGTTTCAACAACTAATGTTGGAGAGAATCTCGTGATGAGAAGAACCATGATCACTCCAAGGAGGGATCATGTGAAAAATAAAAAAGTGGTGATGGATGGCTATGATCAAATATTTTTAAAGCAAGATATACTTTGGGTGGAAAGGTATGTAAAGTAATTATAAACGGTGGTAGTTATGAAAATATGGTTTCTTAAGAAATGATTGAGAAACTCAATTTGAAATGTGAAAAGCATCCTAACCTTTATCAAATTTCACAGTTTAAGAAAGGGAATGAGGTTATAGTAGATTAAAGCTTATTAATCAAGTTTTCTATAGGTATAATGATGAAATATGGTGTGATGATATTTTGATGGATGTATGTCATGTGTTATTGGAGAGAATGTGGCAATTTGACAAGAAAGTAGTTCATGATGGAGCAAAAAACATGTACACTTTTTGAAAAAGAGGTACAAAGGAAGTTTTGTTACCTCTTAAAGAGGAAGATAAGAAAAAATCATGCTCTATACTAGATAATTTATTCAAGATATGAAGGTTGCATGTTACTGTTATACACTAGTAGCAAAAAATAAAGAAGCAAAAATGGTGATAATACCAATAGAAGTAGCAAGAGTGTTGAATAAATATTAACATGTTATGCATGACGAGTTACTAGATGGTTTGCCACCAAATAAATATATTTAACATCACATTTTTTTAGTTCTAGGATCATCTCTACCCAATCAAGTAGCTTATATGATGAGTCCAATAAAACATGCAAAATTAAATAAAAAGGTTACTGAATTGCTACTGAAGAAAGTCATAAGCGAGATTATGAGTCCATGTGCAACACCAACATTGATAACTCCATATAAAGATAGAGGATGGAGAATGTGTGTGGAAAGTAGATCAATTAATAAAATTACAATAAAGTATAGGTCTCTTATACCTTGTTTAGATGATATGATGGATGCATTTGTAGGAGCAAAATATTTTACCAAGATTGATTTGAGTAGTCACTATAAAATTTGAAGTTATGAAGGAGATGAGTGGAAAATTGGATTCAAGACTAGGGATGGCTAATATGAATGAATGGTGATGCCATTTAGATTATCTAATGAACCTAACACATTTATGAGGGTGATGAATACAGTGCTATGAGAATATATTGGTATATTTATGGTTATTTATTTTGATGATATTCCAATATTTAGTAAGACTAAAGAAGAACACTTACAATATATGAAAATGGTAATGGATTTGTTAAGAAAGGAGATGTATGCAAATTTGAAGAAGTGTAGGTTTATGTAGAACAGTTTCTTATTTTTGGTATTTGCCATTTCAGTAGATGTTGTGAAAATGGATGAAGAAAAGATAAAGACAATTTTTGAGTGGCCTATTCCAAGAAGTATTATAGAGGTAATAATTTTTCATAGTTTATCAATTTTTTTTAGAAAATTTATTAAAATTTTAATAGTATTGTGGCACCAATAATAGATTGCATGAGAGGGAAGGAATTTGCATGGACTAGAGTAGCCACAAAATGTTTTGAAAATTTCAAGAAAAAGATTACAGAAAGGCCAATTTTAGCATTACCAAATTCTAACAATGTGTTTAATGTTGATTTTGATGCTTCATTAGTGGGAATTGGTGCTATGTTCAGTCAAGAAGGAAATCTAATGGCATATTTCAGTGAGTAAATTGATTGATGTAAGAAAAAAGTATTTTACTTATTATGTTAAAATTTATGCAATTGTACAATCATTAAGACATTTTAGGCATTACTTGGTGCTTATGGATTTTATACTATTTACAGTTGATGAGGCTTTGAAGTATGTGAATACACAAAAGAAGTTATATAGTAGGTATGCAAAGTGGGTTTCTTTCTTGTAGGGGTATACATTTGTGTTGAAGGATAAATCAAGAAAACAAAATTATCTAGATGATGTATTGATCAAGAGGGTAACATTATTAACTACTATGGTGAGTGAAATAGTTAGATTTGAGGCAGTTAAAAAATTATATGATACTGGTCCATATTTTAGTAAGGTATTTAAGCAATTCAAGTATCCATTAATAGGTGGGACAGATGTTATTCATGATGAGTACATTATACAAGAAGGTTATCTCTTTAAAGTGAAATAATTATTCATTCTAGTTTGGTCTTTTTGACGTAATATTATAAGAGAATTACATAGTGGTGGTTTGGCTAGATGTTTTGATAAGATGAAGATGATATCTCTAGTGGAGGAAAAGTATTTTTGGCCAAAGATGAAAAGAGATGTGATAAGGTATGTTTCAAGGTGCATAATATGTTATGTGGCTAAAGGACACACACAAAATACTAGACTTTACAGGCCATTACTCATTCCAAGAGGGCCATGGACAGATTTGAGTATGGATTTTGTGTTGGGATTACCAAACACAAAGAAGTAACAATTCAATTTTTTTTTATTATAAATAGATTTTTTGAAATGGATTATTTTATTTCATGTAAGAAAACCAATGATGCCACTAGAGTTGCATAATTACTTTTTATGGATATTATGAGATTGCATGGTGTTCCAAAAACTATTACTTAAGATAGGGATGTGAAATTTCTATGTCATTTTTGGAGGACTTTCTGAAAGCGGATGGGTACTAAGCTACAATTTAGTAGTGCATATCATCCACAAATATATGGATAGATAGAAGTTGTGAATAGGAGGTTGGGAAATTTATTGAGATTCATAGTGGGAGTAAAGTCAAAGCAATGGGACATGGCTTCACCACAAGTTCAGTTTTCATGTAATATTTTAGTTAATAGATCAATAGGAAAGTCACATTTTAAAATTATTTATGGGAAAAATCCTATGGGTATTTTAGATTTGCTAAAATTTCCAATTGTAGATCTAATTAATTATGATGTAGAAGCATTTATAGAGCATATGCATTAGTCACAAGAAAGAGTAAGAAGAAAATTATAGGAAATTAATGAGAAATATAAAGTAGCAATGGATGTTAGAAAAAGATCCAAGGTATTTGAAGAATGAGATTTTGTAATGGTTTACTTGAGGAAAGAGAGATTTACAAAGGGCACATACAATAAGTTAAATACCAAGAAAATTGGACCATGCAGAATTGTGAACAAAATAAATGACAATGCCTATGAGGCAAGTTTACCACAAAATTTTGATATATATATATATATATATATATATATATATATATATATATATATATATATATATATATATATATATATATATATAAAATGTTTCAAACTTATATGAATTCAATGGATAAGGTGGTAAAGATGATGAAGATGAAGAAGTAAACTAGGAGAAATAGGTTCCAAAGAAGAAAGAAAAAATAGTGAAGGTTTTGGATATTAAGATAGTGAGCACAACGCAAGGGAATCATAATAGGTATTTGGTGTAGTCAAAAAGATTGAAAAAAGAAGACAACACTTGCATTATAGAATTGGAGTTGAACAAGATTGACTAAGAAAAATGGTAGTAGTATAATCAGCGTAACTCGTAGGAACTGAGTTATTTTCAACTAGAAGAGAATGATGGAGAAAAGATAGACCAACCTTCTAGAAGCCATAAATTTTTACTCATAACTCCATTTGAGCTCTTCTATGTGCTAAAACAAACATATCAAATGTTTTGATTCTAACTTGAGCCTCTCTATCTACTTAGATTTTATTTATATAATTTTTGGAGGACAAATATGATCATCTGATGGTCTAAAATTAATGTTTAATGATTTTTTTGAGAAATTTCTATTTTAAGATATTATATATTTTTAGAACCATAAGTGAAATTTAGTTGAATTTAGTTCTATAGGGTTATTATACTATTTATGTTATTTTTGGAAATTTTTAGAGTCATGCATGTGAAGGTTACTATAAATAGTGGCTACTAAAAATATACATTTTTTTTTAGATTTTTAGATTTTTTCAAATTTTTTCATGTCAACTCTAAATTCCAATTTGATTCTTATTTAATAATGGTGCTGGTTTTTAATTATTTGAATAAACTAATATGTATCAATTCTGAGTATTGTTTTAAGATCTTGGTGTATTGGTAATTTTATTGTTCTTGATAGTTTTTGGGTTCATTATATACCCTCTCTATGCTAGATATTCATGTTCATGTTCATATTCTTTTATAGATTGGTGTTAGATTTGTAAACTCATTAATCTCCACTTCTTCCACAAACTACTTTGTAACTACCTTTATTCCCTATGCTATTTTCCTAATCTTATGCTTCTCTAAGTCTTATGTATTCTACTTATTGTTTGTTTCCTTGTATTTCAAGACATACCCTTAATTGCAAAGTTATTCCATACTATTCTTACATATTTATCTTCTTTCAAAATTATCTATTGTGTCATCCTTTCCCATGTCATGATACTTCACATTGTTCTTAGGTGCTTGCTCTTCTTTGTCATGTTACAAAAATACATGAGTATTTTATTACAAAATTTTAGGACCAACATCAATCTATGTTAATTTTATAGTTTATCTAGAACTATGATATAGTTTATTCATCTGACAAAACTGTGGGATCTACCTCTTATACTTTGCACTTGAGCTCCTCCAAATAGTTGAGGATTGCCTAAGAATTGAAAGTAATAAAATTCACTTTTCCCTTAAATATCTTTAACTCTTTGAGCTTATCTAAATGGGTATCACCTTGAGTTATCAAAGTCTCAGGCTGAGTAATTAAATTATTGTGATCAGCTCCTCGATGCACCCAACCTCTACCAAAACATGTCCTCGAAAACTAATAAACTAACACTCAACATTTATCAATGGATTGTTATTTGTGTTTTAAAAAATTTAGCATCTTGGAAAACATTTTCATAGTAACCCATAGCCTTAATGCTTGACACATTCTTATCTCATTATTGGTGTCATAATTGTTTGGTAGTAGCCGTGCTTCAAAAAAAATTATGTTGTGCCAAGTTCATAAAAACCTCATCTATGATTGGAATGGTAGTGCTTAGTTTATTTGAAAATACATGACATAATCCATGCCCTCAAAAAAATATTATGTTACCCCATTTTTCTCATATATAGGATCCATTTATTTCTTAAAATTATTTAGTAGAAGGTACACAAGCATCCCCAACTTATGGATTGCCTCACCCATATTAGGAACTCAAATCATAAGTGTTAGTTCATTTCTCAAACTTATTTTTCAAAGTCTCAAAGTCTTATATCGATTCACTTCTAATCCATTTAATTATCACTTAATTTCTTAAGTTTCATCTTTGAGCTTTCACTATGTTTAATTCTATTTTATTTATAGTCATATGACCTCTTGATATTTGGCAAGAATATGACACACATCATTCCTATCAATATTTTTTCCTATAGAATTTTATGGTAAACTTGAAAAAATTTATACCTACTTGCATTATAGAGAAAATCACAAGAATTATCTAGAGCATGTCTAGAACACCTATCATTTTTGGGATTATGTTAGTACTATCCCTTAGAATATTAAATTTTTATTCATCATGATAGATTTTGATATCAAAGGGCATCTCATGTAGAGTTTACTCGATGGAATCATGTTTGAGGACAAATTTCAACAAATATAATCATTTATCTGGCATGTCTTATTGCAAAGTGATGTGAATGAGAGGTTCCTAATTTTGTTTATGTTGTTTCTTCACCTCCTAAATCATTTACTCTCCCTTTCAATGGTCACATTATAAGTCTATATCTCAAGTCTCCTTCTTGTTCTCTTGTGCCTACACCAAGGTATTCTTTGTTGGTGCCTTATTCCTTGTAATTTTGTTATGGTGTTAGACTTTTAATGTCTATTTACTAGTCAACCATAAGATGTCCTTTTTTGGGTGAAAAAGATAATTATTCACTTAGCTCATGAGGTTTTTGATATGCCTCACCTATGTCTAGAATCACCCTCAGATTGCTTCATGTTTGGGTTCTTCCTAGGTAGTGGGGTGTGTAGTGTCATCCTTTTGTGTTATAGGAAACTTATATACTTTTATTGGAAAGGTGGTTAGAATTTGTAATTTTGATTTTGATTGGGTAGTCATCTAGGAAGTAGTGAGGTTCTCTTTCTCTATAGGAAACACATAGGTCCTTGGTTATGGGAGGTCTACCATTATTATGTTGGGATGACCCTAGATTGGTCTTACATGTTGATTCAATTAGTGGCCTCAAGTCTTGGTCTTTTATATTTTTTCCACACACTAACCTCTATGTGTGTCTCTAATTAGGAGGCAAGTGGTTCTTTTTCTTCCTCATGGTCTCTAAATGTATTTTTGTGGTCTAAACATATAGAAGAATACTCAAATTTCCATTACATGGTTATCATATAATGACTAAGGTTAGTCTCAACATATGTGTGATTATACACCTATGCATTCCTCCTTTGATAAAAATAATGGTTAAAAACTGTATAGATCACATTTTCAATCTTTTCCACATCAATATTCATAGGGCATACATCTATGATTTAATTTACTAAGTCCATGAAGTATTTGGTGGTGAAAGCATAGGGAAATTTAATACATCTTGAAAAGTTATCTGTGTTTTCTATCTAGATCTATGTGAGAGAATAGTTTTTATTTAAAAAAACTAGACATAGGATCCCATATATTAAGGCAACTCTTGTTGTATATATGACTCATTTACAACTTCATCCTTCATTCCATCAAATGAACCCTTCATCTTGGCTTTGTAGGATAGTGTGATGGCACTAAGGCAAGTGAATTGCTTCAATTTTCTAGTGGGAGACTTATGTTTTGGTGGGTAAACCCATTTTATTTCTTTTCTTGAGTATCAAGGATGAAAAAATCATAGAAATAGAAGTATTAAAATTTTACCCTAAGGAAACTAATGGTTGGGCAGATGATGTGCCTTCTCTGAATCCTACACATTTTTTTTGACAAATCACAGGGATTAGTTTTAATTTACTCACTTTTCCATTTGGTTGGTGACATGAAGGTGTGTCGTATCCAATTCCTTCCACCTCTCCATTACCCATAGCTTCATCATTGCCAACAATACATGTAACTAAATTATGGAATCCTTTAGGCTAGTAATGTACATAGTGTATCCTTCTTTATTATACTTTAGCACCATCATCATTATATCATTATATACTTAATATTAAAGTTATACACAAATATCAATTCCAAAACAAAGTAACACAATTACTCTATTGATCTGATAAGGGGTGATCTTCATTTTATGCCTATTAATGTAGAGGTAGCTTTGTGAATGCATGAGATTAAGAACCAAACTAGCTCTTGTGGTTTCCTAAAATATAGTAAATTGAGGATTTTGATCACCTTGAATCCTCCAATAATTTTTAGACCATGATATCATAAGTGATATCATTCTAAGTGTTTTAGTGCTCCACTTAGTAGTTTCACTATAATTCATCTTCGTTATAAATCTGACCATTGTTTTAGTTTAGGACCTAACAGTTAAAAACCTTAGATTCATAATCATCCACATGTAAAAATTTATCTAGGTATTACATATTTTCAATAATAATAGGATGGGGAAATTATATTGCATCAACTTTTTTCCACACATGCATCATTTTTGATATTTTTCTAATAGGTTTTGCTTCCCTCAACCCTTCTAAGTAATCAACTTGTGTGATTCTCTCACTATACATTTCTTCTTAAATGAACATGGGACCTCTTTCTTCCATTCCATCAAACTATTTAACTTTGGTAATAATTGGAAGTCAATATCTTTTCCTACCTTTCAACTTTGGTTGCATCAGCAATTAGGGTGCTCTAAGGTTAACAGATGGGTGATAAATTCTCCCAAATTAATACATCTTGACTTGTCTTCCCTAGAATAAAAATGATTAAACTCCTTGATTCAACCTCCTATAATGGTGGACCTATTTCCCACAACTTGTAACTTCTCTTATCTTCTTGTGTGGATGCATTTCTACTTTTCTTTCCTTGAATACACATTACTTCAATCTATATATTATTTTTATAAATGGGAGCACTATGTAATTGCCTTATTTATCATTAGCTATCACTTGTTTGAGCTTTGTAATTCTTCAACATTTTAATTATATAACATGGAAATGATAAGTTTTATTTAATTTTATAGGATAGCCCAAATGTTTACATTAAATCCTCTATATTTCATTACTTTTCACCATGCTACCATCCATCAATTCATCCATTAATTCTCCAAATGACATGTCTTGATATCCACTCAGCATGCTTACTATTCATAAAACTCCATCATTAGTAATTTCATGACCCAACCTTCCTTTGAGAGTTATTATTCATTTTTCATAGTGCATGCCAGCTATAACAATTCAAATTTTCCATTTTCATGGTGGGATTTGTCTTTTCTACTTTAACCCACTTTATGATGACATTTATTTTGTCATCTTCATTCTATTTTTTTGGGTCATACACCACCTCTTGGATTCCTTTAACTTCCTCATGGATGTATCATTCATTCAACCTAAAATCTTTTAAGCTATCTTATGTAGTTTTATGATCCCTCTTGGTTTTTGAGTTATTTATTTTAAGTGTTTCCTTCACATGCCTATTGCATTTTTTTTATTTACGTGCTTCCTATTGGGTGCTTCTTCTTAAGTATTCCTCTTTCATACTTCCTTTACATGATTTTTTTTAAACATCATATACCTATATAAAATGTATCACATATAAAAATATATGCATAGTCCTCCATGTCGTATATAGATTAATTCATGTCAAGAAAGAAAAAGAGTGCTAAATACCAAAAAACTATAAAAATTATCAAATCAATTAAAAAAAGGTGCACAACCAATACAACACATTTTTAAAAATGAAATAAATCCTAGACTAACATAATGACATAAACCTGAATTTATTTATTAAGAATTACATAGAATGGTAGGGTCAGAGGTGCCTATCATTGAAATGGCCTTGTACGAATTGACCATCCAATATTTTTAGTTTATCAGCATCTATTAGATGGATAACATGGATAATAAAATATTCATCCTAGTGGATTCATAGTTTACTTAAATTGCACATATACTTTGATTCATAGATGAGGGAATGCATACCAAGATGAAAAACCTTGATTTTGATATGTTGATCATGCCAAGCTCTATATTTTATGTTTTCAACTATTTCAATACAATGTGTGAAGAACCATTTTTCATCTAACTGAGGTAGACTATCTAGGTACACTTTCAGGCACTCTTCATCATCCAATCAACTAATGTGTGTAATACACAAAGAGGGAAAAAGGAATTCAATCGGTAAAAGTAATTTAATTTCAAATATAAGATTTTAAGGAGTACTCTTGTTTAACCATTTATATGTGGTTTGATATGCCCATAAGAATAAAAAAGCCTAATCATTTGAATGAGTATGATGAATGTTGAAAATTATTGTTAGTGTGTTAGCTAAGATCTTGTTGAAGGCTTCATTTCTTCCATTAGCTTAAGGGTGGTATGGATTGGTTTTATGGTGTGTAATGATGAATTTTTCTAAGAGGATTTGCATTATCTAATTGAGAAAGTGAGTGCCATAATCATTTGTTAAACATTGTGGACATCCTAACCTTGTAATGATATTTTATTATATAAATATGGTGGTTTTTGTAGTAGTACATTCACATGTGGGAACTAATTTATCCCAACATGTGAGATAGTATGTGGTAGCAATAATGTATCATGCACTAGTGCATCACATAACTAGTTAAATTGGCCCAAAAAAATCAATAACTCATTTATCAAATGGATCAAGAGCAAATCTTGTATGAAGAGGCATAACATCCCATTGATTTATTTTACCTATGCATTGATAGATATCACATTATCCCGCATAATATTTGGCATTTGTGAATAAGTTGGGCCACCATAATCTACCTAGTAAGTTTTTTTGTGTTGTTATTTCACCAAAATAATGTCTCCAATGATTCCCTAATTTACTTGTCAAATAACCTCCACACATTCATGTTTTATTACACACCTTCATAGTACTTCTTCCCACCCAAGTTTGTATAGGTCTTTGCCACTAAGATAGAATGCGGAAGCATGCATAGATAGTTTGTTTTTATCTTGGATGGTAATGTTGTAGAAGAGACACTATTGTGAGAAAAAGAACCATCTCCTACAAATATTTGGGTACACCTGTAACTTGAAAAGGTTGTATACAAGTTAAGTCATCCCCTATGGCATGTGATAGTTCACTAGATTGAACATGTGAGAGATGGTTACATTCAAAATCAAATTTTCCTAGTTTTAAAAACATAGAGAAATGGTATTGTTAAAAAATAATAATTTATTGACATATGAATCCATGAATGATTAAATTATTTACCAAATACTTAATCACTTTATGATTCATATAGAATAAAAGTGGGGTTGCCAACAAGAATTGGTGAAACTTCTAAAGTACATAAACCATAGATAACGCCTCATAGTCAGCTTTGGAATAATTTTATTCCATTAGTATGTGCTTCTAGCTTGTAAAATAAATAGGATGATCAAGGTTTTTATCATTAAGTTGTGCTAGAAAAACACTTACTACCATGTTTGAAGGGTTGAAATTTAATGAAATGGATGGTTCCTATTCAATAACTAGTAAATGGGTATAATCAATAATTTGTCTTTCAAGGTTTTCAAACGATTGTTGATGTTGATTCATCCATATAAATAGGCCATTATTCTTGACTAGTTCTTCCATTAGGGTGTTTATGTTAACATAACCTCAAATTAACTTCCAATATTACCCTATGTGACATAGAAAAGCACAAATGTCATGTTGAGTGGTTGGTGCTAAGAGTATGATAATTATCATAATTTTAGTCAAATCCCCAATAGTCTATCTTAGTAAATGATATGTCCCAATAATATCCCACATGGGTTGGAAAAGATGCATTTATTTAGATCTAGGGAAATAAAAATTTGGTGGTAATGTTTGAGCATGAGACATAGATTGTCATAGTGGTCTCCCACTACACCATACATGATCTAGTCATCTAAGTAGAATTGGAGAAACTTGGTAAATAAAATCCTTGAAATACTCTAAAATAATGCATGATAACATGGTTGGCATATTATTTAGGTCAAAAGGCATAACATTATATGTAAAATAACCCAAGTCATTTGTAAATCTTGGATTTTCCTTGCATTCTTTAGTAATTTTGACTTGGTAATAGATAGAAAATCCATCAGTGAATGTGTATATGTCACATCTAAATACACCTCCCAAAACTTCCTTGATAAAAGGGATTAGGAAAGATTCCATTACACATACCACATTGAGTACCCTGTAGTCCACACAAGTGAGACTATGACCATCCTTCTTGATGATAATCATCAGGGTTATAACCAATTAAGATTCATCAATTGGAATATTAAATCCAACATGCAACATGCTATCAATTTCATCTTTAACCTAAGCACCTAGATTTGGGTTCATCTGATACGACCATTTCCTCACTAGTTGAGCATTTTAAATGAAATTCATGTGAATTTTGACCAATGAAGGATGCACTCCTTTAATTTAAATGTAGTTATGAAAACATCTTGGTACTTCTACAAAAGTTAAAATATCTTGGTTATCTCAACATCAAACCAATAATTCCTAGTTGTGGCCAGATGAGGTACATCATCCATTTCAATGTTCTAATGGACTATTTAGATAAGTGTCGAATATTGATTTTACTTGAATTATATTATATCTATAACATCATGTTCCCCACACTACATAATTAAATTTAAGTGGTTAAATGATGGCTCTAGTTGATCAAAAATAGTGCCCCCATCAACTTGGTAGACAATATTTTACAGTCCCTTTCAGATCTATTCCTGATGGCCATATGAAGAGTAGAAATATGGTTAAAACCAAGCTATGATAGGATTATAAATTTATTACAAGGTGGATAAATTATCCTTAGTTTCACCATTTATGTGTTGTATCTGATCTTCAAGTGGTGTCTGATCACCCACAATGACTTGACAGATCACTTTTAGATACAAACTCAAATATGTCCTTAGTGAATAAAATGTAAAGGTATAAATTAGGTCATCTTTTATGAATTTCTAGGTATCTATGTCTTTTCACATTTTTTTTTTAATTTACCATGCCCTATCCTAACCACACATGTTACCATATAATACATGTACCCATAATAATTCTATAAAAAATGTTTCTTCAACACTCTAAAGGGTTTCAAATTATGTTATATGTTATTAAAAATAATTAATACTAGTATAACTTAGGGTGGAAGAAACATAGTTGTCATGGTAGAAGTAATTATGCATGGATACACATACTTATTACCATTTATCCAATTGGTGCCGATGACTAGACCACCATCGATTAGTTATCCCTTGAAATCTAAATGTGATCACATAGAACATTACATCCTTATCAACATACTAAGCCTATAACTATTTTAATTACTCTCAAATTCCATGTGTCCATGAAACCTTGGTTTTTGGTTCAAATATAAGAGTGGTCTAGCCATCAAGTGTCCACCAATCAGGTGAATAGTTTTATGGTGTTGAGAAAGATTTAAAAGATAACTTAAGTGGTTTTATAAATGGTGGCAAGATGAATAAATATAAGAATTATTAGTATGAACTAATGATGAAAACAAATAGATCATGATTTTGGAGACCATAAATTTTTATCCATAGCTATGTTTTATCCCAACTTCATGTCAAAATGATTGTTTCAAAAAGTTTAGTGTAACAAACTAGGCCTATCTAGTTAGGGACATTTGTGATAAATTTCAGAGGCCATACATGACCATTTGAAGGTATTAAAAATAAAAACAAAAATAAAAATGTCCATAACTAGACAAGCATAGTTATGGCTGAAATGAAATTTTGGAGATGATTATTTTGGCGTAAAGATGGGTACAAATAGAGCTACAAAATAAAAATTATGACCTATGAAAGTTTTGCCTCTTTTTCTGCACCAATATCCCATCAGTGGGAGGATTCATAATTTAAATCTATGTGAATAAATTAAATTATTTATTTTTTCTATTTTTTATGGAATAAGTATTGAGGACAATTAAGGAAATTTACAGTCTTATTTAAAGAAAACATTGTGGAGAATAACAAAGCCGACCATGATGAGTTAAATGTTTCCATAAAGGAATTTAAAAATGTCACTAAAGAGTAAATGAATGTAAATGATTATATTATATTTTAATATCATCCATTTAGAGAAGAATAAAGTAGAATGAATGATGATGAGATAAAAACCATAAAGGTTACTAAAAATGGGTCTATTGGAGTCCATCACGAGTGATAAAGATGAGAGGAGAATGTGAGAATCATATGAGAGTTGGTGATTATTTTTATAAGGTTGATGAAGAAATTGAAGAATTATTTATGTTAACTAATGATGTAAAAAAAGAGGCTAAACTTTGGGAGGCCATAAGTTTTGATTCACACCTCTGTTTGAGCCCATCTTTATAAAAAAATGGCCACCTCAAAAAGATCAAAGTAGATATAACTAGGCCCATCCATTTATGTAAATTTTTGATACTTTTAAAATGCCATACCTGACCATATGAGGGCTTAAAAATTATCATAACATCCACAATCATAGAGGCCTAGTTCTGGCTGCATTAAGCTTTTTGAGATAGTCATTTTGGCAAGAATATGGGCTCAAACTGAGATACAAATAAAAATTTATGGCCTCTTTTTTTGAAATGATATACCATTAGTGGGAAGATTCATAATTTACCTTGGTGATTAGAAAAAAAATAAAATAAAAAATCTTTTCTATATTTTATGGAAGAAGGATTGAGGACAAGTAATAAAATTTATGTTCTTGTTTAAAGAAATAAATTTAGAATGAAGAAGCCATCCATGATAAGTTGTAGATTTATATGAAGGAATGAACAAATTTGGATGAAGTGAAAATTAAATTACATGATTATATTATGGTTTACAACCATCCATTTGGAGTATAATAAAGTATAAATAAAGATAATGAAAGAATAACCATAGAGGCTGTTGAAAATGGATCTATGTGAGAAATCTATGAGGAGAATGTGAGAAGCGTATAAGTGTTGGTGAACATGTATATAAGGCATGATTAAGAGGTTTAAGAATTATTTTTGGGAACTAATAATGTACCAAAAGAGGCCAAACTTCTAGAGGCCATAACTTTTTATCCATAGCTCTGTTTGTGTCCATATTCATGACAAAATTACCATCTCAAAAAGTTTGGTGCAATCATAACAATGCTTGTATTTTTATTTACATTTTTTTATTTTATTTTAAAGGTTATGCATGATAATGTGTATTTTTCAAAAACATCCATAAATGGATAGGCCTAGCTATAGATCCTCTACACTTTTTGAGATGGTCATTCTCACATGAAGATGGGTTCAAATACATATATGGATAAAAATTTATCACCTCCAAAAGTTCAGCCTCCTTTTTTACATAAATATCCCCTGTATGTAAAGATTCATAATTTAAATTGTTGAATAAAGAAAATGGTTTTATATTTTATATTTTTGAGGGAAGAAGGATTGAGGACAAGTAAGTAAATTTATGTTCTTATTTAAATTAAAAATATTAAGGAAAATGAAGAAACCAACAATGATGAGTTGAATTTTTACATTAAAGAAAGAAAAATTATAGATGAAGTAAAAATATAAGCACATGATTAGAATATGGCTGAATATCATCAATTTGGAGGAGAATAAAGTAGTAAGAATGATGATGCTAGAATAAAACATATAGGTTCTTTGAAATGGGTCTATGGAGCCCATCATGAGGGGAAAAACTATGAGGAGAATGTTATAAGCATAAAATATTTGGTTACCATGTATATGAGGCATGACGAAGAGGTTGGATAATTATTTGTGGGAACTAATGATGTAGAAGAAGAGGAAAAACTTATAGAAGCCATAAATTTTGATTTATAGCTCTGTTTTTGCCCATCTTTGCACCAATTTTTTTTCTTGAAATGTTTAATTTAGCCATAACTAAGACTATTCATTTATATAATATTTATATATTTATGATAGGCCATATGTGACCACCTGATGGTTCAAATAATAGCCAAATTTCTATAGCCAAACATGCCTATCTGTGGTTGTATTGAAATTTTGAAGATGGCCATGTTGGTGTGAAGATAGCCTCAAATAGAGATATGGATAAAAAGTTGTAACCTCTATAATTTTGGCATGTTTATTTCATCAATAGCCCTTCGATAAGAAGATTCATAATTTAGATTGGTGAATAAAGGCAATACTTTTCTCTTTTCTATTTTCAATGGAATAAGGATTGAGAAAAAGTAAGTAAATTTATATTATTTAAATATATAAATTGAGGAGAATGAAGAAGACAACCATGATGAGATTCAAGTTTTCATGAAGGAAATAATAAGTGTCAATAAATTACAAATGAAAGTACATTATTAGATTATGGTTGAAGACAATCTAGTTGGAGGAGAATAAAGTAGAAATAAGGATGATGAGATAACAACCATAAAGTTTGTTTAAAATGAGTCTATGGGAGTCCATCATGAGGGAGAAAATTGTGAGGAGAACGTGAGAAGCGTAAAAGAGTAGGTGAATATCTATATAAGGCATGATGATGAGATTCAAGAATTATTTGTGGGAACTAATGATGCATAAAAATAGGCCAAAATTCTAGAGGACGTAATGTTTTATCCATATTTCCATTTGAGCCCATGTTCATGGAAAAATGATTGTCTCAAAAATTTGGGTGTATCCATAACAATGCCTATCCAATTATGAAAATTTTCCATATTTTTTGGAGGCCACTCATGACCATATGAAGGTCAGGAAAATATTTAAATTATCTATAACTATAGATGTCTACTTAGGCCTTCGTTAAATTTTTTTAGATGGTCGTTTTGGCATAAAGATGGACTTGAATGAAGTTATGGACAAAAATTTATGGCCTCTAAAATTTTGGCCCTTTTTTTTCACATTAGTACCCCATCAGTTGGAAGATTCATAATTTATCTTAGTGATTAATGAAATGATTTTATAATTTTTATTTTTAAGGGAAAAAGGATTTAGGATAAGTAAGGTAATTTACATTGATATTTAGAGAAAACATTTAGGAAAATGAAGAAGATGACCATGATTAGTTGCTATATTCCATGAAGGAAATAAAAAATTTCAATGAAGTGAAATTGAATGCACATGATTGTATTATTATTTAATAAAATCCATATGGAAGAGAATAAGTTACAAAAAATGATGATGAGACAAAAACCATAGAGGTTGTTGAAATGGGTCTATGCAAGTCCATCATGAGAGAAAAATCTATGAGGATAATGTGAGAAGCTTACAAGAGTTAGTAAACATATATATAAGGCATGATGAAGAGGTTGAATAAATATTTATGGAAACTAACATTGAAAAAAAAGAGGCCAAACATTGGGAGGCCATAAATTTTAATTTGTAGCTTTATTTGACTATCTTGAAATGTTAGATGTAGCCATAACTAGGTATATATTGTTATAGACATTTATTATATTTTTAAAGGCCATTTTGGACCATATGAAGGTCTAAATTTTTTTTTTTTTTAAAGTCCATAAATAGACATGCACGGTTATGGCTACAACAAAATTTTAAAAATAGTCATTTTGGCATGAAGGTGGGCTCAAACTGAGTTACAAAATAAAATTTATGACCTTTAAAAGTTTAGCCTCTTTTTTCTAAATCAATATCCCATTAGTGGGAACATTCATAATTTGCCTTAGTGAATAAAGGAAATTATTTTATTCTATATTGGTGGGAAGAAGGATTGAGGACAAGTAAGGAAATTTATGTTCTTATTTAGAGAAATAAATTGAGGAAAATGAAGAAGCAAACCATGATGAGTTACATGTTTCCATGAATTATAAATTAATACACTTGATTAGATTATTGATAAATACCATATACTAAGAGGAAAATAATGTTTAAATAAAAATGATGAGAAAACAACCATAAAGGTTGTAAAAAATGGGTCTATGGGAGACCATCATGATGGAGAAAGCTATGAGGAAAATGTGAGAATCATATGAGAGTTGGTGAACTCATATATAAGCCATGATGAATATGTTGAAGAATTCTTTGTGGGAACTAATAATGAAAAAAAAGAGGCTAAACTTTTACAGGCCATAAGTTTCAATCCGTATCTTTGTTTGAGCCCATCTTCATGACAAAATGATCATCTCAAAAAATTTAGTGGAGCCATAACCTAACATGTCTAATTATGGATGTTTTCAATATTTTTTTGAGGCCATATATGACCATATGATGGTCCAAACCATATCAAAAACGTTTACAACTAGACATGCCTAGTTATGTTTGCACCAAAAAATTTGAGATGGTCATTTTGACATGAAGAGGGGATCAAGGATAGATATGAATTAAAATTGATAGCCTCCAAATGTTTGGCCACTCTTTAGCATCAGTATCCCATCAGTGAGAAGATTCATAATTTAACATGGTTAGTAAATGAAATTATTTTATCCTTTTTATTTGATGGAAGAAAGATTAAGTAAAAGTAAGTAAATTTATGTTCCTATTTAAAGAAAAAAATTGAATAGAATGAAGAAACCAACCATGATGAGTTGTAGGTTTTGATGAAGGAAGGAAAAAATGTCGATGAATCACAAATAAATGTACATGATTAGAATATGGTTAAAGACCATCCAATTGGAAGAGCATAAATTATAAATAATTATGATGAGATAAAAACCATAGATTTTGTTGAAAATAGTTCTATGGGAGTCTATCATGAGGGGAATATATATGAGGAGAATGTGTGAAGCATGTAAGAGTTGGTGAAAATGTATATAAGTCATTATGAATAGATAAAAGAATTATTTTTGGTAACTAATGAATCATAAAAAGAGGCCAAAATTATAGAGGCCATAAATATTGATCTATATCTCCATTCGATCCCATCTTCATACTAAAATGTTTATCTCAAAACATTCAGTGCAGCCATATATAGGCCTATCTAGTTATGAACATTTTAAATATTTTATGGAGACCATCTGTGACCATATAAGGGTCCATGAAAATAAAAAATATCCATAATACGATACGCCTATTCTTGGTTTCATGAAATTTTTTGAGATAGTCATTTTTTACAAAGATAAAATCAAAGGGAGATATAGATCAAAATCTATGGCCTCTGGAAGTTTGGCATTTTTTTCTACATCAATATGCAATCAATGGGAAAATTCAAATGTTACCTTGATGAAAAAATAGAATTATTTTATCTTTAATATTTTAATGGAAAAATTATTGAGAAAAATTAAGTAAATGTATGTTATTATTTAAAGAAATAAATTGATGAGAATGAAGAATCTAGCCATGATGTGTAGTAGGTTTCCATGAAGGAAAGAAGAAATGTTGATGACATGAATATGAATGAACACGACTAGATTATCATTAAATACCATATTTTGGAGAACAATAAAGTAGAAAGAAGGATGATGAGAGAGAAACCATATAGGTTGTTCAAAATAGGTCTATGGGAGTCCATAATGAGGAAGAAAGTTGTGAGGAGAATTTGAGAAACATATAAGATTTGGTGAATGTGTATAAAAGGAATGATAAATAGGTTGAATAATTATTTGAGGGAACTAATTATTTATAAAAAGAGGCAATAAATTTTGATCCCCAACACTATTTCAACCCATATTCATGTCAAAATGACCATTTCAAAATGTTTTGTGCAGCCATAGCTAGGTTGTCCAGTTATGAACATTTTTTATATTTTTTAGATTCCATATGTGACCATCTAGGGTTAGAAAAATATAAAAACTATCCATTACTATATATGAATATTTATGGTTATACAAAATGTTTTAATTTAATCACTTTTTTTTTTAATATTAACTCAAAAAAAATTAGAAATCAAAAGTTGGGGCCTATGGTAGTTTGGCCTCTTTTTATGCATCAATATCTCATTAGTGGGAAGATTCATAATTTACTTTGGTGAATAAAGGAAATTATTTTATCTTTTATATTTTTAAAAGAAGGAATGAGAAAAATTAAGTAAATTTACATTATTATTTAAAGAAATAAATTGAGAAGAATGAAGAAGCCAACCATGATGAGTTGCATGTTTTTATGAAGGAAATAAAAAAAATTGATGAAGTGAACATGAATTCAAATTATTACATTATTTTTGACAACCATCTATTTGGATGATAATAAAGTATAAATAAATTTGATGAGATACCAAAAATAGAGGTTATTATAAATGCATCTATAGGAATCCATCATGAGGGAGAAAGCTTTGACGAGAATGTGAGAAGCACATAACAATTGGTGAACATGTATATAAATAATGATGAAGAGTTTGAACAATTATTTTTGTGAATTAATGATGAATAAAAAGAGTCTAAACTTGTGGATTCCATAACCTTTTATATGTAGCTCCATTTTATCCCATATTCTCACCAAAATGACCATATCAAAACGTTTGGTATAACCATAACCAGGGATGTCTAGTTATGCAAATTTTTGATATTTATCAAAGTCCATATATGACCATTTGAGGATTAAAAAAATATGAACAATGTATATAACTAGAGATTCCTTGTTATGGTTGCACTAAAAATTTTGAGACAATAATTTTGGCATGAATATAGGCTCAAACTAAGCTACATATCAAAATATATGGCCTTCAAAAGAATAGCATCTTTTTTGGAATCAATATCCCATAAATGAAAACATTCATAATTTAACTTCATGAATAAAGGAAATGATTTTATATTTTATATTTTTTAGGGAAGAAGGATTAAGGATATGTATGTTAATTTAATTTTTTATTTAAAGAAATAAATTCATGAGAATGAAGAAGCCAACCATGAAAAGTTGTCATTTTCCATGAAGGAAAGAAAAAATGTCAATAAAGTACAAATGAATTAACATCATTAGATTATATCTGAATATAATCATTTTGGAGGATAATAAACTAAAAATAAGGATGATGAGAGAACAACCATATAGGTTGTTAAAAATGTTCTATGGGATTCCATCATGAGCAGAAAATCTATGTGGAGAATGTGAGAAGAGTATAAGATTTGGTGGAAATTTATATAAGACATGATAAAGAGGTTGAATAATTATTTGTGGAAACTAAGGATGTATAAAAAAAGGACAAATTTTAGAGGCCATAAATTTTAATTAGTGTCTCTATTTGGGCCCATATTTGCACAAAAATAACCATCTCAAAAAATTTAGTGAAGCCATAAACCAATCTATCTAGTTATGGAAATTTTAAATATTTTTTTAAATCCATACATTACAATTTCAGGGTAAAAAAATTGTAAATGTCGACAACTAGATAGGCATAATTATGGCTACACTAAATTTGTTGAGATGGTCATTTCAGTGGGAATATGGGCTAAAACAAAGATATAGATAAAAGGTTAAAGCCTCTTAAATATTGGCCTCTTTATGCATCAATGACCTAATAGTGGGAGGAATCATAATTTATCTTCATGAATAAAAAAAGTTATTTTATCTTTTCTATTTTTAGTGAAGAAGGATTTATGAGAAGTAAGCAAATTTCCATTCTTATTTAAAGAAATAAATTGAGTAGAATGAGGAATCTATCCATGATGAGTTGTAGGTTCCAATGAAGGAAAGAACAATTTTTGTTGAAGTGAAAATGAATTCACATGATTAGGTTATGATTGTAGACCATGCATATGGAGGAGAATCAAGTAGAAAGAAGGATGATGATATAAAAACCATAGAGGTTATTGAAAATGGGTCTATTGGAGTCCATAATTGGAGAGAAAGTTCGAGGAGAATTTGCGAATAATATAAGAGTAGGGGAAAATTTATATAAGGCAATATAAAGAGATTGAGGAATTATTAGTGGAAACTAATGATGTAGAAAAAGAGGCCAAAAATTTAGAGATCTTAACATTTTATCCACATCTATGTTTGAGCCCATCTTCATGCTAAAATGACTATATAAAAAGTTTCAATGCAACCTTAACCAAACATATCATGTTATAGACATTTTCAATATTTTTTAGGGACCACTCATGGCCATTTAAAGGTTAGATTTTTTTTTTAAAGTTCGTAACTAGACATCCCTGCTTGGCCTTCACTAAATGTTTGAGGAAATAATTTTTGCATGAATATGGGCTCAAATAGAGCTATGGATCAAAAGTTATGGCCTTCAAAAGTTTGGCAGGTTTTTCTGCATTAATATCCCATTAGTTGGAAGATTCATAATTTATGTTGGTGAATTAAGGAAATGATTTTATCTTGTATATTTTTTATGGAAAAAGGATTGAGAATAAGTAAGGAATTTTATATTCTTATTTAATGAAATAAATTGATGAGAATGAAGAAATTATCCATGATGAGTTACAATTTTCCATGAAGGAAACAAAAAATTACAACGAAGAGAAAATGAGTGGACATTATCTAATTATGGTTGAATACCATCCATTTAGAGGACAATAAAGTATATTGAAGGATGATGAGTGAACAACCATAGAGTTTTTTTAAAATGGGTCTATGGGAATCCATCTGAGGGAAAAAACTATGTGGAAAATGTAAAAATTATATAAGATTTGGTGAACATGTATATAAGACATGATGAAGAGGTTGAATATTTTTTTGTGGGAATTAATAATTTGAAAAAAAATTCCAAATTTATATAGGCAATAATTTTTTATCCCTAGATCTATTTGTTTCCATCTTCATATAAAAATGGATGTCTATAAAATTTTAGTGTAGCCATAACCTGAAATGTCTAGTTATGGAATTTTTTTATATTTTTGGAAGGCCATAAATAATAATCCCATGGTTCAAACCATATCAAAAACATTTGTAACTAGACATGCCTTGTTATGGCTGCATTGAAAATTTTGAGACTATCATTTTGGCATGAATATTGGATGAAATAGAGATATGAATCAAAAGGTATAACATATTATTTAGTATAAGTATCCCATTAGTGGGATAATTCATAATTTATCTTGGTAAATAAAGGAAATGATTCTTTCTTTTCTATTTTGAGGGAACAAGGATTGATTAAAATTAATTAACTTGATGTTCTTATTTAAAGAAACAAATTAATCATAATGAAGAAGCCAACCATGATGATTTGTAGGTTTCAATGAAAGAAAGAAAAAATGTCAATGAAGATAAATGAATTAAAAATATTAGGTTATGGTTGAATACCATCCTCTTGGATGAGAATGAAGTAGAAATAATGATTATGAGAGAAAAACCATAGAAGTTATTTAAAATGGGTCTATGAGAATCCATCGTGATGGAGAAAGCTATGAGGAGAATGTGAGAAGCATATAATAGTTCATTAACATGTACATAAGTCATGACGAAGAGGTTGAATAATTATTTATGGTAACTAATGATGTATAAAAGGAGTAAAAACTTTCATAGGCCATGAATTTTGATTTGTTTATCTCATTAAGCACATCCTCATACCAAAATAATTGAGTCAAGAAGTTCATTGCAACCATAGCTAGTCTCGTCTAGTTATGAACACTTTTAGATATTTTTAAGAGGAGGCCATATGTGACCATATGAGTGTCTAAAAAATATAAAAAATATCCATAACCAAATAGGGTTAGTTATGGCTATGCCAAACTTTTCAAGAAGGTCAATTTTTATGACGATGTGCTCAAATAGAGTTACGAATCAAATGTTATGGCCTATGAAAGTTTGGACTCTTTTTCTGCATTAATATCCATTAGTGGGAAGATTAATAACTTAACTTGGTGAATAAAGGAAATGATTTTATATTTACTATTTTTGAGAGAAAAATCATTGAGCACAAGGAAATTTACATTCTTATTTAAGAAAATAAACATGGGATAATGAAGTACCAAACCATGATGAGTTGAAAGTTTTCATGAAGGAAGGAATAAATATGGATGAAGTTTAAATGAATGCACATGATTATAATATGGTTGAAGACCATATTTTGTAGGAGAATTTAGTAGAAATATGGATGATGAGATAACAACCATAGAGGTTATTGAAAATGAGTCTATAGGAGTCCATCATAAGGAAGAAAGTTTTGAGGATAATGTGAGAAGCATATAAGAGTTGTTTAAAATGTCTATAAGTCGCCATGTAGAGGTTTAATAATTATTTTTGGGAACTAATGATGCAAATAAAAAGGCTAAACTCTCAGAGACCATAATTTTTCATTGATAACTATGTTTGAGCCCATATTCATGTCAAATTCATAATCTAAAAAAGTTTGATTCAGTAATAACTAGGCATGTCCAATTATGGATATATTTTATACTTGTTAGAGGCCATAAATGACCATATAAGCATCCAAAAATATATAAAATGTTTAGAACAAGACAAGATTTAATATGGCTGCACCATAATTTTTGGGATAGTCATTTTAGCGTGAATATGTGATCAAATAGAGGTATAAATCAAAATATATGACCTACAGAATTTAAACCTCTCTTTATACATCAATATACCATTAGTGGGAAGATACATAATTTAGTATAGTGAGTAAAGGAAATTATTTTATCTTTTTTATTTCTGAGGTAAGAAGGATTGAGGACAAGTAAGGAAATTTATGTTCATATTTAAAGAAAAAAATTAAGGAGAATGAAGAAGCCAACGATGATGAGTTGCCAGTTTCCATGAAGGAAAAAATATATGTTGATGAATTGCAAATGAATGCACATGATTAGGTTATGGTTAAAGACAATCCATATGATGGATAATAAAGTAGGAAGGATGATGATTAGAGAACAACCATAGAGGTTGTTAAAAATGGGTTTGTGGGAGTCGACCTTGAAGGATAAAGTTGCGAGGAGAATTTTAAAAGCACATAAGAGTTGGTGAATATTTGTATAAGCCATGATGTAGAGGTTGAATAATTATTTGTGGGGAATTAATGATGTAGATAAATATGCCAAAATTCTAGAGACTATAAATTTTGATTTGTAACTACATTTAGTCCATAATCTTGGTTAAATGAATATATAAAAAAGTTCGGGGAAGCCATGACCAAGCATGTCAAGTTATGGATGTTTTTGATATTTATTAGATGCCATACATGACCATTTAAGTGTTTTAAATTTATAAAAATCATCTATAATCAAACATGCTTAGTTATGGATGCATGGAATTTTTCATGACGGTCATTTTGGTGTGAAGATTGGCTCAAATGGAGGTATGGATCAAAATGTATGTCCTCCAAAAATTTGGCCTCTTTTATACATCAATATCCCATCAGTGGGAAGATTCATAATTTAACTTAGTCAATAAATTATATGATTTTATCTTTTCTATTTTTAAGGTAATAAAGATTGAGGACAAAGAAGGAAATTTACAGTCTTATTTAAATAAATAAATTTAGGAGAATGAAGAAGCCAACCATGATTAGTTGCATGTTTCCATAAAGGGAAGAACAAATCTCTATGCAGTGAAACTGAATGCACATGATTAGATTATGGTTAACGACCATCTATTTGGAGGATAATAAAATAGAAAGAATGATGATGAGAGAAAAACCATAGATGTTTTGCGGTAATGGGTTTATGGTAGTCCATCATGAGGGCAAAAGCTATGAGGAGAATGTGAGAAGAATATAAGATTTGGTGAACAAGTATATAAGGCATGATGAAGAGGTTAAATAATTATTTGTGGGAACTAATGATGTAGAAAAAGAGGACAAATTTTTTATATTTATCTTCATTTTATCCCATATTTATGCTAAGATAACCATCTAAAAAATTTCAATGTAGTAATAACTAGGCATTTCCTATTATAAATGTCTTTTATTTTTTCAGATGATATACATGAAAATTTGAGGGTCTAAACAAAAAAAACAAAAAGATCTGTACCTAGTTAGGAGTAATTTTTTATACACTAAAATTTTTTAGATGGTCATTTTGACATAAATATGGGCTCTAATAGATCTATGGATAAGATGTTATGGCCTCTAGAATTTGGGCCTCTTTTTAGAAACAGTATCCCATCAGTGGAAAGATTCATAATTTATCTTGGTGAATAAAGGAAATGATTTTGTATTTTTTATTTTTGAGTAAATAAGGATTGAGAAAAAGTAAGTAAATTTACATTCTTATTTAATGAAATAAATTGATGATAATGAAGAAGCTAACCATGATGAGTTCCATGTTTTTATGAAGGAGAGAACAAATGGATGATGAAGTGAAAATAAATGCACATGATTATATTATGGTTGAAGACCATCCTATTATCACCAAATATTTTAACCTAGAGTTATTTTCTCAAGTATACTAAATATTTGGGTAGAATTATAATACATCTAGGCATATGGATTGTCTATGATAGAGGTAGACCTCTAGGTTTAAGGGATAACTTCTTAGATCACTAATTTCTTGCTTAATACCTACACTAATTGTTTGCTTAGATGAAAATGGATAAAATTAACATGGAAAATAACCTAATATAATTATTTGATACACCATAAATATTTTCACTAAACTACCATAACATTGTACTATGAAACATGACCTACAACAAGAGTCTCAAAATATTGAATTGATCTAACATTAGTATTTCAAACATGGAGGTGATATGTAGTGAAATACTTAAGGTGACTGAACCAAAGGTTACATTTCTAAAAAAAAGTATAATTATACACTTGTGTATCTTAATAAACATTATTTAAAATTAATGTGACATGTCAGAGTGAGAAATACTCACACCAAACATGAAAGGATAAAGAGAAGCCAGGGATATATGCTTATCACTAGATACTTCACTATGCATCATTTCACATAGTTAGACAAGAAAGAAAATAACAAAAAAAATCAAAATTTTTATTTATAAGGGAAAATAAAAAATAAAACCAACAGGACTTTACCATAACAGGTGTGTATTGCATTATAAAAGCTAAAATGGCATTGATTTATAGTGTGTGAGAAGAGAGAGAAGGAAAGGAGATCAAAGGTCACACGATCAATTATCAAGTGATGAGGAATAGTTAAATTATAGTATAATGAAGTGGATAATATACCATTAATGTCTACTTGGACATGAGTCTCTCTAAAGTATGAAAAAAATCTCAAACTAGCATAGGGTTCTCAAATGGTCTTCTTAAAAACGGCCTTCATGAAGAGGCATATCTTTACAGCTCAAAATTGAACTAGGGATAATTGAAAAATGTGCACTATATTATGGGTGTTATAAACATGCCATGATATTAATTAGATGAATCCCTAACTTCTATCCATCTTTTAGACACTTGTACTTACCATTTATAGTTATTCATTGGTCTTCTAGGCCTCATTCTTTACATTTATGAACCATGAAGCCTTCAATTGCTCAACCAAATCCATATATTAGGTGTCAAGACACATATATAGAGTCTTTATGCCTTAAATTCCATGGAATAGACTATAAAATGTTTAATAAATAGATTTCTCACTCTCTCACTTGGTAGTCACTCCTTATCTTCAATCTCTATCCAAGATTTTATGTGATGGATGGTGTAGAAGAGATGTTTACATGACCATATATGGTGATAAATGAATATTTATAGTGGAAATAAGTCTCTACAGACCTTATCCAATTATTTCCACTCCTTAGTTCTCTTCTACACCTATAAAACACATAAAAAGCTACAAGAAACCCTATTCCAGACCAATCAATAAAAGTAGGGTACAAACCCATTTAGTGGGAAGTATAATGGGTGAGTTATTAAAATGTCCAAATAAATTTAATTCCATACCCTTTTAATCCATATTCTTTCCTATTTTTAACATCAGGTCCTAAACAAGAGTTATGTTGGGTTCTATCCTGTTTTGGTTCTTAGGAAAGATTCATAAAAACCAAATGTTAAATATCTAAAACATTTCCACTGAGACCAAGTGTAGGAACATATTAAAATAACCCTATCTCCTTAGTTCCCCATGCAATGTATCTATATAGGTATGAGTGTTTGAAGTTAGCCTATCGATCTCTTCCTTTGCATTATGTGTGCCCCTTTGATTGAATTGGGTTAAATATGACCACTCTTTATGATCCCATATAAACAAATGGATCTACATCATCCTAAAATAATATCTAAAGGTAATAAATGGGATTCTAATGGTCTTGTGGTATTGGAAGTGAAGCTAGACCCTTGAAGGGCTTAGGTCTATTTCTAGGCCTAACAAGCTTGATTGAGCTTGAGTTTCCCATGACCACTTTTGAATGGTTTCTAGTGACTATGAGGTCTTATCCACATTTTTTTCATTCTCAACATAACTTTTCAAACCTTATTGTAGTGTTACAATATTTTCCATCTCATCTATCTCTCATTCCCATACTCTCCTTGCAACTTTGCATTGTCTTAGAGTGTCATCTATTTAAGACAAAATAGAGGGATTTTCCCCTATTTTCTCAACCAAAATGAGGTTATGAAGGGATGAAATAGGTATTGAGGAATTTCTAGACCAAATATTAGGGTTGAATCACCTTTTTAGATTCTTCAACTTCACAAACTTCAAAACAAACTTGTATGACAAGCAACTGTGAAGGGTTTTGAGAATTCTCTTAATTATGACTGTATGCTAGTATTCCTACCCTATTTCCTTCTTAGAGCATCATGTGAATCTGATGATAAAATTTTTAAGATAGCCTCAAATATATTAAATTTTATATATCTTTTCTACCCTCTTAACCATCCTCTCCCACTAGCTTAGGGTAATCTGGAGGCTCTCTAACTATGTTACCCACTCAGGAAAAGAAGACTCCTATAGGTGTCTTTCCATGTTGTAAAATTGTATCTCATGTCTAGGTTCTTCTTGGAGTCATAAAAATCATCTCATAGTTAAACATATCCATATCATTCCTTATCTCTTATGCTTAGTGCCTTTTTATTAACACTATCCTAAGTTAAATTGTCTACTATAATAGTCTATAGATAAACATTTAGGAGATTTCAAGACTCCTGTATGTGATTATCTATGTATTACCACTATGATTCAAATCCTCTAATTCATCTTTGGATCACTAATGTAATTATCATCAATTAATGTTAGTTTGTCTACAATACATGCTTTCATTATATCACATTGCATCATAAGACCATTTAGGATTCAAGAGTATTTTAGATTACAATGAAAGTCTACAGTGATAACTTGATTTAGTTGGAAACTGATTTACACAATCCTTATTATGACTAAACAATCACTCTTTATATCAAGACATTATTTTAAATCATGGGATACATGGTTGATTTTTTTTATATTATCACAAACCTAAAATTTCCAATCATAATATGGCATCGAATATATACAAAACCCTAATTCAGAGAGATTAATGTAATATGTCTCTCTTGTGCAACATTTCAAACCTATGATCAAGCCTTCAAGTCTATTTGTTATTTTATTACCTTATCATTGTCACAATGATAATATCAATTCCTTTAGACCTTAGTGAGGTTTCAAACAAGTTCAAACACCTCTATTCCAACTCTCTCAAACCTCTATGGATTTCCCTGCTGGTGAACATCATATCACTATTAGAAACCTGTAGGTGCCACATTATAGGACTGTGTGGATTAGATTGGTTATCATAACCAATTTATAAATTTTGAATGTATAAAACCCATTATTTCCACATTATAATCATCCAAACACATTGAAAGCTTCTCATCTTACCACCGTGACTATGTAGGACTCAATTCCACCTAACTATAGATGGTTTTCTATAAAGAATTTTGACTATGTATATAATTTGACTGTTTACTCCATCAGAAGATGAATTTAAGATAAAACCTCCTTGGGAGAGATTAATAACTATTCAATTAGAGATAAATACAACATCTTACCTTTGTTTTTAAACCACTATAGGAGAGATAACCCTTTGCAATTGATGAAACTTGTCTATAGACTATGATGTAATTTACAACTAGTATAAAGAAAAAGTCTAGGATAATTATATGACATTCATAAATTTAATTATAATAATAAACACATGATAATTATGGTCATGTCCTTCCATAACACTTGAAACATATAGTTTTCTTGGACCAATCTAGACATAAGAGAAAACTTAAAGCTATGTGGATGTGTATGCAAAAAAGAGGAGTGGATCTTATTAACAATGTTTCATAGAGAATGGTATACCAAACCTAAAAATATTATCATAAATTTATACTATATAAATAGTGTTATCATCCACCAAAGGTACTTGATCCAACTCACCTCCTATCCATATCATAGAAATACTAGTTGACCATTTCTAGTCGTAGAGAAAAACAATGGAAAAAAAGAACAATTCTTTGGCATTTTTATGTCTGGCAAATCTTCCTAATAATGTTAATGGGCTTAGGTGACATAAAGGGTCACTCTAAATTCTCCCACATGTGTTATAACTATCCTATAGTCTGTATAATTACCCAAACAATCCCTTTTTGTAGTTAAACTTCTTTTTGTATGTTGAACCTTATATTTTTTCTTCACAAAATAGTATCTCTAAAATATAACTAACACATGGACATTTAATGATGTTTTGACACACTTGTCCACTTGAGGAAGCCATATAATTCCAATAAATGACCCAGAAGTGGCCCCTAGTTGACATAAGACCAACTATACAACTATGAAAATTCTAAATCACATTAGAAACGAGCTTATTAAGACCATTAGGCACATTTTACACCTTGAGGGACCTTATGACAAGTTTAAAAACATAGGGGCTTGAAATAATTTGATTTGTGGTTAAATTGTTCAATATGTTGGTGATTTCTTAAGGATGGCAAGCTAGCTATGCCAAAGACCAGTAGCATACTCCTATTCATTTCTATATGGAGTCACATATACATATATTTGACACTAAAAAATTGCCTCTTACAGAACACAAAAAACATAAAAAATAAACACACAAGACAACACACTAAAGTAAATAGAATTTTGTCCACAAGAACACTTAGGGTAAACACACACCTACTCTATTATAAAAAAGACCTAAAACACTTGATGTGAATGTTAATCCTTGTTACTTTAATTAGGGTCAAAGATGGTACCTCTTGCATCCTTTCTTCTCCATGAAATTATTATATCATGTGAAGAATGCTTATCAAAAAATACTTGCTTATGTTGATGTTCAAATCAATTACCATCCTTATGTCCTCTAATAGTTATAATTATGTCCCTTGTAACTCTTAATAATGCTCCATACTACCCTCTAAGAGACTTGTTTGAGCCTATAGCTTGTTGAAGCTCTGTCATATCTGACTAGCACTCTTTAAACTACAAATTAGGAGTGATCAAATTCACCTCAACTTTACTTTCTTCACTATCATGATACACTTGATGTATAGGACCATGTATTTTGTCTTCCCTCTACTCAATTATGATTGAAAGTGATTCAACCTCAGGTTGAGGTTTGGAATCCTATTGAATGACAACATCTTCTACCTTGGATTTATTAATTTTCTTAATGATAACAACTTCTTTGATAGTATCTAGGCACTCAACCTCATGCTTAGGAAGACATCATTTTTCATGATTGATAAGACACTCAACAACCTACTTTTTAGGTTAATAAATAACCCTATCATCAAATACACACTTCTCACGAAGAGAAGTAGATTTTCTCAACTTTTCAAACTCTTTACTTATGGCATAAAACCTTTTCCATAGGTCATTTTATTCTTAATGGTTGTTATGTTTATGAACTCCTCCATTTTTTTAGGCATCATTGTTAAGCACGGAATATACTGAGAGCGGGGGGTGTATCAATATATTATATATCTTATAAATCTTTCCTTTAACCAATATTTCACTTAATCAAACATTCAAGATATGCAATAAAACTCAAACAATAAACATCACACAAGACAGAGAGAGACACCAAATATAACATGGATACCCAATGTAGGAAAAACCATGGAGAACAATCTCAAGTATATTAGTAAGAACAAACCCATAGGAGCACCATAACCCTTTTCTAAGTACCAACCTCAGCTACAATTCGTGAGCACCACCCCATAAGAGATTCAAACCCTTTTGCCGAGCACAAACCTAGCTATCAATCATGAGCACCAACCCACATGAGCATCATCCACTTTGTGTAAACCAAACACCTATCTCTCAATGTTGCTAAATCAACAAATGATAGTTCAATACAACATCTCTTTCCTCTCTCTCACCTTTGCTCTTCTAAGATAAATAATACAATATCAAATTAACCTCTCACACTCATATTTACAAATGGCTACTCAAGCCTTTATTTATAGCTTTCCAAATGACCTTTGGCCTTACCCCTTTGTGACCTTTCATTTCTCATGGAAAATGGCACCAATCTTGGATGACCCTTCATATCCAAGCATTTGAAAAGTCATGTGGTGACCCTTCATGACCAAAAACGTCTTTCCCACTTTTGTCCTTATCTTTGGTGACTTTTCATATTCCTCAAAGTGTCTCTTCATGAGAAATTCACCCTTTACTCTTTTGTCTTCACTTGGTGAATCTTGGTATTCCTCAAAATGACTCTTCATGGGAAAATGCATCCCATCCTTCTTTTGTCTTTATCCCGTGACTCTTCGTCTTCTCCATGGGCCTTTCTTTTGTCTCATATGAAACTTAAAATATATTCATTAATATTAAATAAATATTAACTCATATTAGGCAAGATATATATATTACCAACAATATTAAATGCAATGGGGCCTTTATCACCAATAATACTAAACCTTTGACACCAATGAAAATATTTCTAACAATCTCCCCCTTTGTCATTGATGGCAACCTCAATCCTAAAATTGTCACATCATGTCACTTGCACATACCGTCATTTGAAAACATACAGTAACTCCCCCTTACTGTAGTAACCTGTACCTATTCCCTCTACCTATTTTCTACACCTATACTTGTACCTTTACCTGTTATTCTCCCCCTTTGACATCAATGGAAAAGGACCTACCTGGAGCTTACACTTAGCTCCCCCTCACTTGATGCTGAACATCAATGGCAGGAAGTAAAATAAATTACTCCCAACTCCTCTCACCGATCTCTGGGAAGATATCTGATTAAAACATTGCCTATCCTTTGAGAATCTCCAATCAACTTATTTGAATATTTCCTTCTGATCTCCAAATCTTCCACATGAAACTTTGAGGAGTATCCTTGATCATATATATGCCTTACATTCAATAGATTATGATTATGAACCATTCTTAGTCTTGGTTCTACCATTATCCAAAAATAAAGTACCTTTTTTGGCTATCCTGGTAGTGCTTTTATCTCTGAATATCACTTTACCACCATTGATCTTCTTTGCTCTTATCTCCTGTAATATGCCTCGAACATATATTATCAACGAACCATGGTTAATCTTACATGCAAAGTTGTTTGCACCAACATAGAATCTTCAGGGTATTTCTTCTACCATGAACATGATTGAACCTTCTTCCTGATAAATGGAGCTTTAAAACATTAATCCTTCTTGATTTAATCTGCATGAGAATCCTTTTCCTTCTTTTTGAAATTGTCGGCTCTTTTCAAAATTCCAATATCTTATGAACATAATCATTTGAAATAATCTAAAACACTGCATATGCAAGAATCATTCTAATAGCCTCAAACCATAATCCTGGTGAAAAATTTTCTTCAAAAAATATATTCCCTCAAAAGATATACAAATTAATCTGTCAACTCACCTTCTTGTCATGCAAAATATCCAAGACCCAATAGTACCCACCATGCTTCAATTTTCTTAATAGTGTCTCCTTGAAGCCTATAAGAGAAACCCCAACACAGAAGGGTTCTAGAAATAAATTTCAGGAGATTCCCACATCTCCTTTATTTCTTCCTTGATCTTCTTGTGTTTTTCTTTTAGAATCCATTTAAGCATATCTAACCTTTTTTCCCTACTAACCTTATCATTTATGATATTTTTCATCTTCTCAACTTTTGAAACTTTCTTATCTTGACAAAGCTCATGGTCAAATGCAAGAAGAGATTCTTTACAATCCTTATCTGATTCTTTATCTACTATAGCAAGTAATTCATTTTCATTCTTAAACTCAACCTAATCAACCTTTTCTATTTTAGGTATCCACACTTTAATTTGACTCTTCTTATATCTTTTAGGGGCTTTGTAACCTTTGACAAACTTTGAATATCTCTTTACTTTATTTTGGCATAATCTAGCAATATGGCCAATCTCATGACAACAAAACCAAACAATATTTCTCATACATTTTTCTTGAATGTGACTGAGATCTCCCTTTGACTCATTGCTTCTCCTCATACAATCTTTTGCCCTATGACCAACATGACGACAAACAAAATAACGGCCATGAAAAGAATTTGAAAACTTGAAAGCATTGGGCTACCTGATTGGCTTCATTGATTTTCTTGCAAAACCTTCATCCTTCTTTCCTTGGACTAATATTCCACTTAATCAAACATTCAAGATATGCAATAAAACTCAAACAATAAACATCACACAAGATAGAGAGAGACACCAGATATAACGTGGAAACCCAATGTGGGAAAAACCATGGAGAACAATCTCAAGTATATTAGTGAGAACAAACCCACAGGAGCACCATACCCCTTTGCCATGTACCAACCTCAGCTACAATTCGTGAGCACCACCCCATAGGAGCTTCAAACCCCTTTGCCAAGCACAAACCCAGATATCATTCATGAGCACCAACCCACGTGAGCATCATCCACTTTGTGTAAACCACACACCTATCTCTCAATATTGCTAAATCAACAAATGATATTTCAATACAACATCTCTTTCCTCTCTCTCACCTTTGCTCTTCTAAGCTAAATAATACAATATCAAATTAACCTCTCACACTCATGTTTACAAATGGCTACTCAAGCCTTTATATATTCCTCAAAGTATCCCTTCATGAGAAATTTGCCCTTTACTCTTTTTTCTTCACTTGGTGACTCTTGGTATTCCTCAAAATGACTCTTCATGGGAAAATGCATGCCACCCTTCTTTTGTCTTTATCCCCTGACTCTTCATCTTCTCCATGGGCCCTTCTTTTCTCTCATATTAAACCAAAAATATATTCTTTAATATTAAATAAATATTAACTCATATTATCCAAGATATATTTATTACCAACAATATTAAATGCAATGGGGCCTTTATCACCAATAATACTAAACCTTTGACATCAATGACAATATTTCCGACAATCGTCACATTATTTTATTCACTATCCTACTATACCATGCTTTGTAAACCATCATCATCATGTAAATGAATAAGGTAATTACTCTCAATGGCTTTGTAAAATAATATTCAATGTTTACCTTAGATTATCCATCACCTACCTCATGGATAATTTATGTGTAAATATCAATTTGCTCAATGAAAACATATAGATCATTTCCATAAATTTCAGCACCATACTCATCTACGAATAGATCATATATGACCTCAATCATAGATGATGATATATAATCTATATATAACTCAACCTCATGCTTAATAAGACATCATTTTTCATGATTTATAAGACACTCAACAACCTACTTGTTAGGTTCATCAATAACCCTATCTTCAAATACACACTTTTTAGGAAGAGAAATAGATTTAGTCAAATTTTCAAACTCTTTACTTATGGCATAAAACCTTTACCATAGGTCATTTTATTCTTAATGGTTGTTATGTTTGTGGACTCCTCCATATTTTGTAGGCATAGTCAGATTATTTTATTCACTATCCTAATATACCATGCTTTGTAAACCATTAGCATCATGTAAATGAATCAGGTAATTAATCTCAATGGATTTGTAAAATAATATTCAATGTTTACATCATATTATCCATCACCTACCTCATGGATTATTTATGTCCAAAGATCAATTTGCTCAAAGAAAACATAAGGATCATGTCCATAAATTTCAGCACGATACTCATCTAGGAATAGATCATATATGCCCTCAAGCTTAGAGGATGCTCTATCATCTATATAAAACTCTTCTTTATCATTGATTATGAAATTGAGATTAGATCTTGCTTCTATATAGGGTTCAATATGAAGCTTATCTAATTCTGATTTTAAGTTGGTGTAGAAGTTGTAGACACTATCACACTTGGACTCATACCTTATTGCCTTGTAGGAAGACTACCTGAACTTGTATGAAGACCATGGACATTTTCCAAGGCCTCCCTCTTTTCTCTTTTATTATCTACAACTATAACTTTTTTATTTAATACATATTTATCTTCAACTGGAAAGTCTAAAAGATTCACCTTTTGGGATTGTCATCCTATATTTGCTTACATGTAATTCTCATCTTCTACTGATAGTTGATGAGTAACTCCTCCTTGGGATATCAAATAGTTTCCCCACCTTAATTTGAGTCCATGAATTTTACTTTCTTTGATTTTCTCCTTGGACAAATTTTCTATGAATTGGTACCATAGATCTTATGTTGGAAGTGGAAGTTAGATTGTGTGCATTAGCTGGGCAATTGAAGGTAGGTTGTTCTTGTCCTCTACCTTGACCATATTTATGAGGTGGTAACCTATTTCATTGTTGAGAATAGGGGTATGGGTTGTAATTAACTACATATTTAAATTTTAGATTCCTAACTTGAGCCTCTAAGGCTTTATACCTTACATCCTAATCAATGGTATCTTCTGCCTTCGTAGGGGAAGTTCTAAACTTAGTATTTTCATTGGGAATTTGAGCAACATTTGGATTAGAAATAGACATATTTGTTATTATATTCATGTATAATTTTAAAGGTAAATTTATAAATTATATTAGGGCATTCTCAAATATAATGATAAGGTCATACACTTTAGGTAAGGTGTTACAACACATGAACTACAACATGATACCTATGTCAGTTCTAATCACACTTAGATATGCATGAAACACAAAGCTTGTATGTGGTCTCATGGGAGGATGTAGATTATGCCAAGTTCATTATAATATCTCATTAAAGTCATGCATAGTCTCTTTTTGGGCTCTTTGAATCACATTCACCTAGTGGATAAGTGATGTGTGATCACTTTTATCTTCAAACCTTAAGGTTAGTAACTCTCCAAAATCATCCCAAGTAGTGATACACCCTCTAGGCAGTGTCTTATACTAGTCAAGTTCTTTCCCATTAACATACATGATAAGTAACCTAATGGAAATATTGACCTCAATAACATTACAAAAACTAAAAAACTTTGATATGTCCTTAATATTCTCACTAGGGGTAACATGTCCTTCACCATTGAATGTGGAAACACTCTTACTAGAATTAATGGGTATATTACCATATGCATTAAGATGGATGGTATTTATATTATTAAATTTTGGTAAGGAATGTTTATTAACCATGTTTTCCTTAAGGTACTCTTAATTCTCTTGATCTCATTAGCTTAAAAATTCCTTTTGTTATTGAAAGGTAAAAATACGCTGAGGATGTTGAACTTCAAGAGGATGTTCAAGTTGAAGGATTGGGTTTACAGGATTAAAACCTAAAGTATAAATTAACATAGTAAGCACCATGATGCATGAACATAAGAATAGATAAAAAAATGTTCTAAAACTAGATATTACCTTGAATGAAGTTTCCAAATGTTGAGTAGAACATCATATGCCACTGTGATGTTATGAAGACCAACATTTACTTTGGGAAGATGTCTTTAAGATAATGATCCCACTAGTCATGCTAGATCTATTTTCTCTAAATATTAAACCATATATTTTTTTATTCAATCCTACTCTAATATTTGGGAAATAATGTAATACATCTAGGCATTTGGGTTGCCTATGATAGAGGTAGACCTCTAGGTTAAGGGGTAGCTCCCTAGATCAATATTTTCTTACTTATCAACTACACTAACTATTTATTTTGATGAAAATAGATAGGAGTAACATGTAAAATAACCTAATATAATGATGTGATACACCAAAAATATCTCCACAATACCGTAACTTTTCCTTTGAAATATGACCTACAATAGTAGTCTCAAAATCATGAATTGCTCAAACATTAGTATTTCAAACATGGACAAGATATGCATTGGAATACTCAAGGTGAGTGAATTAGAGGTTATATTGAATTAAACAAGGCTAATTATCCACATTATAATATTAGAACACATTAGCTACACATTATTTGACCTATTAGTGTGAGAACTACTTACACCAAATATGAAAGGATAAAGAGAAGGCAAAGATATTTAATTACCACTAGACACTTTAATATGCATCACTTCAAATATTTAGATAGGAAATTAATTAAATCAAAAATATATTAAAAATATTATTTAAAATTAAAAATATAGAATAAAACCAGTAGGACTTCACCATATGATGTGTGGATTGGATTATAAAAGCCAAAATGGTTTGCATTTATAGAGAGTGTGAGAGGAAAGAGAAGGGTTGGAGCTCAAAGGTAATAAAAACAAGTGTCAAGTAATGAGGACTAGTTAAAATGTAAGATAATTAAGTGGAAAATATATTTTTAATGCCTCCTTCTATAAGTGTCTCTCTAAATAATGAAAAACTCCTCAAACTAGGGTAGGGTTCTTAAATGGTCTTCTTGAAAACTAACTTCATGATTGGGCATATGTTGACTTCTCAAAACTAAACTAAGGAGAGTTAATACATGTGAAATATATTAGGGGGCTTGAGAGCATTCCATGAAAGCCATAATATGTATCCCTAATTTTAATTCATCTTTTTGACACTTGTAATCACCATCTTATGTCATTCATTGGTCTTGTATGGCTCATTATTTATATTTGTCATCCAAGAAACCTTTAGCTTCTAAACTAAATCCATGGAAGAGATTTTAGGAAACCTATCTAGAGTCTTTCTACCTTCTATTCTCTGGATTATACATTAAATGTCTCAAAAAAATACTTTTCACTCTCTCACTTGGAAATCAGTCCTTATCTTGAATCTCTGTCCAAGATTGCCAATGATGAATGGTGTAGAATAGATCTTTCAATGATCATTTATTGTGATAGATGAATGTTTAGAGTTGGAATAAGTATATAACGATGTAATCCAATTATTTTCACTCTTTAATTCTCTTCTACACCTAAAAAACACATAAAAACCTATCAAAAACCCTATTCTAAACATGTCCATACAAGTAGCGTACAAACCATTTTAGTGAGAAGTAGCATGCATGAGTTCTTGATATGTCTAGATCACTTTTATTGACATCGTAACCCCTATTAGTGCACACTCTTTCCTATTTTCTCAAGTAGGTATTTGATAAGGGTTTAGGAGGGTTTTAACATGTTTTGGTTCTTCTAAATGACTCATAAAAACCAAACATTAAATTTATAAATAATTGCCATTGATACCAAGTGTAAGAAAATAATAAACTAACCCTATCTCCTTGGGGAATCATGCAATGTGTCTGTATAGGTATGAGTGTTTGAAGTTGGCCTATCAAGATCTTCCTTTGTATTATGTGTGCCCCTATGATGGTTGGATCAAATAGGAAACTCTATATGATCCCGTCAAAACCACTAGTTATACATTATCATAAAATCCCCTTTTAAGGTCATCAATGGTATTATAAGGGTCTTGTGGTCTTGGAAGTAAAACTAGACCCTTGAAGGGCTTACGTCTAGCTTTATGCCTAATAAACATGACGATGATTGAGTTTCCCATGACCAGTTGTCAATGGTTTATATTGACTATGAGGTCTTCTCCACATTTAATCATGATTAAAATAAATTTTAACACCCTTCTTGTAGTGTGTTGTTCCCAAAATATATCACTCATTTTTGGGACAACATATGAACTGTTTTGGTCCTACAGGCCAAAAATTCTCTCTTTCCTTCTCAAAAATTGTTCTAGGCATTCAAATTCTCCATTTTTTAAGCTTTTTCAGCTAACAAAATTTGCTAGAAGAAATCTACAGACTCTGTAGGCTTAAATCTATGAACTCTGCAGGCTTAAATCTATAGACTCTTTAGGCTTAAATATATGGACTCTAGAGGCTTAAATCTATGGACTCTGTAGGAAAGAAACAAGCTCTCAACACTTAGGAAATTTCAATGTTGGTTCAGCACCAAGGTTCAACGACATCGGCAAGCTTAAAGAGTTAAGCGCTTCAGTAAAAGTTCAAAGTTCAACTGCTTCAGCAAGTTCAATGGCTTCAAATGGCTTCAAAAGACTTAGTGAGAAAGAAGAAATCTTGATCTGTTGAACCATTAGACCTTGAATCAAAATGGTTCAAAGGTTCAATGGGTTTAAAAGTTTAAAGGTTCAATCATTTGGTTCAAGTAGTCAAGTGGAACACAAGAAGAAAGCGATTGAACTGTTGAACCTTTAAACCATTAAATTGCAGTTAGTTCAATCAGTTGGTTCAATTAGCTAGTTTAAAGGAATGCCCCAAAGTGAAGAGACCAAGTGACCTTGTGGATGGCAATGAAGAAAAGAAGACTTTGAAGAACAAAGGAGTGAACCATTGAACCATTGAACCTTGAACCAAATTGGGTCAATGGGTTCAACGAGTTCAATGGATTCAAAGAGATCAAAGGACTTAGAAAAATAGAGAAGTGATGAAATAAAGGATTAACCAATGAACCAATTGAACCTTGAACCAAAAAATTTCAAAGTTGAAGGTTCAAAGGTTTAACGATTCAAAATAAGCATCAGACAAAGGGATGGTTAAATCAAAGACCAATAAAGTGATTGAACCGAGAAAGTGATTGAAGAAAGAGATTAAACTGAGAAAGTGATTAAACTAAGGAAGTGATTGAACTAGGAAAGTGATTGAACTTGGGAAGCAATTAAACCATTGATGTCCCCACAGACGTCAAATTTAAGATAATGAAATATCCATCAATTTTCAAATACGGTGCAGACCCTGTGAACAAATTTAGTGACTAGCCAAAGAGATAGCCCAAGAGCTCAGATCACATAGATAAGGACAAAATATTCACCACGTGTCCCTTGTAAAACTTGATGGAAAGTGCCAAGTGTCAACATTTTCCATTTCTTCCTTTTGTCTCATTATAGAGTAAGGATTGTGGTGGGTCTCGAGTGAATTGCTAAGGTAAGTGGAACATGCCAAGTGGCATCATCTGTGTGAATCCAAATGAGTCCCGCATGTTTCCATAGTGTTTCTAAAAGCTCATCAGAAGCCTACATGTGTAATCTTCCACAGGACTCTCAAAGGATAACTTAAGCTTCTATAAAGTAAATGGATGTTGTCAAGTGTCTTTGCCTGCTTCACAGCAAAAAGTGCCACATGTCCCTTCATCAGGAATAAAGTGCCTGAGAGCTCAAAATATAGCAAGAAAAGGGGAAACAAAGGAGAAAAATTAGAAAATATATGTTCATGGGATATGTTTCTAGAAGTTCCAGCAGCTGACTAAGTGGACATCGAAGAATGCAAACATTCAATGGCATGGCTTGTTCTCTTACATTGAGTAAAGTGAAAATAGCTACGTACACATCAAGAAACACATTAGGCAGCCCATATTTAAGACTGATACCTGATTCTAGCATAGCCCATGGATAGAACTTAAAATGCATTGAAGGCAGTGAATGCATCGTAGGCCATCATTTTTGTCAAACAAAGTGCCCAAGTCTTTCTTGGAGCACTATTTATTGGACTCTCTTATTATTTAAAGCAGATCTGTCTATTATCAAAAACAAAACTCTACCCAAATTGAAAGGCATTACTGAGACTTTGAGCTTAAATTGTTGATCATATTTCATTATTTGAATAAGAAAACAAGTGACTTTTCGGACTTTGTGCTGGAATAGCTTGGTTGTTGGGGAAATTGTTCTTATGTCTATTTCCTTAATATGTTTTTTGTCCATTTAATTAAATAATCAGAATTAGTGAAAGTAATTAGGAAGGTGTCCTAAATTCAGCTATGGAGAGACTTTGTGCTGCCACAATTGTCTTTAGTTTGTCTATTTTTTGTTTCTATGTAAGGGATATTGGGATGACTTTGTGCCCTCATTATCCTTCATATTTCACTCTTTGCCAATTGAGGTGGAGACTTTGTGCTACATTTCATCCTACTATGTTACTGCACCCTATTACAGTTACTTGTCACTACCCGAAAGGTTCCTGTTGTCTGTTGAATAGCACTTCTAAAAGAAGAGGAGTGCCTTCTATCATTTTAGTAGGATTTATCCTTTGATTGGTGAACATAATCTCTAAAAAAAGAGAGATGGATGGTGTTATCCTACCCCTGAGTGTTATTTTCAGCTTACTTATAGTAGATTATCATATATATAGCCCCTTAATACTTACAGGGAACCTCCCCTTAATGAGAGGAGAGATTTGTCCCCTTTTGATGTAGTAAACTTGCACATCTGGCCAACCAATTTCCCTATGCTATGGTTAAAGAGACCTATTTTTTTCATCAATTAGCTGATTGACAAAATATTCACCCAACAATTTTTGGTGACTCCGTTGGGGATTTACATGTAATCTGAAACCTTAAGTTTTAGATTGAAGCAGTCACTACCCTTATCCATTATAGACTATGGCAAATCCATTTGTGTCTTTCCCATTATCATTATAGCCTTACCATCTCCCTCCACCTCCATGTCAACTGGGATAGAATGCGCAGTTTGAAGCCTCAAGCTTCAAGTTAAAGCAGGGCCAGTTCTTTCCCATTTTTGTTTTACAATCTAGCAGATCCACAGTTACATGAAGCCAAACAGCTAAAGGTATTGTTGACCCTGTATTCGATTTGGTGTAGCAAAGTAATTTTGATCTGTTCCCTTCACCATCTCACCTCCAACAAACTAGGAGCTTTACTCCTACTAAAGTCAAGTCTCCATTACTGAGCAAAGCATCCATTTCCACTATTAAGAAATCTTTGTCAATACTTACCCCTCTAAGATTTTTTATTCCACCTTTCCTTAGTCATACTATGGTAATTTAAGGCCCTTGGTGTAACTCTTTTGGACCACTCAATTTAACTCCACATCTACATGAGTTACCATGTAGTTCAAGGAAAATTTTCCATAAGTTCTATGGTGATGGAAAGGTCCATCTTGATAAACATATTGTAGCCTTTAGCATAGCCTGTCACATAATTGGTGTGGAGTATGAGGATGTAGCAGTCAGGCTGTTCATGGAAACTTTACAAAGTGCTACTACAGACTGGTTCTATCATCTATAGGCCCAGACTATTACTGACTAGAACACTCCCAAAGCCAAATTTGAAGCTAGATTCAAGCCTACAAAATATGCACATGCCTTGTTGGCTCAACTCACACAAATGAAGAAGGAGCCTCATGAACTAATGAAAGATTTCATAGCCAAGTTCGATAAGTTAAGGAATAGGATTCCTGTAATTGCTTAGCCTACAGCTGAGAATCTCAAATGTTTCTTCATCAACTCTTAGCTTCCTAAAGTGAGATTTTTGCTGAGATGTGTTGGCCAAATAGACCTTATTGTAGCTCAAGATTTGGCCATTGAGGTGGAAGATGACCTTATCTTGGAAAGAAAGATAAGGAGAGATCTTAACAGAGGTAAATCTTCTTCATCTTCTGAATATTCATCTACAAGCACCACTGATCAAATGGTGCAAAAGCTAAAAAATGAACCGCTAGCCTTGAAAAGACAAGTGGCCCAAGGTATGTCTACTCCTTATTGAGATATGCCAAGGAGGACATTTTAGAACCAGTCATATCAAGGCAATGCTGCCAAAAGTCAAGGGAAACCAAATCATCTACCTTCCCCAAAGGGGAAACTTGCCATTGAAGCAACACCAACTAACTTAGTAATTAGATATCTAGAAATAGAACATGCTTTCTCTTTCCAACCTAAGTTTGAGCAAGAAAATGACACTGATCTTTTTGCAGCAGAGTAAGAAGAATCAGTTGGTGACTCCAACATTGGTTTCTTGAATTACCAGGATGAACCTAGAGATAAAGGTGAAGTAGTTGATGGATCATATGCTATATTCACCTAGTCCCAGAACTAGTCAGTCCAACAAGCTAATAAAGTAAAAATAGGGGAATGTTATCAGCCTACAATTTCAATTTCCAAACGAGGAACTTCTCTATCTTTCCAGTCAAAGGACCCAGTGAATAATAAAAAGGTAAATACATCTAGCATCCCTCCATCTTCAACTTCAATTCCATAGACCAGTACCTCCCCTCCTAAAACCCAAAAAGATGAACTACCTTCCTCTATTCCTAGTCCATTTTAGTCATTTGACATAATCAACCATGTCAAGAAGAACAAAATTCAAATGTCTGAATTTGAATTCTTACAATCCAATCTTGAGCAGTTGGATAGGTTAATTTAGTGTGTGAAGAATAAAGTCATCCCTATAGGACAAGATGTTAAAAAGGTAACTCATGATCCCCCAAGGAACATGTCCATCCCAAAAAACCTTGTCATTGTTCCTCTTATGGCTTTTAGAAGGATTGAACCATTCTATGTTTCCCTACTGATAAATGGATATCAGCTAAAAAATTGCATCATAGACTTAGGTGCATCAGACAATGTCATACCTTCCAAAGTAGCTAAATCCCTTAGTATCACACTAACCAAGACATTTGGGAGATGTTTCTCCATGGAGAACAAAAAAGTGCCACTGTTGGGATAAATCAAGGATGCCCAATTTGCATTTACCACCTTTCCAAAAAAGAGAATCAAGATGACAGTCCTGGTGGCCGATGTCCTAGCCTCATACGGCATCCTTCTTGGGAATTTTTTTTGCAAGGATGTTGGAGGAGAATTGAGCATGGACCTGTATGAAGCAAGGATCCCTATTAGAGGCATCATGTAGAGGTTGCTTCCTAAAAAGGAGGCAAAATATGTTGTCACCCAAGTATCGATCCCTGAAGCTCAAATTCAGTTTGACTCTTTAGGTAGGGGTAACTATTTTTTATCTACTGAAGATGTTCCTATTATAGCAGATGAAATTCCTATAGGTGGTAATCTAGGAATTGGTTGAGATAAAACAACAGAAGGCATGAGAGAGCATAATGCCAGCCCAAAGGAACTCTCCTCTCCAAATGAATAAAAATCTAAGAAAGGAGTAGTTTCTGATGATGTATGGATACTAGGATTTGATGGTAGCTACTCTTCTAGCAGTGTTAGAGCTGGGACGATGTTGATATATCATCAAGGAACTATATTTCCTTCTTCATACAAGTTGCATTTTAGAAACACCAACAATGCTATTGAGTATGAATCTCTGTTACTCGGGTTGAAGGCTACTCAAGACAAAGGTGTCAAACTCCTTCACACCAAAGGAGATGTTGAGCTGATGGTTTGTCAAGCATCTGATGGGGGCAAACAAATCATGTGCTAGACTAAACTAGAAGAGAAACAAGTTATGGTAGTGGACGATAATACTACATGCCAAAGTTAGGAAAAGGAACTCTTCGCCAAGAGTGTAAGGATTTATGGTTTTCCGATTGGAGACCACACCTTGCCATGGGGAAAGAAGAGAGAACCAAAAGGAATGCATAGAAAATGTGATTTTTAGTTGAGACATCCATTCTCCCATCACTAATTCTAGGGAGAAAATGGTTTCTTACTAGTTTATGAGGATGGAAGGCCATTTTCACTGTCTCGCAGTGGGTGGCATCTGAAGCACTTCAAATCTTGAGGCATTAGATAAGATCATCTGTACATAATGTATATTTGTATAGTCTTTAGTTCTATTTTGTGATTTTTATTTTTTTTGGTGTATTTCTTTTTGGATATCATGACTCTATAGCCCAATGGCACACTTCAAGGCACTGGAGATTCTAGTTTCTACTTCTCTCAACTATTCCAAGTCTTCAACTGAAAGAAGTTCCTCAACTGGAGCTAGCTATTGTTCCCAAAAATTTGTCACTCATTTTTGGGACAACATATGAACTATTTTGGTATTTCAGGCCAAAAATTTCATCTTCCCTTCTCAAAATTTTTTTTGAGCATTCAAATTCTCCATTTTTAATGTTTTTTCAGCTAACAAACTTCGCTGGAATAAACCTACAGACTCTACAGGCTTAAATCTACAAACTCTACAAGCTTAAATCTACTAAATCTGTAGGCTTAAATCTATGGACTCTGGAGGCTTAAATCTATGGACTCTGTAGGAAAGAAACAAACTCTCAACACTTGGGCAATTTCAAGGTTGGTTCAACACCAAGGTTCAATGACATCAGCAAGATTAAAGAGTTAAGCGCTTCAACAAAAGTTCAAAGTTCAACCACTTTAGTAAGTTCAACAACTTCAAATAGCTTCAAAAGACTTAGTGAGAAAGAAGAAGGCTTGAACCATTAAACCATTGAACCTTGAACCAAAATGGTTTAAAGGTTCAATGGGTTCAAAGGTTCAATAAGCATTTGGTTCAATCGGTTGGTTCAAGCGGTCAAGTGGAACATAAGAAGAAAGCAATTGAACCATTGAACCTTTGAATCATTGAACAACAGTTGGTTTAATTGGTCAGTTCAATCAGCCGATTCAAAATAATGCCCCAAAGAGAAGACACCAAGTGCCCTTGTGGAGGGTAATGAATAAAATAAGACTTTGAAGAATAAAGGAATGAACTATTGAACCATTGAACCTTGAACCAAATTGGTTCAATGAGTTCAACAAGTTCAATGGATTTGAAGAGATTAAGGGACTTAGAAAAATAGAGAAGCAATGAAACAAAGGATGAACCAATGAAACGATTGAACCTTGAACCAAAAAGGTTCAAAGTTTGAAGGTTTAAAGGTTCAATAGTTTAAAAGAAGTGCCAGACAAAGGGATGGTTCAATCAAAGACCAAGAAAGCGATTGAACTGAGAAAGTGATTGAACTAAGAAAGTGATTGAATCGAGAAAGTGATTGAACTAATGAAGTGATTGAACTAGGAAAGTGATTAAACTAGGGAAGCGATTGAACCATTGACATCCCCACAGATGTCAAATTTAAGATAATGAAATATCCATCAATTTTCAAATATGGTGTAGACCCTGTGAACAAATTCAGCAACTAGCCAAAGAGATAGCCCGAGACCTCAAATCACATAGATAAGGATAAAATATAGTGAAAGTTGCCACATGTCATTTGTAAAACTTGGAAGAAAGTGCCAAGTGTCAATGACAGGCATTGTTTCCCTTTGTCTCATTATTGAATAAGGACTAAGGTGGGTCCCAGGTGAATTTCTAAGGTAAGTAGAGCACAAGAAGTGGCATCATCCATCTGAATCCAAATGAGTCCCACATGTTTCTATAGTGTTTTTAAAAGCTCAGTGGAAGCTGCCATGTGTCATATTTTGTAGGACTCTCAAAGGATATCTTAAGCTTCTATAAGGTAAATGGATGCTACCAAGTGTCCTCACCTGCTTCATAGTGGAAAGTGCCACCTATCCCATCATCAAGAATAAAGCACCCGAGAGCTCAAAATATAGCAAGGAAAGGGGAAATGATGGAGAAAGATCAAAAAATATTTGTGCATGGGATATGTTTCTAGAAGGTGAAGCAGCCGACCAAGTGGACATTGCAGAGTGTGAACATTCAATGGCATAGCCTATTCTCTTGCATTGACTAAAGTGAAAATAGTTGTGCACACATTAGGAAACACATTAGGTGACCCATATTTAAGACTGATGCTTGATTCCAACATAGCCCATGGACAAAATTTAAAATGCATTGAATGCATCATAGGCCATCATTTTCATGAAATAAAGCACACAAGTCTTTCTTAGAGCACTATATATTGGACTCTCTCTTATTGTTTTAAGGGGATCTCTCTGTTATCAAAAACAAAACTCTGCCCAAATTGAAAGGCATTATTGAGACTTTGAGCTCAGATTGTTGATCATATTTTGTTATTTGAATAAGAAAACAAGTGACTTTTCAGACTTTGTGCTAGAATAGCTTGGTTGTTGGGGAAATTGTTCTAATTTTTGTTTCCTTAATATGTTTTTTGTCCATTTAATTAAATAAGTAGAATTAGTGAAATTAATCATGAAGGTGTCTTGAAGCCGACTATGGAGAGACTTTGTGCTGCCATAATTGTCTTTAGTTTGTCTATTTTTTTGTTTCTATGTAAGGGATCTTGGGATGAATTTTTGCCCTCATTATCCTTCGTATTTCACTCTTTGGCAATTGAGGTGGAGACTTTATGCTACATTTCATCCTACTGTGTTACTACGTCTTGTTACAGTTACTTGTCACTACCTGAAAGGTTCTTGTTGTCTACTAAATAGCACTTCTGAAAGAAGAGGAGTGCTTTCTATCATTTCATCAGGATTTATCCTTTGATTTGTGAACACCATCTCTAAAAAAAGAGATTTGGATGGTTTTATCCTACCCCTGAGTGTTATTTTCAGCTTATTTATAGTAGATTAGCATATATATATATATATATATATATATATATATATATATATATATATATATATATATATATATATATATATATATATATATATACACACACACACACACACATGTATGTATGTATGTATATATATATATATAGCCCCTTCATACTTACAGGGAACCTCCCCTTGATGAGAGGAGAGATTTGTCCCCTTTTCGTGTATTAAACCTACACATCTGGCTGACCAGTTTCCCTATGCTATGGTTGAAGAGACCTATTTTGCTCATTAGTTAGCTAATTGACAAAATATTCACTCAACATAGTGTTTCATGACATCCCATCTCATCTGTCTCTCATTCCCATAATCTACCTACAAGTTTGAACTGTATGGGAGTACCCTCTGTCTGAGGTAAAACAAAGGGCATATCTATTATTTTATTAGAGTAAAATTGTGTTATGGAGTGATGGAATAGGTCTTGATGACATGCTATACAAAATATCAAGTCCGTTTCACCTTTCTAGAGTCTTCAACATCCCAAATATTAAGATAGACTTGTCTAACAAGTGACTATGGTAGGGTTTTAAGAAACCTCAAAATTATGACTATCTACTGGTGTTCTTACCCTATATACTTATCTAAGAATAATGTGAGTTCGATTTCAACATTTTGAAGTTAATCTCAAACATCTTCAATGTTCTATATCTCTACCACCCTCAAAACCATCCTTTCCCACTAGCTGAAGCTAATATGTGGACCCTCTAATGGTGTTATCCGCTTAGGAAAAGGAGACTCATGTACGTGTCTTTCCATTTTGGAACATTTGAGCATGCCCATTTTATTCTTGGAATCATCAATATCATCTAATAGTTGAAAATTTCCATATCATTCTTTGGGGCTTGTGATCACTACCTTTATATTGACACTATCCTAAGCTAGCTTGTGTTATGTAGAAGATTGTAGATAACCACATAAGATATTTAAGGACTCATGTAGGTGATCATCTAGTATGATGATTGTGTTTCAATTCCTCAATTTGATCTTTGGGTCACTAGTGGCATCTATCATCAATTGAGGTCACTTTATCTATAGTCTATTCTTTCATTATGCCATGTTTCATAATAAGATAATTTAGGCTTCAAGAGTATTGTATATTACACTTACATTCTATACTGAGAATTTTATTAAGTTGGAAACATATTTACATAATCCTTCTTATGACCAAAAAATCACTCTCTATGTGAAGACATTCTCTCTACGAATGGATTTCATGATGAAAGACTTTTATACTACCACAAACCTCTAATTTCTCATCGTATTATGGCTTGAATATAGAAAAAACCTTGACTAAGAGAGATTAAGGTAATATGTCTCTTGTTGTGCAACATTTTAAACCTATGACAAAGACATCAAGTCTGTTTACTATTTTATGACCTTACATTTTAAGAATGATACTATAAATAACTTAATAATTTAATTAGGTTTAAAAAAATTTAAAAAACCTCCATCACAACTCTCTCAGACCTCTTTGGAGTTGCCTATAAGTTAACATTAGATAACTATTGGAAACCTGTAGGTGCCACATTATAGGACTATGTGTATTAGATTAGTTATCATAACTAATTTATATCCTTTGAATAGATAAAAATCACTATTTACTTGTTATAATCATAACAAGGCATTGAAATATTCTTGTTTTACTACCATGACTGTTCAAGACTCAATTCCACCAAACTGTAGATGACTATTTGTAAAGAAGTCTAACTGTGTGTATAATTTGACTGTTCACTTCATAAAGAGATGAATTTGAGACCAAGCCACCTTTGTGTATATTTATAAATATGAAATGAGATATAAATAACAATTTTACATTTTTTTAAACCATTTTAGGAGAGATAAACTAAGGAAATTTGTCTACAGACTGTGATGTAGTTTCCAACAAGCAGAATGAGAAAGTCTAGGATCATTATTTCATTTTCACACATGAAACTAGATTCAAAAACACACGAGAATTATTTTCATGCTCTTATACAATATATGCAACATTTTTTTTCTCATACCAATCTAGACCAAAGAAAAAACTAAAGGATATTCTTAGCAATGTTTCATATATCATGTTTTAAAAAACTTGCAACTATTACCATGGGTTTATATTATAAAAATAGTTTTATAATCCACCAAAGGCACTTGATCTAACTCACCTCCTATTTTCCATATCATTCAAATACTATATGACTATTTATGTTTGCTAAGGAGAGCAATATAAAGACATAATGGTTTTTTACAATTTTCATGTTTGTCAAAGCTTCCAAAGCATGATAATAGGCTTTGAGGGCCTAAAGTGTCACTCTAAATTCTAACACATGTGTCAAGACTATCCTATAGTATGTAAAACTAACCAAACTCTCCCCTTTTACAATTAAACTTCTTCTTATGTGCTAAACCCTATAGTTTGTCAGCTCAAAATAATCTCTCTGACATCTAACTAACACATGGACATTGAATTACATTTTTACACACTTTTCCCCTTGAGGAAAACACACAATTCCAAAAAATGACCCAAAAATGACCCCTCAATGACATAAGACCAATTATATAATTATGAAAAAGCTAAAACACATTGGAAATGACCTCATTAATATGAGTAGGAACATTTTACAACCTATGAGACTTTATGGCAAGTTTAAACTACGTAGGGGCTGACCTAATTTGACATGTTGTCAGATTAGCCAACACATACTTTGGAGGAGAATAAATTAGAAAGAAGGATGATTAGAGAGTAACCATATAAATTGTTGAAAATGGGTCTATATAAGTACATCATTAGGAATAAATATATGAGTAGAATACTAGAATAATATAAGAGTTGGTGAACATGTATATAATGCATGATGAAGAGGTTGAATAATTATTTATGGGAACTAGTGATGTACAAAAGAGGTAAAAATTTTGTAGGCTATAACTTTTGATCCATAGCTCCATTTGAGCCCACATTCATGCCAAAATGATCATCTCAAAAAGTATGATTCAACAATAACTATGAATATTTGGTTAAGGACATATTTTATATTTTTAAAATTCCATATGTGATCATCTAAAGGTGTAAAAAATTTCAAAAAAATTCCATACCCAAATAATGTTAGTTATGACTTCACTGACCTTTTTGAGATGGTCATTTTGGCATGAATATTGGCTCAAATAGAGCTACATATCAAATGTTATGGCCTCAATAAGTTGGGCCTGTTATTCTACATTAATATCACATTAGTGGGAATACTCATAATTTATCATCATGAATAAAGGAAATGATTTTATCTTGTATTTTTTTTATTGAAGAACGATTGAAGACAAGTAAGGAAATTTAGGTTCTTATTTTAATAAATAAATTGAGAAGAATTAATAATCAACCCATGATGAGTTGTAGGATTGTATGAAGGAAATAAAAAATGTTGGTGAAGAGAAAATGAATTCACATGATTAGATTATGGTTGAATACCATACCTTTGGAGGAGAATAAAGTATAAAGAAGGATAATTAGAGAACAACCATAGAGGTTATTGAACTAATGAGGGAGCTAGTCACGAGGGAGAAAGTTGTGAGGAGAATGTGGAAACATATATGATTAGGTGAAAAAGTATATAAGCCATGATGAAGAGGTTAAATAATTATTTTCAAGAATTAATGATGTATAAAAAGATTGTAAACTTATATAATCCATAACGTTTGATCCATAGCTCCATTTGAGACCATCTTCACACTAAAATAATCATATTGAAAAGTTTAGGGAAACCATAAGTAGGCATGTTTGATTAAGTAAATTTTATATATTTATTAAAAACCATATATGTGACCATATGAGTATATCAAAAATATTCAAAAGCATCCATAGGTGGATAGGCCTAGTTATGCTTCCATCAAACTTTTTGGGATGGTAGTTTTGGCACAAAGATGGGATAAAATAGAGATAGAGATCAAAAGTTATGGCCTATGAAAGTTTAGTATCTTTTTATGCATCAATATCCCACTAGTGGGAAGATTCATAATGTAATTTGGTAAATAAAGTAAATTATTAATTTATAATTTATACTTTTGAGGATAGAAGGATTGAGGACAAATACGGAAATTCATCTTATTATTTATGTAAATAAATCAAGGAGAATGAAAAATCCACCCATGATAAGTTACAAGTTTTCATGAAGAAAAAAAATGTTTATTAAATTCAAATGAATGCACATGATTAGATTATGGTTTAAGACCATCCCTTTGTAGGATAATAAATTTGAAATAAGAATGATGAGAGAACAACCATAAAGGTTGTTGAAAATGAGGTTATGAGAGTTCATATTGAGAGAGAAAGCTATGAGTATAATGTGAAAAGCATATAAGTTTTGGTGAACATGTATATAATTTATGATGAAGAGGTTTAATAATTATTTATTAGAATTAAGTTTGTATAAAAAGAGGCCGAAATTTTGTAAGCCATAACTTTTTATTTGTATCTCTCTTTCAGCCCATATTCACACCAAAATGACCATCTCTAAAACTTTGATGTATCAATAATTAGGAAATAACTAGGAGAATGATCAAGCCAGTGATGATGAATTACATGTTTCCAAGAAAGAAAGAAAAAATTTCAATGAAGTGAAAATGAATGTGCCTTAATATATTATTGTTAAAGATAATCTATTGGGAGGAAAATAATGTATAATGAAGGATGATGAGACAAAAATCAGACAGGTTATTTAAAATGGGTCTATGGGTGCCTATCATGAGGAAAACATCTATGACAAGAATGTGAGAAACATATAAGAGATGGATAATAGGTATATAAGGCATGATAAAGAGGTTAAAGAAGTATCTGTGGGAAATAATGATGTAAAAAAAGGGTCCAAACTTTTGGAGACCATAACTTTTGTTTGATAGATCCATTTGAAACCATATAAATACCAAAACAATGGTCTCAAAAAAATTGTTGCAACCATAACATGACCTATATGGTTCTAGACATATTTGATATTTTTTTAACACCATAAAAGACCATTTATGGCTCAATTTTTTTTAAAAAATATCCATAACCATAAAATAATTATTATGACTATGCCAAAATCATTGGGACAATCATTTTTATGTGAAGATGGACTTAAATAGAGAAGCTAATCAAAATTTATGGCCTCTAGAAGTTTGGCCTATTTATTGCATCAATACCCCATTAGTGGGAATATTCATAATTTACATTGGTGAATAAATTAAATGATTTTATATTTTATTTTTTTGAGGGAATAAGGATGGATTAAAAGCAAGGAAATTTAAATTATTATTTAAACAAAAAAATTGAGAGTGAAGAAGCCTTCCATGATGAGTTGCATGTTTCCATGAAGGAAATAAAAAATTTTGATGTGTGAAAATGAATGCACATGATTAAATTATGGTTTAAGACCATAAATTTTTAGGAGAATAAATTTAAAATAAGAATTATGTGTGAAAAACCATATGGGTTGTTGAATATGGGTCTATGAGAGTCCATCATGAGGGAGAAAGTTGTGAGGAGAATGTTAGAATAATATAAGAGTTAGTAAACATATATATAAGGCACAATGAGGTGGTTAAATAATTACTTATGGGAAATAATGATGCATAAAAAGAGGAAAAACTTCTTGAGGCCATAAATTTTGATTTTTAGCTCCATTGGAACCAATATTTTCACCAAAATGATCATCTCAAAATTTTTGGTGTTGTCATAATGAGGCCAATCTAGTTAGCAACATTTTACATATTTTTAGAGCTAATATATGAACCTATGAGGGTCCTATAAATATAAAAAACATCCATAATAGGATAGGCTAGGTTATCAATGCACTAAACTTTTTGAGACAGTTGTTTTGGTTTGAGGATGGGCTGAGACAGAGATATGGATTAAACTCTATGGCTTATGTAATTTTGGCCTTTTTTTCTACATTAATGTCCCATTAGTGAGAATATTTATAATTTATCTTAGTGAATAAAGAGAATTATTTTATCTTTTCTAATTTTAAGGTAGGAAGGATTGAGGACAAGTAAGGAAATTTACATTTTTATTTAAATAAACAAATTGAGGAGAGTGAAGAATCCAGCCATGATGAGTTGTAGGTTTCCATGAAATAAAGAACAAATTTTGATGAATTGAAAATGGATGCACATAATTATATTATGGTTTAAGAAAATCCATTTGGTGGAGAATAAAGTATAAATAAGTTTGATGATATAATAACCATAGAGGTTTTTGAAAATAGATCTATGGGATTTCACCATGAGGGAGAAAGTTGTGTGAAGAAGTTGAGAATCATACAAGAGTTGGTGAACATGTATACAAGGAATAATAAATAGGTTGAATAATTATTTGTTATGAATAATGATGTAGGAAAAGAGGCAAAACTTATGAAGGCCATAACTTGTGCTCTGCAGCTCCATTTGAGCCCATATTCATGCCATAATGATTGTCTCAAAAATTTTGATGCAGCCATAATTAGGCCTACCTAGTCACACACACATTTTTGATATTTTTCAATGGACATATATGATCATATGATGGTGAAAACAATATTTAAAATTTAAATAATTAAAATATACTAGTTTTAGCTGCATTGAAATTTTAGAGACAATCATTTTGGCATGAAGATGGGATCAGACGGAGCTACGGATAAAAAGTTATGGCCTTTGATAGTTAGGAATATTTTTCTACATCATGTTCATTATAGTTTTTTTCATTATTTATATTTTTTATGTAAATTTTCTTTGTGATCTTATTTCATTAGTCATCTAGTTCATAGCTAAAATTTATCCCCCGTCTAATTCAATATATGTCACATATCATTCTATGTTTAATTCATAATGTGGGCTTAGTTATTCTAATGTGTGATTTAGTATGAATTTATATGGATCATGCAGTAACCTTAAAAAACTTAAAGGGTACCTAGGTCATTCACTTAACTAGGGTTTATGTTTTCTTTACTATACTAGTGTTTTTATGGTCTCTTTCTATCTAAAGGGCCAAGTGTCACTTTGTAAATGTTACTTTTGGCCAATCTCTTTGTGCCTAAGTCCACGATCATAATGAATTAAATAAGTCTATGTCCATTTAAACATTTTCGCCCACCCATTAAATTTAATGTTTTAAATGTTGTTTTGTACATTCGATATATTTTAAGCTATTTCAATTCGATTCAACAACTTCTTACCACACAATTGTTCATTGGGTTTGGCCTATATCTAAGATGTTTTTTTTTCAAACTTTGGTTTGAGTAAAGGATAGTTTTTGGAAATTAATAAATATTTATTTATAATTTCATGTCGTATTAATATGATTTTGATTGATGTTTACAATGGATACACAGTGTGTAGATGGGACTCATGAAACCCTGATGCTATTGAAAATGAAGGAATATATTGTGAACTACTCACATACCATGTAGTGAGCTAGAAGGATAATAATGACTAATTAATTCCATGAATTATATATTGTGTAATATTTTAAAGTTACACATGTCCTTAACATGTTCCATTCACATAATACCACTAGGAAAAATCAACATTTGTTATGTGTCTTGTTCCCATCAGCCACAAATGACAAGTTTAAATACAAATTCAAGATAGGTCCATGACCAATTAATAGTTTCCAATTGAAGGTATAACTGGTATACATATATTAAAATTGAGGTTTCCACATGTTGACATTTGAGGTGAGGATGAAATATCATGAATGCTATAAAATATTAAGAAATTTTGATAAAGTTTATGTGTCTAGGAAACCCATAGAGAGGCAAGTGATAAAAATATGTTAATGAACCTCATGACCACATGATTTTAAAGTAATAATGAGAAGCCATGTATATCTATCCTAGTCATCAAATAAAATTAACCTAAAAACATTACTATGTGGATCAAGGATCATGCTTCTAATGAACAATTTCTACATGTACTATTTGAAACATGCATAGTTAAGGAAAAGGTCAGGAGTGAAATGGATATTATGATGAATATATTCATATATAACACCATTTGGAGGCCATGATTAATTAAAAATGAGGTAACAATGTGGGACCAACATGGAATTACATGCAAGAGAATGTAAAGTGTTTCTTTGTGCCACATGGCTAGGCTATTCATAGAAAAAAGTGATTACAAACACTTAGTATATACATTTTTTACTTAATAAATAAATGAGATGTATATAGTGAATAAATTATATTTATAATTATAACTATTTCATTCCCATGTGTTTTAATTTAATTGGGCACAAAAAATAGAAATGGTAAAGGAAGTCCATGAACTCTAGGATCCTAGTGTTGCAGGATAGTGTCACACTGATTTTTAATATGCTCACTATTTTGGGATATTAATTTGATTGGTGTCTCCACATCACCTAAAATTTATTTTAAGAGAATTAATATTTGTAAGGTAATAACTCAGTGGATTGGTTTTGAGGCCATAACTTATGTTTCTTTATTCTATTTTGAGTGTAGTTGCTCTAATTAGAAATATCTTCTCAATGGTTATATAATGGTTTTGGGTTTGAGGTTGATTTATGCATATAAAAAAACCTGTTAGAAACTAAATTTATAATCTCTTTTAAATCCAATGGTGAAACACAAGTGCATACAATAGGGTGATCACTTGAATTAAAATGGAATTGGTTGTAGAGATAATTGTATCCACTACCAATTATTTTGAATTACCCAATGGTGAATATTTAAGTAATCTATGTACTCTCATAAACTATTTATGATTGTTTATAAAACTTATGGGTGATATCATGTGCCATCTATCACTTAAAAATCTCACCATTTCATATTATTCTAATTTCAAACTAAAGCGCATGCTCCATGAAGCATTTAATTTAGTCTCAATATGATCTTTAACATTCTTCAAAGATCAATTTTTCATTATCAATGGTTTATTAAGGAGCATAATAGGTGTTTCATCCAAGTGGATAATTATTAGATGAATTTAATATTGGTTTCAACTTGTTAATTTATTCACCTTGAAGAGGATTGAGTAATCTATGGTTTTGTAAATATGAACAATGATTGGCTAAAATTGTGATTCACCTTGACGTAGACACATGGATATTATTCTACAATTGATGAGAAAATATATAGAATAATCCTAGGATGTTTTGAAGGGAATACATATTGATGAAGGTTCATTCATCTATATATTTTTTCTATGTAAAAGAAAAATTATCCTAGATGTTTAAGTTTCTCCAAGTTTTTGTGTCTGTATTAGTTGGAGTCTTACATAATTAAAAAATTGTTATGTTCTCATAAAATTGATAAGATTACTATTTTTTGTTAAGATTCCCAATTGTTTCTTGGTCATAGAATTAAAAAGCCTTGCATGTATTCTGGGTAAATGATGAAGTTATAAATATTCTTGTATAATTGTAAAATTGTTATATAAAATCTTATTTATTTTTTTAATTATAAATGGTTTTTAATACATCAATATCATAATAATAAGGTATTTTTTAATTCATTTTTATAATTTTTTTAATTATGAAATAATATTAATAATTATTTTAATTGTATGTCTCTTTGATTTATCATATGGCAAACTTATTGAAGCATTGAGAAGAATCTATTTTCCAATATATGAAAGGTAATCTTCATAACTAATTGATCAAATCTCTTTTTAATTTATTTCCATGAAATATACTTATAAGTCTTTTTTATTTTGTATAATTTACAAAGGTATTCATTATCATGCATTATGGTATATATGAGTCAATTATAAAATGTGTAAGAATGTAATATAATGAACTCGAAAAGTAACAAGAATAAGAAAATTACCAATATGCCAAGATCTTGAAATAATACTCAAAATTTATTCATATTGATTTCTTGAAATAATTATAAATACAAACCATGCTTAAGCAAGCCTAAATTGGAAAATTAAAGTCAACATGCAAAATTTGAAAAGAACTAAAATATAAAAAAATATTTATTTTTAATAGCCATTATTTATAGTTTCATATGCAAGTGCACATGGCTCTAAAAAATTTCAAAAATAACCTAAATAGTAAAATTAGATTATGGGACAAAATTCAACTAAATCTGACTTATAGTTCTATAAATATATAATTTCTAAATTTAGAAAATTATCAAAAAGATCACTAAAAGTTAATTTCAGATGCTCATATGATCACGTTTGGCTTCTAAAAAATATTTAAATGAAATCTAAGTGGATAGAAAGGCTTAGGTTAGAATTTTACTTTTTGAGATGGTCATTTTGGCAAATGAAAGAGCTCAAATGGAGCTACGAATCAAAATTTATGGCCTCCAGAAGATTGGATTATTTTTTCTACATTATGCTCCTCTAGTTGAAAACAACTTAGCTCCTACAAGTTGCCCTAATTGTAATGCTACCATTTTTCCTTGTCAATCTTCTCTAGATCCCATTCTATAATCCAATTTTTTTTCTTCTTGTTGCAATCCTTCCCACTGCACATAATACATATTATAATTCCTTTTCCTTGTGCTCACTATCTTCATATCCAAAACTTGCACTATTTTTTCTTTCTTCTTCTTTGGAACCTACTGCTCCTAATTTACCTCTTCCTTTTCATCACCTTCATCATCTTCTCCATAGAATTAATATAAATATAAAACATTAAATACTGGAGATATATCAAAATTATGTTGTAAACTTACCTCATATGCATTATCATTGATTTTATTCACAATTGTGCATGGTCCAATTTTTTGCACTTCAACATTTTGTATGTGCCTTTTGAAAATATTTATTTCCTTAAGAAGACCATTACCAACTCTCATTATTAAAATGATTTGGACCTTATTCTAACATTTGATAATGAAATATATTTTCCATTACTTTCTTTCAACTTTCTTATTATTCCTTGCCCCTACTACATATGGTCTACAAACACTTCTGCATCATCACTAATTCAATCTGTAATTGGTAATTGTACCAAATCTAAAATAACCATATGATTTTTCTCATATTTTTTTTGAAAAGCTAACTTTCCCATTTATCTATTCATTGAAATATTATATAAAAACTCAAATTATGATAGATTCAAGTCCCATTGCTTTCGCTTCTCTAACACTATGCATCTCAATCAATTTTATAAGCTCTTATTCACAACTTATATCTATCCATATATTTGTGGGTGATATTCTCTACTGCATTATAGCTTAAAACCCATATTATTCCATAAAGTCCTCCAAAAATGACCTACAAATTTCATATCCCTATCTGAAGTAATAGTTTTTGGAACACCATGTAATCTCACAATATCTATTAAAAATTATTCTACAACTCTAGTGGCATCATTGATTTTCTTACATGTAATGAAATGAACCATTTTAGAAAATCTATCTATCGCAACAAAAATTTAATTATTACCTCTATGTGTTTTGCAATCCCAACATAAAATCCATACTCAAATCTATCCATGCTCCTTTTAGAACCAGTAATGGCATGTATAGTCTAGTATTTTGTGCATGTCCTTTATCTGCCTAACATATTCTGCATCTTGGAACATATTCTATTACACCTATCTTCATCTTTGGCCAAAAATAATTTTCCTCCACCAAAGCTATTGTCTTCATCTTACCAAAATTTCTAACTAAACCACCAATATGTAATTCTCTTATTGTATTGTCTTGTAGAGACCTAATTAGAATACATTATTGTTTCCTTTTGATGAGATAACCTTCATGTATAAGATACTCATCATGAATAGCATATGTCCCACTTATTAATGGATTCTGACATTGCTCAATGACCTTGCTAAAATATGGATCAATATCATATAATTTTATGATAGGTTCAAATCCAACTACATCACTCACCATAGCAGTTAATAATGCTACCCTCCTACTCAATGCATCAGCTACTTGATTCTATTTTCTTTATTTATACTTCAACACAAAAGTATACACCTAAAATAAAGAACCCCACTTTACATGCCTACTATTCAACTTCTTTTGTGTATTCACATACTTCAAAGCCTCATGATATGTAAATAGTATAAACTCTTTAGGCACCAAATAATTCCTATGATGTCTTAATACTTGTAAAATTGTATAAATTTCAACATCATAAGTAGAATACTTTGTTCTTACCTCATTTACTTTCTTACCAAAATATGTTATTGGCTTCCCTTCTTGACTCAACACAGCACCAATTCCCAAAAATGAAGCATCATAATCAACATCAAACATTTTGTTAATATTTGGTAATGCTAAAATTGGCCTTTTTGTAATATTCTTCTTCAAAATTTAAAAGTTTTCTATGGCTGTTCTAGTCCATGAAAATTCTTTCCCTCTCATGAAATCTATTATTGGTGCCATAATATTACTAAATTTTTTAATAAATTATTTGTAAAAAATTGCTAAACCATGGAAACTTCTTACCTCTGTAATGGTTTTTAGAATAGGCCAATAAAGAATTAACTTTATCATTCTTTCATCCATTTTCACATCATCTACTAAAACTACAAATCTAAAAAATACCAAATTGTTCTACATAAACCTACACTTCTTCAAATTTGAATACAACTTTTCTTTTCTTAAAAAATTCATTACCATGGTCAAAGTTGTAAGTGTTCTTATTTAGTCCTAATAAATATCAACATATCATCAAAATAAAAAACAAAAAAATTATCAATATATTCTCTTAGTATTATATTCAACACCCTTATAAATGTGATAGGTGAATTAGATAATCTGAATGGCATCACTATCCACTCATATAAGCCATACCTAGTCTTGAATGTAGTTTTCCACTCATCTCCGTCATGAATTCAAATTTGATAATAGCCAGTCCTTAGATCAATTTTGGTATAATATTTTACTCTTCTAATCATATCCATAATATCATCTAAATAAGGTATAGGAAACTTATATTTTATTGTAATTTTATTAATTTATGTACTATCCGCACACATTCTCCATCCTCCATATTCAATTGGAGTTAGCAATGATGGTGTTTCACATAGACTCATACTCTCCCTTATCATTTTATTTCTTAGAAATTTAGTAAGTTGTTTATTTAATTATACATATTGTATTGGACTCGTCCTATAAGCTACTTCATTAGGTAGAGATAATTTTGGAATCAAATTAATGTGATGTTGAATATCTCTCTTCAATGGTAAACTATATAATAACTCATCAATCATAACATATACATATTATTTCAATACTCTTTATACTTATGTTGGTATTAACACCATTTTTATTTCTTTATTTTTTCTACTAGTGCATAACAACAACCTGCTACCTTCATTTCTTTGATAAATTTTTTAGTACAAAACATAATTTCTATCTTCTCTTCCTCTTGAAGAGATAACAAAGCTATCTTAGTACCATCTTTCTAAAAAGTGTATATATTCTTTTCTCTATCATGAACAACATTTCTATCAAATTACCATGGTCTCCCCAATAACGCATGACATGCATCCATCAAAATAACATCACACCATATTTCATCATTATAAGTTTTTCTTATAAAAAACATGATTAATAACCTTTTATCTATTGTAACCTCATCCCCTTTCTTAAACCATGAAATCTGATAAGGGTTAGGTTTCTTTTCATACTGCAAATTTAGTTTCTCAATCATTTCCTTAGAAACCATATTTTCACAACTATCACCATATATAATTACTTTGCATGCCTTTCTACTTTATGTATGTTTTGTTCAAAAAATATTTGATCACAACCATCCATCACCACCTTCTTTATTCTACACTTATTCCTTTATTAGAGTGATCATGGTTCTTCTCATCATGAGATTCTCTCCAACATCTACTAGTGCAACTTTAGTATTCTTCTCTTCTATTTTAGTCTCAACTAGATTTACTCTTGGGTGATTTTATTCCCTCCTTTCTTGATCTTAATAGTTTGGACATTTAAATTCTTTATGCCATTCTTCTCAACATCTATAACAGACATAAGATATATGCTAATTTAGAGACCATCCTCTAGCACCTCCATAACCTCATCCTCTCATAAATCTTCTTCCTCTTTGTTGGTATTGAAACCCTTTCATATTATCATAATGCCTTTCTACACCATGTGACGATTCACCTTTATTGGCACTAAATCCTCCTTTGGTGGTGTTAAACCCACCTTGTCCCCTTATTAGATGGGATCTGCTTCTTTTTGGACTACTGGATATCTATCTAAAATGTTATCTATTTTGTTTTTCTACTACCTTCAAAGCTAATTGATAAGCCTCATCCATGTTAAGTATTCTATGCATGCTTAATTTATCTTGAATATAAAATTTCAAACTATCTACATACCATTGTAGCCATCTGCTCTTCTATTTTATCATGCTCCACTCATATAGAAAGATTGTAAAATTCATCTATATACTCTTGTATACTACGATCTTTTGCCTCAAAATTTTAGACCTTCTGTACATGGTTTGTGCATAATCTATATGAATAAATTTCTCCCTTATCTTTTTTTCCATCTTTTTCCATGAATTAATTTTCTCTTTGCCTTTTCTCTCTGTTTATGTAGGTGATCCCACAAAATCATTGCATGACCTTTAAATTTTGAGCATAAAAACTTTACCTTCATGTTTTCTCTCAAAGTCTTCCACTCAAAGAACTTATCCATGCTATTTATCCAATCTATCAATTCTTTTGGTTTTAAACTACCTCCATAATCTAGAACACCAACCTTGATTCTTTCATTTCTTCCTTCTAAAGCTCAAACCATCCTCTTTTCCATTGATGGTGGCTTCTCTTATTTTTTTCTTCTTGCTAAATTTCTTCATCATGATCTGTGTCTTCCTCATCACCACTTTGTCTCCTTGTTTGATTGGTTATGACCTCTATTAATTATAAAACTTACCTCTATAGTTCTTGTATAGTTTGGTTCATCTATGCCATACCTCATGATCCTATTACCATTATTCTCTTCTCTAAGCTTCAAACTTGCTTTCATACCAGATAATGAACCCAAAAACTAATAATAACAAGAAAATTACCAATAGACCAAGATATTGAAACAATACTCACAATTAATTTGTATTGATTACTTAAAATAATTACAAACCCAAACCATGCTTAGGTAGTATTAAACTTAAAAATTAAAGTCTACATACAAAATTTAAGAAAAGCTGAAATCTAAAAAAATTGTCTATTTTTAGCAACCACTATTTATAGCATGTTTTACATACAAGCGCATGTGACTCTAAAAATTTCCAAAATAACCTAAGTAGTAAAATTAAACTATGGGGTGAAATTAAACTAAAATTGACTTCTAGTTCTAAAAATATACAATTTCTAAACTTAGAAAATTATTAAAAAAATCATTAATAGCTAATTTCAGATCCTCAAATGATCACATTTGGCCTCTAAAAATATCTAAATCAAATCTAAGTATATTGCGTGGCTTAAGGAAGAATCAAACTTTTTGAGATAGTTGTTTTGGCAAATGGAAAAGCTTAAATGAAACAATGAGTCAAAATTTATCACCTCTAAAAAGTTGACCTATTTTTTTCATGTCATAATATTATGAATATTGAGAAAACAAATTGATCCACAAATGTCATTTTTCACTCATGTCTATTACAAATTATGTCTAAATTTTAAATAGCATATGCATTTGATTTTTGATGACATAAAAATAGATAAAATAATTGTAGTAATTATGTCTATCATCTATATATATGTTCCTTTTGCCTCTTATAACAATAAGAGTAAATATTAAGTCACCTCATTTGTCTCAAGTTGTATATACTTTTAGTGAACAAGTAATTGAGATCTCATTAAATATTTAAAGGTACCAAAATGAAATCTAATAGTTATGATGTTTTGGTGCTCATATATAAGAGAGAATATTTACAATATTCATATAATATATTTTATTAAATTTTTTAACATGGTGACACCTCTATAATAATTAGTAAGAATATGAGGCTTACATGAAAATCTACTATAATGTTTATTTTATCTAATAATTGGGCTATGTAACTTGTGTAAGAAATTATATGCTTTATTACAATTAATGGTTCACCCTTATTCGTGTAATTAATACATATTATTTTCTTTAGACAATTGTTTTTCCCATTACTTTTTTGGGTTTATAAGTGAAATATTATATCTTAAATGTGCGAAGATTCATTTTTTTTAAATTATTATTTTCAAATATATTTATTTAATTTATATTGCAAGTACATTATGAAATTTAGCATCATATTTATGTTTTAATATGTAATTACTTATTTATTATTTTATTTTATAATAAAAAGGTCATAAATTTATAATAAAACATTATATTGAAATGATTTTTTGGGTTGAGATATAGACAACGAGTCATTTTAAAAACTATAAGTCTGTCTAATAGTATTGAAGGAGATATAACCATTAAATTTTTTTAATTTCAGATAATTAATAAAAAGTTGTAATTGAAAATTATTTATTTATTTATTTTTATTTGAAATTAAAATATAACTTTTAACTAAAGTTTGAAATTGAGGTGCAATTTTTAATTGAAAATTTAATTTATAATTTTCAATATGAATGGTATTTTATCAATTTGTATTTATTATTAACAAATAAAAATGATTTCAATACCCAAAAATCCCCAATTGCATTAAAAAAATGTTTGCATAAAATTCATATGTCACATTAAAGAAAGATTAATTTAAAAAAAGATGAAAATAATATTAATTTAATTTGATAATTATTTATGTAAATTTAATATTTATTAAGACATGACATTGGAGTGTGAGAAAATAATAACTGTGTTTAAATTTGGAAGGCATGTGAATTGAATATGCATGGTCTTATTATACTAATTAACGCTATATAATTTTATTTTATTTAATTACAAAATATATATGTAATAAAATATTATATATATATATATATATATATATATATATATATATATATATATATATATATATATATATAAAACCACCTTCAACTTATCTTTATTGGGTAATCTCTCGAAAAGAATATTTTTCTGGTTATCATAAATAAGAAAAAGAGAACGTTTGTCTCATAAAGTATCCTCAACAATAATTGTTTTTATTTTTATACATTAAAGAATATACATTTGATATATGTGTCTGATTTTAATTAAGTTATTTCATCTAATTATTAGAAATATAACATTTTCAAAGTTTTCACCCATTGAAATAGTCACACAATTTTATTTCTAATTAAATCAAAAATAATAAATTAATGAACAAAATGATTATAGAGATTCAATTTAATCTTTTATTTATATATAATAATTAAATTATTTTGATATAAATATTATATTATTTTATTTTATAATATTATTAAAATATATAAAAATATTAAATAATTAATTAATAATAAAAAAATGACATGTATAAAAAGTTAATAAAAAATTAGTTATGTATAATTATTATGTATCTTCATTTTTTTTCATATTAAATCCTTCTTTTCATACAAGACTCTTTGAATCCGTCACATTATTTTTTAAGAATTCGTAGGAAATGGCTATGCTTCAATAAAATTTAAAAAAGATATTAAAAATAATCTATATATTACTTGCTTAAGAAAGTCCAAATCTTAATTACTATCTTTTGATAAAGCCATTCAAATAGGTTTATTTTGTATTAATATGTTTATTTTAATACAACTTATTGCTTATGAATTTTACCATTTATATGAAATTAAGTTCATCCAACTTTATTCCTATTCATTTCATGAGCGGATCAATCTTACTATAGAGATTGAGCTTAAACCATAGAAATATTAACAATATTTATTTATTTTATTAATATTGAATAACGGAAGCCATACTCTAACATATAATCGATTGTTGTCAAAGAAATAATACTCTCCATTTATAAATTTTCATTTAATTAGATTGAGAAAAAACAATTATGAAGAAATTATCTTTTCTATTGAATAGTTGATTCCCTTTTTCACCTCTTGGCCTCTTTAAAACAATAGATTTAGATTTCATGTGGTGTTGATTTGTACCCAAAATCATTTTATAGAAGGTGTTTTTGTTTAAATATTCAATATCTTTTTTAATTATTTTTGTTTGAAAATTTCTAAGATAAGATTAACGAAAATAAGAGTTGAAAGATTTTGAAAAACATTCATACCACTTCAAATGCTGTATTTTATTTTATCTTATTGCTTTTTATAAAAAAATCGTGAGTCATATTAATCATGGACACAATATTTACTAACATCTCTGATCATTTTTATAGTAAAAAGAACGTTCATCTAAATATAAAGATTAAATAAATTCCCCAAATAAAAAAATAGCAAGACCTTCTTAAATAACAACACTGTTAATAAAAACATTACTAATCAAAATTTATTTTGCAAAATTGTTTTAAAGAATAGATGCTAATATAAAATTAATTTATTCATCCACATATAATCTTCTAAACAAATTTCACATAAATTAATAATCTGATTTATATTATTTTATTATTATTAATTTAATATAATTTTTTAATAATTAAATATTAAAATATTTAAAATTAAATATGTATAAATAATCTAATATAATATAGATGACATTATAGCAACATAATTTAATGTTATAATAAAAATTCAGAATGTAGTTCCAAGAAAATGTAATATTCTCCTTTTTTTCCCCCTGTTTTACTTGCCCTAGAAATATTATAACATAATGTAACACATAAAATAAGAGCGAAGTAAATTTTAAAAGCTTAAATATTAAGATACTTTGGTCTATGAATATTTTAAATGATCAAATAAAAATCTATAGTACATTTATCTCTATATGTACTATTTATAATATTAAAATAAACGAAAAGAATCCAGAAGGTCTGCTGGTCCGATAATGATTTTTTTTTTTTTTTTTTTGGGGAATCCGTACCTGTAATACAAAATAGCTTAGCGAAAGATTGTACAAATCCATAAGCAGATTAGATATCATTAGTAATTCTATTTGAACTCTTTCATAAATAGTTTAATTATTAAACAATTATAATATATAAATAGTTTCAATAAAAAGCTGGCCTGTTAGTATTTATAGTCGGATTTCTATGCCCATTAAAAATATGGTACCAAACAATGAAATTATTGCTTATGCACGGTAATTTAAAAATAAAATAAAAGTTTTAATATACAAATGAAAATACTAAACACAAACTATATTATGGCAAGATGTTAGAGGTAAGATCATTTTATGTTTTTTCTGGTAACAGGTTCACGGTTCGAAATTTGTACTTTCAGTAGCCTCTCTTACTTCAACTAAATTTGAATAAGAAGAATATAGGTTAAAGTAGATGTTCATCGAAATCAGATGGTTTGAAACTTGTATTTCAAAACATTTCTTTCACTTTAATTAAAGTTGAGCGAAGATTTCTTTCACTTTAATTAAAGTTGAGTGAAAAGAATATAGGTTATGATTTAGATGGTTTGAAACTTGTATTTAAGAAATTTCTTTCACTTTAATTAAAGTTGAGTGAAAAGAATATAGGTTATGATTCAGATGGTTTGAAACTTGTATTTCAAGAGATCTCTCTCACTTTAATTAAATTTGAACGAAAAAAATAAAGGTTATAATAGATGTTCAAATCAAATGGTTTGAAACTTTACTCCAAGAGATCTCTCACACTTTAAACTTGAATGATTAGAATATATATTATAATAGATACTCACCAAAATCAGAAACCAAAAATGAGAAGAATATAAGTTATAGTAAATGCTCAACAAAATCAGAAACCAAGTTACTGACAGAGTTTGGCAAAAATCCAACTTTATGACTCGAAAAAATATGATTCAAAATATATAAAAATGGTCCTGGCAAAACTAAACGAAATGGTGGAGGCAAATTGTCTGTTATAATTTCTCTAAAATAAGATTGATTATTCCTTACCCAATACTAATATGTTGGTTACTCCACCAACACAAAACAAACATTGTTAGCCTATAATCTTAAAAGAAATTCCAAAGAACTGCTACCTGTGATGCCTGCGTTGGGTACAGAAACAACATTACATGGTTTGAATGGCTATCCATGAAAATTCCTGAGCAATTCCGTACTAATTCGTTGTTAATGAAGCACGATTTGATTAAGAAGCATCAGCACAGAGACCGGAGCACTTAACGAAAATAAAACCACAATCCCAACAGCAACGCTTGGTCTGGCGTTAAGAAGCAAGCTCTGCAACCATACCAGGAATAGACATACATCTGAATGGTAGGTGGAATACCATTTTTTCTCCCACTCCATCCAATGCTGCGGAGGATTATAATTTATTTCCTCCATTCTCAGCTGATGCATCCGTTTTCTCAAAACTAGCATATCCTCGTCTACAATGCTTCGGCGTTCTGCAAAACCATTTGAACTTGATGATACAAAATGCTTCCAACTAAAGTTATAACAACAGAAAATTGTATACATAAAGGAGTACACGTACCTGATTCACCAGATATGGCAGCCTTAACAGCCAACTTTCTGTCGCTCTTCTTGATGTGAATACGTGCGCAACGCGTCCTTTGTAATCTGGTTTCATAAGTCATCAATTCACAGCAATATTTTGCAACTGCGAACTCCATGGATGCAAATCTTGAAGCTGAGTTAAGCCAAATTCAATTTATGGAATGGTTTTTGTTGTTTCGAACACAGAATGACATTAAATAGGAGTGATTTGCGTGAGGGAATGACTGGGCATCTCTGGAACAATTTCCGGGAAGGTGGTTCTTGGCATTAATGACCACGAACAATTTCCAAGTATATGTCTTTTGCATGAAGATGCGTGCCCCTCTCTGTGACCGCGTAAGCGTGGCACCACGTTCCATTGTCCCTTGAGCTAACATTTAGCGCTCAATCAGCCGCGGACAAGTAAATTTCCCACGTTTAGGTCGTGTTTTTCGACTTAGATAACTTAAGAGGGAAGATTACAAGTTATTAACTGTGGGAATCTTATCAACATGGAGATCTGAATTGGAACTTCTCAAATGTCACAAATGATAAACGTTCGGATACGTTGTCTCATGAGGCTGCACTACCCAGGCAAAAGAAGAATGCGAATTCATATTGACATTGACAAGTTTAGTTTGCAACATTTTCTTTTAAAATAAAAGGTAATATACATAATCAAATACCCCGAACAAAGGTTAGGATCAAATGGATTTGGAATATCATTTTTCCTTGAGCAACAAGATAGTGAATGACTATCATCTCTTTCTAAAATTGATGTTAATAATAAACAGTCAATTTCACAATCCTAAGTGGTAATAGTCATAGATGATCAAGATAAGCAATAAAATATGGTTGATGATATAAAGAATCTTAGTTGTAAAGAATTTTTTTTGTAACAAAAAGTGGTTTCAATTTGGTCTAAACTTTTTTTAATATATTTAAATGTTTGTGAGGTTTTTATTTACAATATAAAATTTTCATTTAATAAAATTAAATAATGATTTAGTGTAAATTTATCTATATATTATTATTAGGGAAGAATATCAATTAGAGTATTAATGTATTTGAGTTCTACTCTTAATAGTAATAAAGATTTGTTCTACAAAATTGCTACTCTCAAAAACCTATTCCTAACTTCTTTTTTATGTATATAAGAGGGTACATAATTAGTGCTTTAGGTATTCACTATGGAAGAAATTTATTGTTATATTATAAATTTAGAACATTTCTTGTGAATTTAAAGAGGTAGGCATTTTATTTGTGGTAAATCAATATATTATTTTCATATACAACATTTTTTTTATTTTTTTTATTATATGTATTGTGGTTGTATGTGTTATAATAGATATGACATTTCTGGAGAATGTGCAAAAACTTAAATATGATATAAAAGCATTATAAACTTCACCTCTTATTGTGCAATTTCGTGGAACATATAAATATTTTATTTCTATATGCATAACAACTAAAATTTTCAGATGTGTAGATTTATGTTTTTTCTATATATTATGTTTTAAGCTCAAATTTCAATAACTTATTAAAAAAAAAGCCAATTTTATGCTCTCATTTTGCCCATACAATGTTTTGGTTGATTAAGAACTTTTTAATATAATGGGATATTAATATTTTGAAAAATATCAAATTTATCTATTTGATGTACAAAATTACTAAATGGAATATTTTTTCCTATGTCAAATAAATTATTTCACATCAAGTGTTGATTTGGCACCTACATGATTTTTGGTTCCCTTGGGAATCATAAAAAATAAAATCTCTATTTGACTTAACAATTTATTAGACAATAGATTTTGACCTTTACAGTAAATGTTTATCATGTGTCATGTACATATTCAATGTCTGTATTACAAAATAAGCATCATAAAAGTTTGTATCAAAATAAAAAACAATTTTAGATCATACTATTTAGGTAGGTATATTATGTGTTGTTAAAAATTTATATATTCTATTGATATTTTTGAATTAATACTATTTTATATATATTACGAGTTATGTAGATATGTATTATTTTAATGAAAAAAATTGCTATGTTAAAATTAAATTTTTATAGTTTTAAAATGAAAAAAAGTTATCATTTTGGGGGAAATGGTTATCATATTTACCTGATCCATAGTGTGAAGGGTACTACCCAGATATTCAGACTAACACATACCACTGTATGCAAATTTTTGTTTTTACATACTTCAAGTATATAGGAATTGCCTAGATTTTTTTTGGTCAATAAATAAGCATTGGCCATTTGATTATGCAGTGCATTAATAATCAATTAGCCCCAAAAACTTATTATTTATATCTCCAAAATATGGATTATTTTTTATACATGAAGAGTGTAAACCTTTATACACATGAATGTCCTTTACATCATTTTCACTATTTACATCAAAGATTAGTATATCAATGAACCTACAACTAAAAGATATCCAACCTTATAATTTTAAAGAAATCTTAGGTATACTTGGAAGTTCTAAACATTATTTATATATCTCAATTTAGATAAATAATTTTTTATTAGTTATAGTATTCAAAACTTGTTCAGTTATAACACAAAATTCTTATTTCAATTTTACATTAAAAACCTTATATGCAAATTTATTTTTAAACTAAATAGTGAAATGGAATTGTGTCAGGTGTGTTTTACAAAAAATAGAAGATTGATCTACCCTCCCCCTCTCTCTCTCTCTCTCTCTCTCTCTCTCTCTCACACACACACACACACACACACACACACACACACACACACACACACACACACACACACACTCACTCACTCACACACACACACACACACACACACACACACACACACACACACACACACACACACACACACACACACACACACACACACACACACACATCATTTTGTAAGTTTCTCTTGTTTCACACTTACATAGAAACATAGGTCTCACAAGTTCAAACTACTTCAATTGGAAAATTTAAATTAGTAATATGATACTTAGTAAGGGTTTTTACAACATAAAAATGAGTGAATAAATTGTTCCTTAATTTTTTTTAAAATAAAAAAATAAAAAAATTGTAATAATAAAGTTATAGGTCTCATACATCAATCAGTTTCCCTTTGATTGAAGTTTTACTTTCAAGCAAAAATTTTACATTAGAAAGTTTGGAATATTTTGGAGGATCAATTTGAGAATCATAGGAAATTTTGGCATGTTAGCTAAAAATAGTATTGTATCTCTTAGTCTATATAACTATCCTCAAGTTGACAATTTGATCACCTAAGTAAACCTCTTCAGACTTCTCCTTGCTAAAACTAATGAAACTAACTATTATAAGAAATTCATTATGATTATTTTGTTACACCAAAGTGTCTTAAAGTCTTAGTGTAGTGTGCTTCCTAGATGAGTCTTTTGTGAGGTGATCCACTAGGAAAATATATATTTATGAGACTGTGTGAATTTTTGTGAGATAGGTAGAACTCCCAAGAATGTTTACTTTGTGTGAGGAGTGTGTAGGTGTATATAAACTATTTGTTAGCTAAGTAGAGGGATACCAAATCTAAAAAGTGTTTTCCATGTTTCATAATTATTGTGATTAGTGTGTGAATTAGAAATATGTTAAGGCTATATGTTGTTTTGTTACAATTTTCCTTCTTGTGCTCAAGATCACTAGAAGAAAATATTTCAAGTAAGTCACCCACTTCGTATGGTGCACATTCTCTAACTTAATCAATGTATGAAAATGATGAAATGGATTATGATCAAACTAAATGACTATCCCCTTCCCTAATATGTCGTGACACCATTGATTAATTACTTGGATAATATTGTGTAACACTTTTTCATAGGTAAAATACTTTTAAAAAGTTATGTATCTCTACATCTCTTAATAATATGATATCTTATGTTCGTATTACATGAATACTACACTAAATACATAATTAAATGTATCAATGTCAAGTTTGAAATAATGTTCAGTATTGGGCATTGCAAATACATGCACTTAAAAAACATTGTTTGTGAGGCTTAAAATCACACTATAGTGCATAAGTCTAATAATATGTATATTTGAAGTTTTTAAAAATCTAATTGATATAATATGTCTTGAGACTATTTTGTCATTATATACATGTAACAACAATCCATAATTATAAGTCAAACTCAAATTTTGTGGGACAATACTTTTTCATTAGGATATGAAAAACAAGGATGATGTTGGAAGCTCGAGGGATGGAAAGGATCATTGTGAATTACAATAGGTACACAAACAACCATTGATTGAAGGGATGAATTATCTCATTCTAATTGAGATTTTAAAGATATACATCAAATACTATTTTTATTAGTGCAGAATAACAAACACACGTTTCACATTACCACCCGAAAAATCTTTATGAACCATCCTACGCTGTCTGCCTAATTGTTGCATTCGATTCACCCGCATACCTTCCCTAACCTATGCAATGTAACACAAAAACTTTATATATGGCCGTAAAACTGTTTTGAAAAAAAAAATAATTAAAAAAAAAAAATGACATTGCAGCGTATGCTTTATATTCAAATATAATTTTTTAAAATAAATAAAATGTGTATATAATATCACACAACTAACAGATTCCAGTATGTTTGACATCACTTCTGATTACAACCTTTTATTTATTAAATACGACCATTTGTAATAATCAGCTTTTTCAATACGCATGCATTGCACTTACCCTTAATAAAGTTATTCAGATGTGAAAGATTGTATAGAAATATGATAACATTATCGAGTTCAAGATTGCGTTGAACTATTATAAGATTATTTAAGGTCACATCCTCTTTATCTTATTTTATCAACGATCAAAGGTACATCGAATCTCGATTATTTAAGGTCACATGCTCTTCGTGTGATCCGATTTTCGTCGACAGGGAAGTAAAATGAATTTCTTGTCTTATCAACGTTTATCTAAAATTCAATTTCAGAATAATTTGATATTTTAAAATTAAAATTAAAAATTAAAAATATTTTTTTGTCTTTTAAAACTGGAATAATTTTGTTAGATAACTATTTTATTTCTGAGAAGTAACGTAGAGAAATTAAAAATTGATTAATTTAATATTTATTTATTTACTTTCTTTAAAATAATTATTTTTTGGAAAAAAGTAAATTGAAGAAATTAAATTAAATATTTTATCTTATTAAAACATGTATAGTCATTTTGATTTTAAAAAATAAAATATAAATTTATAATTTTATCAAAATTTAAATAAATATCAGTTACATAATCATTTCATTTCTAAAAAGAAATAAAGAGATATTAAAAAAAAGATTTTTATTTTGTCAAAAAAATTATAAATTTAATTATATAACCTTTAGATAGATATAGATAGATAAATAGATGGATAGATATGTATGTATGTATTTAATTACTCTTCATTTTAATGATTTTTTTGGTTTTAAATTGACTTTAAAATGTTAGGTTTTGTGATAAAGACTAAAGCTTATCAATTCCTTAAAAAAAGAGTAATTTTAAAAATCATTTGATAAAGATATATATTCTCTTATATTTTTAATATAATTTTTTTATTAGAGAATTTATTTTTTTAAAATATATAATAAAAACAATATTAATTGGAAGGTAATTATCTATACTTAGTTACAAAAGATACATTCTTAAAATTGTATTATTTTTTCTTTAAAAAAATCTTCCTTTTCCTTTAATAATGATGTCTTTGAAAAAAGTAAAAGAAATCAAGGTATAGGAAATTAGAGAACCATATGATACTATAGTGTCCAGTGTATGAATAATTAAATTAAATATATAAGATAAACATTTGAATAGTCTTTAAAATTTAAGAAGTCTACCAACAATAAAATAGTTAATTATTTTAAAGATATAATATCATAAATAAATTTTGATAAGATATAATTAATATTAACAATTTTGAAATGAAAAATACAATAACCTAAAACAATATTTACATAATTAAATTGTAACATTGTACTTTACAATCTTAATTACACATGATCTCCAATGAACATAATTACATAATCCTTTTCTATTTCTATATCATTCCAAAAATACAGCAATACAAAAATCGAAACAAGAATATTGTTTTCGTAGATATAATATTAGTCACTAATTGTTTACACCGGATGAAAAAATGAGACAACCGAAGTGATATGCATTGAAAGTGTGAAAAAAGAGAATAGCAATGAGAAAAAGATTTTCAGCCGATAAATTAGAGCTGTTAGACGGCGGAAACAAAGCTTGTATAGATGCTTTTTTCATAAGCTCTCTTTGCGTCTTGTTTTTTTTACCTTTCTTTTAATGTATATTTTTTTGTGGAGTATTTCGGCATGTAGATCATGTTTCCTATGCATGCCTATATTTATCTTAATTGATAAAGCATATATATTATCATTTACTTGATCTAAATTAGGTTGATTAACTGTTGAAATTGTTTTTGTTCATAAATTCATAGGCAAAATTAATTTAATAATAAAAATTACTATTCTATTTGTTTAGCTGAAATAAATGGAATTGATTCAGTCAAATCTACTTGGGACTTGAGATATATGTGTAGCGGTATTTTCGTTTCCATACCGAGTTTCCTATGAATCCTTTTGTAACTTGAGATATATTTGAAGCATTTATGCATCCTATATATACATACATTTATCTTAACTAATAAATTATAAAATATATTAATTAAAAATTTCTGATTTGATAAATTCTTTTTTGTAACTAAATTTATAGAAAAAATTACTATTCAATTTTGTCATGTTTCTATTTTTTATATAATATTTACTATTTTCACTTCAAATCTTTATCACGATTTTTCATAATTGAAATGGCACTCTACCCAAAAAGACATGGTTTTTCTGCCTGTTTTCAACTTTCATATAAAATTCTTTAGTTTGTTATTGATATGGAAACTGATTTTGAAGTTAGGTTTTATTATTAATATGTCAATTGATATTTGAAATTCGATTGTATAAAATAAATTAATAAATTATGTGTAAACACAATTATTTATATATATAAACAAAATTAACTTTTAACGAACATCCTAATACATATATAATATTTATTTAATTAAACTAAAACTATTTAATAGTGTCTAGTTAATATAATGTATAAATTTTTTTTGTTAAGGATATTTTTTTTTTTCCCCTTTGTTTTAAACGAACATAGTGTCCCATGAGTACCGGCATTTTTATTACACTCGCATTGCCCTTACCCACAATGAAGTTAAACTGGATTTTTCTGTTTCATTCAGCATGTTTTGAGAGGATGTACTTGATATCTAATAACAATCCTAAGGTGAAAATATAAAGTGAACTACAAAAATGTTTGGATTATTCAATTGTAACATTATATTTTATGGTATAAGTTAAACAGGATCTCCAATCAATACAGAAACAATTTTTATTTTTACTTTCATAAAATTTTCAACATAGAACATAAAAATCCAGGAAAAAGAATGTTTTTTTTGGTGGTTATAATATTAGTCGCTAAATGTTTATTGTGAAGGAAAGTAGCAATAAGCATTAGATAATTTTTTCACCCAATAGATTTGAGGTCTCAGAGGCGTAAAACAAAGATAATATTGATGCTTGGTTCACTCAAGTTTCCTTTCGCCTAGCAAAATATCTATCTATCTATATATACAGGGGGGCATTTCCCGTCTAGATCCTGTTTCCGATGCATTTCTCTTAGTTAATAAATCATAAATATTATTGTTTACCTGATGTGGATTGGGTGATAGGCTATTGAAAAAGTTCTTATTTAATAAATTGGCCCCGTACAATTTATTACTCTACTGGGTCATGGTCATGTTTCAACTCAGGGACCATCCATTTTGTACATTAAATTTAATTTTTCCATTTCTCAAATTTTCATCGCTATTTCTCATAATTGGAATGGTAATCTGTTCAAAGAGGCATGGTTTTCTTCTCTAGATGATAGTTTCTTATTTCATTTAGTTTTGTACCGTATATGACAGGTTCTTATAGGATTTCATTGAGTTTTTTTTTTTCGTTTGTAATATGTCAAGTGGATGTTACTACTGTTTTACAATACAAATTTAGGTGTAATCGAATTGGATTTCAGGTGTACTCGATTTTTTTGTATTACAAAAAAAATATCACTAGCGTTGATCTGCTCTTTATATGTATATTGTAATTCAATATTGAGTCTTTTATTTATTTAATTAATTAATTTTATTACAAGTGGTATTAGATCTTTTACTAGGACAAGGTTTTATGATATAGTTGATCAATGCTTATATGTTTAAAGGTTTAGAAACACAACTTTTAATCTATAACGAATTTGTGGTTTTCATTTGTATAGGCAAAATTGATTTTTTTAAATAAAAATAAATTTATAATTGTTTTATACTGTTATGTAACCTCGTAATCTTTGGGTTTCTTTTAGCAAGACAATCAAAATAATAAAAAGATTTGTTAACTTTTTTCCATGATTTTTTTAAGCTTACACAAAATAATTCATTGGATTGATCATGGTAAGACTATCTCAATGACATAAGCCTATGGGGAATTTCTTTTATATTCTATCATCCCCAAACCATAAACCATGAACCATGAACCTTAAAATCAAAACCCTAAACTATGAACCTTAAACGTTGAAACCTAAACCCTAAACCCTTAATCCTTGTTCATAAATCTTACACCTTGAAATATGAACTTAAAATATTTGGGATGGAAAGACCACACACTAGGGCCAACATAAGAGTTTTGACACTAATAAAAAATAAAAATAGAAGACAAAAAAAAAAGAGATAAAATTATGAATACGAATCACAAGATCTTCCAGTTTATAGTTTTCTTTGATATACCAAAAGCTAATGGAAATTCATTACAATATGCACTATATATAAACATGAAATGGATAATGAAGGTGATATAAGCAAAATCTAGGAATGATGCATAGCCCAATTAGGACGGTTCTTGTGTCCAACCCAATTGAAATCCAAATCCAAAGTAAAATCCACCCTTAGATTATTTTAGTTCAGGGCCTCACAACATGCTTGTAAAGTAAAGTATATATAAGATCAATGGGAAGAATACAAACATAATATTATTCATATGGATATTTTTTAATGTACATAAATTTCATGTGGATAGAATATCGCAAAGGCATACTTATATTTGAAATATGATAAATTCATTTTGTATCAATGGTTTTGTTCTCAATAGATTAATAGAAATGCCAATATCATTTAGTTATATTTACATATAAAATGCAAAACAACTAAATAAATTGTATAATGGAGAAATAGTTTAACCAATAAGAAAAACTTTGAAAAACCAATATTCATCTTGGATTATATTTAATAGTTTCAAAATCTATCCTTCCAAGTGGACATGATAAAATAATGAATCATTGAAATATTTATTTCTCTTTGGAATGAAGGATTGTATCCAACATGAGGTACACATTTTTATCCACTTCATATATCCGATTCTATTATCATAGAATTAAGACAGAGGACATAAGATTTGCAAACTAAAGGCATACCTTCACAAGCATAAGTGCTCAAAGCATTCCACTTACATTTTCCCTTGTCACAATAGGCTCTCTTTTCAATAAATTTAAGGACAAGTTGAAAATGGAGTTGTGTTTAACTTCAATAATAACTATAGTTATGAACATAAATGTGATAATTTTTTTCTAATTTACATCAAAAAATTGAGAAGTATATACCTGAACAACTATTTATTTTCATGTAATTTTAGTAATGAACATCCCAAAAAACCTAAAAGGTAGTGGGTTTCTTAGGTTGATAGTATTTACTTGCTCATAGAGTACCCATAAAGCCATCATAATATGTTGGTTGCTTAGTCAAACTATATTCTCTATCTAAATTTATAATGTTGGGTTATTAAACTGCAGATGTATATTTAATTGTACAAGGAAAAGTAGATTTAAACTCAACATAGGTTAATAACTAATATATTTCCTCTTGTTCCCTAATCACATGGGTGCAATATAAATTGTTATAGTATACTTAGGGCTCTGTGTGAGGGGATTGATTGAGTGTAAATGAATGAGTTAAAGTTATAGAAATGTTTCATGTTTTTCATCCAAAAGGAAGGAATTTTGAACTATGTGGACTATGGTAAAGTCTTCAACAATTTGGTCAGCTCTCACATGAAGTATAATGTTTTAAAAAATGAATCATCTGAGGTTCCAAAATAATTACTTTCCAAGCGCAAGCAACAAAGGTGCTTACACCACTACACTCATAGAAACGTTTTGAGGGACACTCAATAATTGTTTTACATATTTTATATTAAATGCTACAAAAATGAATTGTGATAAAGTATCTTAATTAGTAGCAAGGACACAAATATGGAATATGAAACTTTATAAGTGCTAGTTAGCACTAGTAAACACATATTACTTGATATAAAACTTGGGTCGACAAAAATTTCAGTTCTCAAAATGAGAATATTGATCTAGGTTTTATGTACCCACCAGAAACCTTATGAGGTAGCCTTTAAAATTTTAGTATCAATGCAAATTATTCACTCTAAGGTATGAGTTGTGGGGTATTAGTTTTAATAAACAACATGTTGGTGGAATAACAATGAGCAAAGCAATTTTTTTAGCACATATGGGTTGGCTATAGATGAATATGAGTTTTCTTGAGATGGGTAGACTAATGATAGATCTAACCTAAGGTGGGTAGGAGCCAAATAAAATATTAAAAAGAGGGAAAGGTAAGGTAGAAAAAGAGAAATGTGGATCACAAAAAAAAAAAAAATTAGGCCAGTAATTAAACTAAAGGTTGAATAAGGAATGAATGACCAATGTCTATTGCAAGCTACTATCGCAAACCCATAATCAAACATAGTTAGAAGTCAAAGAGAAATAGAATATTGAAAACTTAAGAACATATAATTAAAGGTTGACGATTTCTGAAGATTGTGTTAGCATATTTACAGGATGCGATTATGACTAACATGCAAAAGACATTAAAATCAACATTAGTTCAATATGAATAACTATATATTAAAAAAGATAAACTATGCAAAATAGATATGCCAACCTTTAGGAGGCAATAAATTTTGACTCGTAACTCCGTTTCAGCTCTTCCACACACTAAAAGGACCTTATAAAATAAGTTTGATTCTAACTTAAGCCATTTTATCCACTTATATTTGATTTTAGTATTTTTTAGAGGATAAACATGATCATTTGAAGGTCTGAAATCAATGTTTAATAATATTTTTGAGAATTTTATATTTTTAGAAATTGAATATTTTTAGAACCTGAAGTCATTCAGTTGAATTTCATCCCATATGCTAATTTTAGTATTCAGGATATTTCAAGAAATTTTTAGAGCTACATGCACTTGCATGTAAAACATACTATAAATAGCAGCTACTAAAAACAATTATTATTATTATTATTATTATTATTATTATTATTATTATAATTATTATTATTATTATTATTATTATTATTATTATTATTATTATTACATGTCAACTCTAAATTCTAAGTTGAGCCTTATTTAAGCATGGTTTGGATATGTTATTACTTCAAACAATAAATACAAATCAATTTTGAGTATTGTTTCAAGATCTTAGCCAATTGGTAGTTTTTTGGTTCTTGATGGTTTTTTTGGTTTCATTAATAACTCATGCACAATTAGAAGACTAAGGAAATAAAATGATGTAACTTATGACATAATCCATAGGTTTGGAGAAGAATCATATTTTGCATATCAAGACTGAATTGTATAACTTCATATAATTTCTTATTAATCTTAATAACCAAAATTCTTCTTTATTTAGAATCGGAGAATACAAGTATGTATATTCTTGAGATAGGTAGGTCCTCATATCTCAAGTGTAGTCTAAAAATACATGTCCAAAATAGAGCTATATAATCTTGTGCAAAATATGCATTTACAATGTTAAATCCAAGAATAGATTTCTTCACCTAAAATATAATATATGTGTCATAAATAAATAAATAAAGAACTAATAGTTCCATCTAAACTAAAGCATGCAAATACATATGTGTATCTATAAGGGTGTTAATCGGGCACTTATAAAAGAAGAAAAATATAGTATAGTCATTATATAAGTTAGAGTTGTAATTGGAGTTGTAGTTGGAACTGACACTATTAGTGTAGATATCACTAGAATTATTACTAATGGAGTTGAGAAAGTTTAAAATGGAACTAGCACATTAATGGGCCCGATATGTGTATGCACTATTTTTTATCTAAGAGATTGACTACCTTGATTTGGATTAGGCATGACCCGTAGTGTTGAATTTTTTTACTTGGTAACTTCCATCTATAGATATAGTGCATGGCTTGTATAAAGGGGAAATTTCTATGTTTTCCAAATCAAGCAAATATCTCTGGGACAACTGTGGGAAGTTGTCAATTAACCTATTCTTCATACATGATGAAGTTCTAACATTAACCTATAGCACATCAATTCTAATGATTTGGTGTTTGGAAAAATTTACTAATATTATTTTATTATTTATCTAAAGATCAAGATGAAACATAAACATTTCCTTCGATCTCAACCTAAATGTTGTCCATTGTTGCTCACATGATATTTTAAAAAATAGGTTTAGGGACTGATTTACTAGGTGGTGTAATTATTTGAGTGACTCACATATATTTGATATTAGAGTGAAATTCCTTTTCCTTATTGGTTAATTACTAAACAAGATTTCACATTTCTTGATGCAAATCAATCAAGCTATCCCTTTTAGTAACAAAAAAATAATGGGCACATGTACCCTTAGATGTTGTTATTAAATTCAAATGGGTATAAGACTTATTTCTAGTTTCTTGGCTTATGAAGTAATCTCTAACATTAATATCCTTTATTTTATTGAATAAATGAATGATATCTTCCCACTTTAGTTGACATATGGCCTTTGTAGACCTTATTAGATTAATAGTGCCATGGAGTTTTATTCTTGCCCCTGCACATTATCTATTATTTATTTTGGAGCCTGTATGGTGCTCCTCTTTGGTGTCCTCCAAATAGGATGACAAAATATTTTTGATATTTATTTTATAACCCCTCATATAACATCTCCAAAAGTGTTGTGATCTTCTCTATATCTTTCTAGGTGTAAGGGATTTACTTTTCTCTACTTTGTCAAATAAAATGTCTTCTCTTTACTCCAACTCAACCTATTGACCTTTGACAACCAAATTATTTCTCTTAACCTTTCCAAAGCTATTAGTCTATCTACTACATCAAAATGAAAATTTATTTTTGGATGCTCGATAATCACTAAATCATGTCTTCCTTCTTCTTCCTATTACAATTGTTGAATCAATGAAAGAATGTTCAGTAAAAATGGTTGCTCTATTTACTATGCTTGCACTATTGGTTTTGATTTTTATAAAAGAGTAGGTGAAGTGGATTTCCCTGGAGGAATCATGGTTGTGGGTGAATATTTCCCTACTATACTAAAATGAGGTATAACTATCCTCCATCCAGTAACTTAGTTTTAGACTAGTGTATCAATTATATACTTTTAAGTCTTCCTTGTTTCTTTGTTAATTGAAACCATAGGTAAGTTTGTTAGAGGTGCTTGGTAAATAGACAAATCTAACTATGTATTTTACATAGGAGCAACTAGTGTAGGTAAAATTGAGGTAGACACTAGGTTTTCAAAATGTAGAGTTTTGCATAACTCATAGGACTAAAGACTAGTTTTATCAAATAATAACTAGGTCGATGGGGGCCTCAATAAAATTTACAAGAAATTAATGACCAAAGTGTATGAAATCCCAATAGTCATAGTAGTAGTGACAGAGCCCACAATAGTAAGTTTGGCTATGGTAGGCAAAATTGTCATTATAACTACCTCAAGCTAGTTTATTTGACTCAAATAATGAAAATAATGCAAAGAGTTTACTAAACCAATTTTAGTTGTAATAACTAAAGGCATTTATAAAGAATTAGGACTTGGAGGACTTACATCCAAAGGAGAAACAATTGGGGCACCAGCTATTATGGTTGTCAATGTAGTAATCTAAGGTGGAAAGCTTGAAGATGTAGTTGATGTTGTATCCTAAATTTGGAAGGCATGTGTATAGAATGTTACATAGTATTATTTCACAAATTAGGAATAGTGTAATTGATGGTATTTTCATAGACATTATTGATTATTATGAAGATAAAAATAAAACCACGTTCAAATTATTTCTAATGGGTAACTTTTCGAGAGAATGTCTTTCTATAAATATTGTGGTAGTCACTATTTACAAGAAAAAGAGGGCATTTGTCTCATAAAGTATCCTCAAAAATAACTATTTTCATGTCTATATATCAAATAAAAATTATAATTTATATAGAATATGTTTTAGGATGTCTTAATTAAGATCATATAAATCTATATGTAATACATTTGAGTATATACACATGATTTTAATGAAATTTTCTGATGTAACTCTTTGAAATATAACATTTTTAAAATTTTCACTCATTTTAATAATCACATAAATGTATTTATACTTATATGAAAAAAAATAAATTAATAAATAAAATGTTTAAGGAGCTTTTATATATATATATATATATATATATATATATATAATTCTTAAAAATATAATTTTTTAATAATATAATAAAATTATTTTGATATAAATTTTATATTATTTTATTATATAATATTTTAAATTAAATAATAATATTAAATAAAAAATGAACAAGAAAAACTGATTTGCATGAAAAACTACCAGACAATTAGTTATATCTAGTTATTATGTATCTTCATGTTTTTTTAAAAAAAAAAAAAAAAAAATCGTTACTTAATGCAAGACATTGAATCCCTCACACTGTTTTGAAAATATACAGTAAATGGCTATGGTAATGGAATATTTAAAAAAATAAAAATAAAAAACAAACAAACATTTCGCATCGTCAACTAAACTTATTAAACAAAAATCATTACTAAGAGAGCATATCCTAATGGTTGCTCCCAATGCCTTCCTCCTGTCCAAAAAGATTTCAAAATCTCGCGGGTCACATTCCAAACCTACCTCTCGAGAACCAGCTAGATCTGAGCCACTGGTTTCTGAATGGATTCAACTTGTTGCACAAGAAGGTTCACTCCACCAAAATCGAGCAAATCCTTCATTGCTGTAACTGACCCTATCTGGTTCTAGCACCTTTGGTCTTTGCTCGCAGGTTCCTTCGACTATTCCTCCACCCATTGACGTACTAAGACATGTGTTGGGCGAATGGTTGGTCATGATCACGACTGACGAACTAATGGCAGTTGTATCAGTAAGTGGCGTTCTTGGTATAAACGACCAATTATTGAACATCTCAAGAGAGGCATTTGTCTCTCGGGAACAAACTTTTGGCTTGGTAAATGCACAGCGCCAGGTTTGGAACCCTGATCTCAAGACTACTAACTTCACGGGTTTGGGCATGATTCGTTAAGGCTGACTGCTACAAGCCAGCATGAAGACCTAACTCAAACCTTTTTTATCTTGCATCCTATGATTTTATAGTGGTTTTTGATAGGAAAGAGTTTATGGGAGTGCTTAAATCTGAAGAATATTTCTCATTTCGAAGAATTATCTATAAATTCGTGGATTATTGGTCAAAATTATAAGAATTTCATGTTTAGATTTCGAAGAACTACCGACCCCTCCTAGAAAGGTAGAGCCGAAATCTATTTATATAAAAAAACTTTATTTATTAATTTTTTATCAGATTAAAGATAAAGAGAATATTCAAAACAAGTTATGATGCTTAAATGACCACCCCTTGATCTTGAAACCATGTCCCCTACCATCAACCCTCTCACTAAACCACTTAATGCAAAACTTATTTGAGTTCACCTACCCCATATGCTTCTTATGTTTTGGGCATAATCTAGTCTTAAAGCAATTCGTAAATACTTGTATGAGTTTCTGCAAATATACCCATATACTAATTGATTTTCCCATAGTACTTTTGCCAAGATTCTAGTGCATATTGACACATCCAAAAACATACATGAAAAAATGATTTTGCAAGTAGGAGAGCATTCATGGGATCAACTCCTCGAATATGGAGGCCTACTATTTCTTTGCCTTAGCTATTTTAATATAGGACATATAACTGAAAATTACAACAATTTGAGAAGAAATAATGATTATTCTTTGTGAAAGGACTCCTTTCCTACCCACCTTATAGTGATGGTTGATTCTAAAAGTGAAAATTTAGCCTCATCCTTGGATGATCTTCTATCCTCTGTTCAAACTGAAGACTTTAATATCCACTTTCGAATTGATGGAGACCTATTGATAAATCCAACCACTCTAAGAAATATTTTAGTCCTAGCTCTAGAATCTTCTGAACTAAATATCTCTAAATAAGTGAATCTAAATTGTGATATATTCAAGGCAAAACTAAAATAATTAATTTAGAAAAGGAAAATATCAATCCTTTAAACCAATTGCAATTTCATTACCAACTCACCTAGAAGCCTTAAAAGAAAATGGAGAATGTACCATGGTGAAAAAATTAAATAATGCCAAAGAGTTGCAGTTCAGTGTTCCAGCATGGCTCTTCGTTCAAGGGAGCTCTGATCATAAGTTTCACAGAAGCTATTAGAAAGAGTTGGCAGGAGCAAGGTTAGATCATACTTGGTCTAAATTTCGTGTAAGATTACCTAGTAGTAACTAGGTTGCTAGAGGAAAGCAGTTTCTACTTCTTAATTACGATAAAGCTTAATTCCGTAATATTTGTTGTGTTTTGCCTACCTTTTTAATCCTTGATAAGGGTTTTCAATGTGAATGTAATGGATTTTATCTTTCTCTTCATTGTATAAAGTTTTAGGAGTTTTAAGTCTCACAACATTTAACTTTACCAAAAATAAATAAATCTATCAATAACATTTAAAAGAAATATTAAAATAATCAACTTATTATTTTTTTAAAAAAAAACTGATGTCTATCTTAATATCTTTTCACTAAAACATTTAAATGTATCCATTTTAATTTTAATGTTGCTTATAAATTTTAGCATCTATAATAATTTACGTTCACCCAACTTATTTTCAATTCCTCTCATGAACGGATCCTTCTTACAATTATCCAATAGTAAATATTTAAGCTTAAACTGTACAAGTATACATAAAAATATTTAATTATTAATAGTAAATAGTGAAGGCTATGCGCTAACATATAATCAATTTTTGCCAAAGAAATAATGCCCTCTATGCATAAACCTTTTTTTAAAAAGTGGTTTGACAAAAAGGCAATTATGAATAAATTACCTTATCAATTAGAGAGTGAGTATGTGTGTGTGTGTGTATCGCAACCTCCTTTCACTAACACACCTATAATAGTTGTGTAGATTTACACCCAAAATTGTTTTATAGAAGATATTTTTGTTCAAATATTTAATATTTTTGAAAATGTTTTTTAATGAGAATTTCCAAGAAAGGATTAACTAAAATAAGAGTTTCAAAGATTTGGAAAAACCCTCCTACTACTTTAAATGTTATATTTTTATTGTTTCACTTTTAATACAAGAGTCTTGAGTCATACAACGTATGAACACAATATTGGTTCACATTTTTGATACAATGAGTTTTTTCTATGGAATAAAACCTCTATTTAAATATGAAGACAAAATAATTTTTTTAAAGAAATAGTATGAATATTTTTTATGTACAAATAATGTTGATAAAAATATTACCAAACAAAAATTCTTCTTGTAAAATTATTTTTAAGATCGATATAAATAAAAAATGATTTTATTTCTCCACATATAATTTTCAAAAAAAAAATTAAATTCATCATCCAATTTAAATTATTTCATAAATTCATTAAATTATTATAATCTTTTAATAATTAAATATTACAATATTTAAAATTAAATATATGTAAATACTTGACATGATATAGAATGTATTATAGATAGATAATTTCATGTTCTATTAAAAAAATCAAAATATAGCTCCAAAATTTATGAAAATAAATGAAAATAGAAATTAAAGAATAGAGAAAAAGCAATATTGTTTTATTTCTATTTTATTTGTATTTAACATTATTATATATATATAATAAAAGGAAAGTAAATTTTCAAAGTTTGAATTTAAAATATTTTTATTTATAAATATATTAAATGTGTAATTATTTATTTAAAATTTTTATAAAAAATAACAAAATTATTTTTTTACAATTTATAATATATATTTTTTTAAATGATAAAATTTTTAATCAATAACTTTTTTATAACGATTTCCTAATTTATCAGTAATAATAAAAACTCATATTTGAAAAGCAAATCAAATTTCTTTATATAAATAACTGTTTTAAGAAGCAAGCTCTGCAACCATACCAGGAACAGACATGCATCTGATTGGTATGTGGAATACCATTTTCTCTCCCACTCCATGCAATGCTGCGGAGGAATATAATTCATTTCCTCCATTCTCAGCTGATGCATCCGTTTCCTCGGAACTAGCATATCCTCGTCTACATTGTTTGGGCGTCCTGCAAAACCATTTGAACTTAAGGATGAAAAATACTTCGATTGAGAGTTATAACAATAGAAAATTATATACATAAATGAGTACACGTACCTGATTCATCGGATCTGGCAGACTTAACAGCACACCTTCTGTAGCCCTTTTTGATGCGAATACGTGTGCAAAGCATCCTTTGTACTCTGGTTTTCTAAGGCATCAGTTCACAGCAATATTTTACAACTCTGAAATCCATTGATGGAGGGCCTTTTGTTGCTTCGAACACTGAATGACATTAAATAGGCATGATTTGCGTGAGGGAATGACTTGGCACCTCTGGAACAATTTCCAGGAAGGTGCTTCCTGGCATTAACGTCCCTGAACAATTTCCAAATATTTGTCTTTTGCGTGCAGATGTGCGCCCCTTTCTGTGACCGCGTAAGCGTGGCGCCACGTTCCATTGTCCCTTTAGCTAACATTTAGCCCTCAATCTCCCACTTTTAGGTCGTCTCTTTCGACTAAGATAACATAAAAGGGAAGAATACAAGTTATTAACTATGCGAATACCATCAACATGGAAATATGAATTGGAACTTCTCAAATGTCCCAAATGATCAACGTTTGCATACGTTGTCTCCTGAGGCTACTCTATCTAGGTAGAACAAGAATGTGAATTCACGAGGCTACACTATCCACGCAAAAGAATGTGATTTCATATGGACATAACAAGGTTTGTTTGTAACAATATTAAATATATAAAAAAATTAACATACAAAATCAAATAACATGAACAAAGGTTAGGATCCAATGGATTTGGATGATCCTTTTCCTTCTTTGACCAATAAGATAGTGAATAACATTCGTCTCGTTTTGAAATTGGTGTCACTAAGAAACAATGATTTTTTTTTGACAATCTCAAGTGGTAATAGTTATAGATAATCACAATAAGTAATGAAATATGGTTGATGAGATAAAGAATTGTAGTTGTAATGAAAGTATCTAGAATAAAAAGCAACTCTAATTTAGTTTAAGTGTTTTTTTTAGCATATGTAATTGTATGTGAGGTTTTTATTTATAATATAAAATTTTTATTTGATATAACTTCAAATAATATTTTAATTTTATTAGCAAAAATAAATATTTTTCGAATAAAAGAGAATATAGATTGAGAATCGCATGTGAAATGATTAGGTAAAGGGAATAATAAGAATAATAATTAGTAAGAGATTGATCATTTTATTTGTCAATCTAAATATGGAATGTTTGTGGCATTGACATTATTTTTCATCAATATATTATTAAACTTTTGGTCCTCTAATATCATCACTGTTGGGTCCCTTTTCGAGCTAAGTAGTGGATCTGTACCAACTCAGGGAACACTTAGGCATGAGGCAATCATGGAGGGTGATCATTGTTTTGTCTTCTATCAGTCCCAATTGGCTGATGGCTAACAACATCATTTGAATCAATCGGCAATGGGAAGAAGGTGCATGGGACAATGATGGGCCATTAAAGACAAGCAACTCCTTTTGAATCAAGTAGCATTAGGAAGCAGGTGCATGGGATAGTGACTGCACATTAAATACAAAGTGTATTGGAGGTGGTAGGATGTGTACTTCTAGCGTCAGCTCAATGATTGGTATGTTCCATTCCACATGATCTTAGGATGCTTTGAATCCCTATAAAAAGAAGAGAAGTTCAGCTGGAAAAGAGGATGAACTAGAGTAGCGAAGCTCTAGAAAATTACTGCTAGATAGTTATCTTTAGTGTTAGCCTTATATTGGGATGCTTCTTGATGCTCCCCTTTGTATCTCCCAAGATCATCTATGAGCTTGCACCTTTAGTAGCTTATGTCAAACATTTGTTCAAGTTATATTATTGTTGAACCCTATTAATGAAGAACACTTTGAAAATGCTTATTGGATTACATGCTTTATTCTATCGAATATATATTGAACTCTCATGAGCCTCCAGCTAGTCTCATTCATGGTGGGATTCAAAATAGTAATGAACCCTACACCCATGATAGGAATTGTATTATGTATGGTCAAGGCCTTGCACCCCAAAATAATACCCACACCTAAGCTAAGGTTTATGCCAAAGCCCCTTAACTAGATACCTAGTAGCCCCTCAATTGCCTGAGTGCCATTAAGCCTATGAATCCCAATGCTTGTAACCATGAACATACAACCATCATTGCACTAATTGATTCCTTGAATCATAGAGTTACACCATGGAATAACTAGCCTAACATAGACTCCCGTCCCTTCCCCACTACACTACAGGTGAAAACATAAGGCTTGTGCCTTATGTATATTGATGACAATATAGTTGAGTTTTAAATGTTGAGTGCCATAAGAATAGTCAAGGCATGTGCCCCATCAAAACAAGCCTAGATCTAACCTGGATAGCTAGATAAGTTCATGACTAGGCCCATGATTGAAAGATCAACCTTTCTTCAACATTTTTATTTCATTCTAAGACAAAATTGAATTTTGCTACTTCAATGGTGTACTAGGACAATGCTCCTACTCTCCCTTAAGAACATCAAGCATTAGTTGGAACAAGTGAAGGATAGCTTTGCAATGAGGCATACAACTTGTAGATGACATAACACAAGGAAGTGGGTCTAGAACCACTTGTACGATGCCCTATACAAATTTTTATTTTGTGAAATATCAAAGTAAGTATACCATTAGTTGCCTACTCATACGACCCATAGGATCTGAAGCTATAGATAACACCTCAAGTGAATGAAAGAGTGCTTAGAGAGGATTGATAACTTACACTCCACCTAGAATAGAATCATAGATAATGGTGGTAAGAGGAATTGAACAACTAGATGGTTAAGTTTACAATATCGATGTACTCCTTCCTTGAAGAAGCATAGTATCAGTTCTTATGAAAACACTAAGGCATATTTGTCAAAAAAATTGACACTAAACTCAAGACGTTAAAGCTAGATTATAGATTTGAAATAGTGAAGATGGAAGGCTGAAGTCCTCTCACATATGAGTAGCAAAACAAGGAAGAAGGGGACCTATAGGTGAGGTAAAATAAAAGGGGATAAACATATTGACAACTGAGAGCTTAGGAGATAGGATTATAATAAGAGGAGCCATGGACTGATAGAAAATATGAAACCTACAAGTGTCAAGAGGTCTTGTAGCGAGTGCCAAGAGCATGGGGAAGGATCTCTTGAATGATAGCCATGCCTAGAGGAAGGAGCCATTGAAGCCATGGAACAAGATCCAGAGTTTATAAGTGAATTCTTAGGGTCCCTTTAGAATGTGACCATTAGAGACACACCAGATGTACCTACCCCCTTTGAACTTGTAGTGTAAGCCCATGTGCTAGATTCCCCAAAGTAAAATAAAAGATTGACAATTGACCTCGTTGTTGATGTAGAATTTGATCATTTTGTAAATTTAGACTAGAACTTTGTAATTAAACAAGTCATCATGTATGAGGAGGTAAGTGAAGATACCTCTAGACCTTAAGGCACTATCCTAACTAGATAGAACATGAGTGTAAACACTCCAATTTAGCCAATGTTAGTTGCATAGCCTAGGTAATCTAGGTGGATCCATGTACCGTTCTATTTTTCAAAGTCTTCAAATTTAGTTCAAATCATTTAAAAATTGTAGTATTCATCGAGATCTTTCTAACACTTCTCATGGTTCAAAAAATGGAGTCTGAATGCTCAAGATATAGCTAGTTGAAGAAATCATGTGACAGTGATGTCAAAAATGACGTGGCACAGTTGAGGAACGCCAAATGGACCAATCTCCATTTGACACATGGCAAATAATTAGAGGGAAAAAAATATTGGTTAGGTTTTTTTATGCACATGGTATTTGATAAATTCAAATGTATTAAAGGCGCCAAACCTCCATGCCACCCACCAAATACTCCACTAAACATGCATCTAGGCATTTGACTAACTAGGTGGCAGCCAAAGTTGGTTCCCAAATGCTAGGCATTTGAAAACTTCAGCAACTTGCTATATTAAGCATGCAAAACAGCCATGCCCAGCAAATGTGGCATAAATAGCCTTGGTCAAAGCACACCCATGGAGGAAGGATGCCCTTGCCTGCTTCCCTAGGCGCCTAGAAAGGAGGAGGGAGTTTTGAACTTGAGACCTGGCACCTAAAAGGCTAAGGTCTTAACTGCTTCAGCCACAGTGGATGAAATATTATAAAAGGGAGTTATTTTTACTTGTATTGACATGGATTTCTGACTATGTAAAGAGAATTAAGAGGATTAGAGCCTTGTTTTAGCCTTGTACGGCCTTGGGCGTTTGTTTTCAAGTCCAAGAGAAATATTTGCAAGTAAATAAAGATTAGAGAAGGTGACATTGAAGATTTTTAAAGGTTTTTTGAAGCCATTTGTTGCAGCATTTTAATATAACAGTCCTCACTATTAGGCGGACCTAGAGATGTAGGCTATTAAAGCCGAACTTTGTTATCAATTTTCTGGTGTTATCTTTGATTTTATCTAATTATTATTGGCATTTTGATGTTCATTTTAATTCTGATTTTACTTTATTTATGAAAAATTAAACTCAAGAAAGTGAAAATTTTAAAGATCTCTTAAACATGAACAAGTGATTTTCGAATGTACTACACTTGTATTTTCAGTTTACAGATCAAATTTTTGGTATCAGAGCGGTTGTTATTTAACAGTGATTTCTAGTGTATGTTGACAAGGTCTAAATCCAAAAAGGGAGAAGGAAAACTCATTGAGTATAATCCATAGATTGGTTCAAGGCGTGCTTCAAGGATGGTCGAAGAAGAGATGGAATCCGAACAAGCTTTTTGTCAAGCTTTCATAGACATGAGAAGCATGGTTGAGGAACTATACCATGACAAACAAAGGAAATTTGAGAATGAAAAAGAAGGTGATTCACGAGAATCAAAAGGTAAAGAAATAAAAAGACCTCCATCAGATGATGGTAAAAAAATTGTGGAATCTCTCCCTTCACTAAAATTGGATATTAAGTTTGAATTACTAATGTTTAATGGCAAAGTTAATGTTGAAAAGTTAGATAATTGGGTCAAGCAGATTGAAGTTTATTGCAGGGTCCAAAAGATTGCAGGGGATGAGTCAAAAATTCATTTGGCTACTCTTTGTATGGGAGGTACAACTCTCATCTGATAGGAGAGTAAGTTGAAGGAAGCCAAGCTTCAAAAAGGTAATTCAATTTCTACTTGGAATGAATTTATTGAAGAACTCAGATTGCAATTCTATCCTTTAGTCTATATGCAACAAGCAATGATGGATTGGCAAAGTTTCAAACAAGGAAAAGGCCAAAGTGTTCAAGATTATACACAAGATTTTAGGAAAAAAGCTTTACTTTTGAATGTTCCTCTATACACACAAGAAACACTGCTAAAATATATAGGTGGGTTGCATAGTTAGTTAAGACATATGATTCTTATATTCAATCCCACTAATTTAGATGTAGTATGTGTTCAAGCCACTCATTTAGAGGCTACAGGAAAATAATCAAAATAATCTTTTCCTAAAGTAAAAAGTAAGCAATCTAATGTTAAGCATTTCAAAAGGGTAAAGTTCATCAAAAAAGGGTAAACAGAAATCCACTTATACTGTTAAAAAAGAAGAAGAAAGAAAACCATTTTGTAATCATTGCAAGAAAAATCATGATTAGTCTAAGTGTTGGAAACAACAACCTGAGTTAAGGACTAAAAAGTTTCAAAAGAAAGAAAAGAAGGATAATGCTAAGGTTCAGGACTTAGGATCAGATTTAGGTGATGAAACTAAGATCACAGCTATGGGGTTACATAATGATTTTTATCATTTAGTTTATAGCACTTAGTCATCAAATGATGCATCTTCTTCTAGACAGAATTTTGTGCATGTTGATAAGAAAAAAAAATGAATTGTTCCACATTAGAGTTGTTTCAAAGCATACTAAGATTGACACTCTATTTGATAGTGGTTCACAAGTAAATTTAATTTTTGAAGAGGTTGTTAAGAAGCTAGGCTTACAAACCAATCCCCATCCGAAGCCTTATCCACTAGGTTGGGTGTGTGACAATGCGAAGTTACAAGTCTTACAAACTTGTAGGCTAATGTTTGCCATCACATCCAAGTTCATAGATGAGGTCGAGTTGGATGTTGTTCCATTGGACATATGTGGGATTGTTTTGGGAATCCCATATCTTTATCATAGAAAATCAATCTTCTATAGAGAGGAGAATAAGTACTTGCTTGTTAAGGATGGCATTAAATGTATAGTTAGAGCACATCACATTAGAACAAGTATTTCCTTGGTTACAACAGGGCAAATGAAAAGACTAGTTAATTCAAGCAAGACTTTTTGTCTCATGTTGATTAATTCTAAGGAAAAATAATATTCTCAAGGTTTGGAAAAATGTGATCATAGACACAAGAATGAGTTGGTTGAAATCATTTCTACATACGATGATGTATTTCAGGATCCTAAGGGCTTACCTCCCAAAAGGGGAGTTCAACATGAAATTCAGCTATTACAAGATTCTCCTCTCCCTAACATTGGCATGTATAGGTTATCAGTGGTGGAAAATGAAGAAATGAAGAAATAGGTAATGGATCTATTAGATAGAGGTGTTATTCATCCAAATTCATCTCCTGTTGGTTCGCCAATTATTTTGGTGCCAAGGAAAGATGGCACTTGGTGAATGTGTGTTGATTTTCATGCTTTAAACAAAATTACTATTAACAAATCATTACCTTCTTCCTCATATAGATGATTTGTTGGATCAATTAAAGCATGCTATATATTTCACTAAGCTGGATTTGAGAAGTGGATATCATCAAGTAAGAATTAATGAAGGTGATGTATGGAAAATTGCCTTTAAGACAGAATAGGGATTGTTTGAATGGCTTGTTATGCCTTTTAGGCTGTGTAATGCCCCGAATACATTCATGAGATTGATGAATGATGTTTTTAGATAGTTCCTTGATGATTTTGTTATAGTTTACTTAGATGATATATTGATTTTCGGCAAGTCATGGGAAGAGCATGTGATCCACATTAAGAAAGTCATGGATGCATTATGAAGGGAAAAACATTATCTGCAAATGTCAAAATGTTAATTTGGCAAGACCTCTTTGATATACTTGGGTTACATTGTAGGACATGGTAAATTGAAAATTGATCCTGAAAAAGTGGTAGTCATTGTTAATTGGCTTACACCCACTAACACAATTGAGGTTAGGAGTTTTCTTGGTGTAGTACAGTTTTGGAGGAAATTTATTGCTCAATTTTCATATATTGCATCACCTTTGCATTCTTTGACAAGTGTGAAACAGGTCTTTTAGTGGGGAGGCAAACATCAAAAGCCTTTAATACTTTGAAATAAAAGATAAGTACTGCTCCAGTCTTGGCACTTTTTGATATACAACAACCATTTGAGATCAAGACGGATGCAAGTGAGTATTCTATGGGAGCTATTTTAATGCAAGGTAAGAAACCAATTTGTTATCATTCTGAAACCTTTACAAGTGTAGTAAGAAAATATCCAATTTATGATAAGGAATTGTATGCATTGGTTGAAAGTGTTAAAATATGGAAACATTAATTAATGGGCAAAGAAACAATAATACATACAGATCATCAGCCCTTACAGTATCTCCAATCACAAACTAAGCTACAACAATCTAGACATTTTCATTGGATGGGTTTCTTACAATTTCATCTTGTGATCAAGTATAAAAAAGGAATTCAGAATAAGGTTGCAGATATGCTATCTAGGCCTCTTATGGTTTTTGCATCTACTCTTTTACAACATGGTTCTTTGTCTCATGAAATTTATAAAGAACAAGATGTGAATGATCTTGATTTTTAGGATGTTTATAAATACTTGATGAGTAGTAGACAAGTAGAAGAATTGGACTATCATGTACACAATGATCTTTTGTATCATTTGGGTAAACTATGTATTCCTCAAAATGAGAGGGTGCACATGATTAGAGAAGCACATACTTCTCTTATTTATAGTCATTTTGGAGTTGCTAAAATGGTTGCACATTTGAAAATGTATTGTTATTGGCCTTGTATGCAAGAAAATGTTGGTAAATATATAAGGGGATGTACTCTTTGTGACACAAGTAAACCTAGTAATAGGAAATTGGGACTTTACACTCCTCTACCTATTCCTATTCACCCCTAGGAAAGTATCTCTATGGATTTTGTGGGGGGATTGCCTATGACACAAAGAAAACATAACTATTTATATGTGGTTGTGGATAGATTTAGCAAAATATGTGTTTTGATTCCTTGCACTATGTAGATTACTGGCGAAGGCACTGCATATTTGTTCTTTAAACATGTATAGGTTCATTTTGGTTTACCTACTTCAATTATTTTTGATTGGGATTCTCAATTTATTGTGGATTTTTGGTCAACTTTGTGGGGACTAATGGACACTAAATTAAAAAAGAGCACTGCATTTCATCCACAAATCGATGGACAAACAGAGGTTGTGAACCACACTATGGTACTTTTGCTTAGGGGTTATAGCAATAAAATCCAAAGTTATGGGATGAACAATTGTGTTACATACAACATGTATATAACTGGGCACTTCATTCTTCTACTATGAAATCTCCATTTGAAGTTTGTTATGGATACTTGCCTAAATCTCCTCTAGATGTTTGCTATGGACAAGATACAACTGTTGGTGAACCAAAAGAAGCCATTCAAGCCAAGAAGTTCATTGAACAAATACAGCTCATTCATCAGGCTGTTCGTACTCAATTGGAGAAAAGTCAAGCCAAGTACAAAGCCAAGCATGAAAAACATCGTATTGATCATCAATTTGTTGTAGGTGATATGGTATGGCTTAACATTAGTAACGAAAGACTGACAGGTGAAGGTAAAAATTTAAAACCAATCTGGTATGGTCCTTTTCAGATAACAAAAAAAATTGACACAAATGCTTTCCGATTAGACTTACCATCTTACATGTCGATTTATTTAGTTGTAAATGTAGAAAATTTGAAATTATATGAGCCTTCAATGATCATTGATCATGATGAAAGTGTATCCATTCCTTCTGTTGATGATTTTTCTCTTGAATATCTAACAAAATTGCAGGAAGATAATATACTTGATAGGAATATGCAGACTTCGCGAAGAGGTAATGTTGAATATCTTCATGTTGGTCTCAAAGGGATGTATCCAAGCAACGCCAGAGGGATGGAAGTTGGAAAGGTGAGGGAAAAATACCCTCACCTCATTACCACTTAATTTCAACTTTCAGAAGTCCAAAAGTTCCCATTGGGGAAGAATGATCTAGGTGGATCCATGTACCATTCTATTTCTCAAAGTTTTCAAATTCAATTCAAATCATTTGCAAATTGTATTACTCTTTGAGAGATTTATAATACTTTTCATGGTTCAAAAAATGGAGTGCGAATGATCAAGATATAGCCAGTTGAAGAAATCATGTGACAGGGATGTCAAAAATTATGTGGCATAGTTGAGGAATGCCAAGTGGACCAATCTACATTTGACACATGGCAAATAATTAGAGGGAAAAAGAATATTGGTTAGGTGTTTTTTTTATGCACATGGTATTTGATAAATTAAAATGTATTAAAGGTGCCAAACCTCCATACCACCCGCCAAATACTCCACTAAACATGCATCTAGGCATTTGACTAGCTAGGTGGTAGCCAAAGTTGGTGCCCAAATGCTAGTTGTTTGAAAACTTTAGCAACTTGCTATATTAAGCATGCAAAATAGCCATGCCTAGCAAATGTGGGACAAAAAGCCTTGGCAAAAGCATGCCCATGGAGGAAGGATTCCCTTTCTCGCTTCCCTAGGCACCTAGAAAGGAGGAGGGAGTTTTGAACTTGAGACCTGGCACCTAAAAGGCTAAGGTCTTGACCGCTTCAGCCACAGTGGCTGAAATGTTATAAAAGGGAGTTATTTTGACATGTATTGACATGGATTTTTGATTGTGTAAAGAGAATTAAGAGGATTAGAGCCTTGTTTTTGCCTTGTATGACCTTGGGCTTTTGTTTTCAGGTTGAAGAGAAATATTTGCATGCAAATATAGATCAGAGAAGGCGAAATTGAAGATTTGTAAAGGTTTTTTGAAGCCATTTATTGCAGCATTTTAATAGAACGGTCCCCACTATTGGGCGGACCCAGAGATGTAGGCTATTAAAGCCAAACTCCATTATCCATTTGTTGTTGTTATATTTGATTTTCTCTGATTACTATTGCATTCTGATCTTCATTTTAATTCTGATTTTACTTTCTTTATGCAAAATTAAACACAAAAAAGTGAAAATTTGAAAGATCTATTAAATATGAACAAGTGATTTTTGAATGTAATACACTTATATTTTTAGTTTACAGATCACTAGGCAACAACCCATAAGAAGTGGCCTTGCATCACTAGTTGGTAGTATGATGCAATCATCTTCCATAATACCAATAGTAACCACTAGACTAGCATCTAGTCTAATAGCTAGAGGCCTTGAAATACCAACCCTAAGATAAGTGCTAGGAGGACAAGTTCCTAAGGCTCTTGCTACTCTCGAGATATATTATGAGATGTCCATGCACCTATCAAAGTATTGAGGTGTGGAGAATAGCATCGAGCATGTTCTCAACTAAATATTACAATGGTGTACTTAGGGAATAACCCAATATAAGTATAAAGCAACCTAGTTTGTGACAACCTTGTTTGATCATGACCATACTTGGCATAGGAAGTTTAATCCTAACTAGGCAATAGTTAATTATGACACACTGAAGAGAGATTTTTGAATTAGTTTGATATATCTAATTTTTAGCAGTAGAGTATTATAACACTCAAGGAGATCAATCAGGGATTATCAGAGAGCGTGTGCCTATACGATGTTAGATTCAAGACTCTCTTTTTGACTATATTTTATGACATTCAACCCTCCCAACATACGTAATGGTTCATTGGAGGATTGTTGGTACCTTTTCAAAGGATGTCATCCATGAAAGCATTCATAGACTATCGAGAATCACTTGAAGCCATAATAAGAGCTGAGGTGGTTGGGATCATTGATAAAGGAACTAGCCCCTTTATATAGGTGTATATTACATTTATATCCTCTCAATTTTATAAGTCGATCACTAGTTCATTGCAAGACACTAAAATCTAGTTATGGTGCATCGATTACAAGATGGAGGGGCATAATAGAAATAATTAACCTTAGAGGAATGTGTGCACATTATTTCTTAGCTGTTAAGTTTGTCATGAGGTGCATGATGTTCATAAATTATCCTTATTACAACACACTAGTCAAGTAAGCATAACCATCTACTATAAGTTATGTAATATCTACACTCATAACACAGTTGACTATCGAGTAATTGATGAAATATACTAGAATATGGAGAGAGGTGCATGGTAGGTAATTACAATAGCTAGAGGGTAGGAAAACGAAAGAAATAAGGGTTATGGCAAAAAATATGTTGGTTACAAGAAATAATGAGGTGCTAGAGGGTGAGATGGATGACTCAATGGATGAAGACTCCCACTACGATCATGTTATAAGTGTAGGTTGATCGAGCACTATCGGTGTGACTTCCTGATGCATCTAACATGTAGGTATTATTGAGGACTGCATGCAGTTGAGCAATGCCTCAAATTATATAAATAGTCAAAACAAGGTAAAATGGGTTCTAATAGGGGAATTGAGATTATTAGGAATGAGCCTAAAGATATAAAATAGGATCCAAAGGCATAACCAAAATTCATAGTCAACCAAGGTACAAGGAACTACTTAGAGTGGACTTACAATTCAACCACCATCTATGCCAAGATATGAACTATTCCTAGAATATGGTGAACCAAACCACATAGAGTGTATAACATGGCTTGAGATAAAACTATGTCCTAACTTAACACTTTACATCAAAAGGATGTCCTATAATAAGCCATGAACATAATAGAAAATTTACATGGAGAACCCTAGTCAGCTAGAGATCTAGAAACATAGGCTACTACCTTGGCCAAAAATCAAGATAGCTAGGAGGCTCAAGTATAGGAGCTGAAAAAGATCTTGAACCTCTCGCAAATAAATGGGATGCTTAAAAATTTACTCTTAGAGCACATAGGGAGAAATCCTAGTGAAGTCACTAAGACCCATGCAATTAAATTATTGTGTTGTATATGGAGCATGCACATTAAGTAGAGCATACTCAAAATGCATATTATGACTAAGAGCTACTAGTAAATACCACCATTGATATATGGTTTGTCTGTGAGGTGTTGGTCAATAGTGGCATAGAGGTTAATATCTTGACTAGTAATGCATAGGAGAAGATGGGTAGGACAACCTTGAGAACTTCTCCCCATATAATTTTCATGTCCAATAAGAACCAAGAATAACTAATAAATTTTTTGAAGGGCACCATTATACATATTAAGGGTGCCAATTTCCATGTTGACTTTGAGGTTATCGGGTTGGTTGAATAGGATAACTACCTAATGTCTTGAAGAAGGCATTGGTGTTACACCAACAATGTAGATATGTGCTTCAAAAATGTATACATGAGCTTCAAAAATGGCAAGGAAAGGTTAGTGATCCCCATTTCAAGTGACCAAGGACCCCCTATGTGGAGAGCATTTATATAGAGGGTGAGATCAACTATATGTATAAAATCATAGTGTAAGGCACCAAGAATTTCAACCCTTCGAATCAAAGAGTACTCTCTAGGGAAGATGGGTAGTTAGCCTTAGACACAATTGATGTTATTTATGATAGATGAGTTGCAGAGGCTTATGACATCACAAGTCACTAATGTTGTTTGATGTTTGAAAAGGTGCCAAAGCCCATAAAGACTAGCTGGGTCTAGAATGATCAAGGTCTGAAATGATGGGTCCCATACCAGGAGAAGAAATGAAAGAGGGTAATCCACCTAAGAAAAGGCAAGATTGCAATGATCCTAGAAATTTGAGGTAAAAACCTAGTGGAAATGTCTTCCCATTATATTTTATCATGCATCCCCAAGGAGATAGACAAAATGGGCACACTTATGTACACCTTAAGGAGCACTACCATGCATTGATGGGCAATGCAAAGGTCTAACTTGCTAACTTAGCCAAAGGTAAAGGTGTCCATGGTCACTATATTCATGAGGAGTAATGAGAACCTAGATATATCAACATGCTCTATTGACTCTAATCCCATGGTGCATGTGTTCCTATGTATGCAGACATAAACTGACTATAGTGTGACTGCCCCAAAGAACATATGGGTACATACCTTTTATAAGACTCTAAATACATGGGCATGAGAATGGTATGTGGTCAATGAGATGCACTAACAGATAACTAACTAGGAGGTCCTTAAAGATAATTTTTTGCATACCTTCTCCTTTTCCTCATATAACTTAGAACTAGTTGAGCCATTAGAAGTTATTTAGAGGGCAGTGTTTGCAGATGCCAACATCATTGAGGAATGCTTGAAAGACATATTCAAAGAAAAGGGTTGAAGCTTCTAACTTTATTTGAGGAATGGATGCTCAATATAAACTCAAATGAAGAAGATGATGAAACATGAAAAGAATGCTAATGGAAAATGTTGATCACTATAAAAATATCATGTGCCAAGTAGATGATAGCATTCCCTATGAAGAATACCCCACTCATCTTTATATTAAGACAAAAAATGGAACTAGGCATGTTGAACACTAACACCAAGAAAATAATGAGCCATATTGTGCCCCACTTAAGACCATTAAAGTGGATATCAATGTAAAATCAGAGCCAAAGATGGTTACTCTATGCACCTATTAGTTTGACGTACAGTTGGCATGCATGATAGACCTCTTGATGGAATTCCAAAAATTGTTCCCCAAGAGTTATCAATATATTAAGGGCATCTAACCATGCCTTGTGAATATGATCATAAAGCTAATATATAGTATAAGACCAATCCAAAAGCACCATTACATGATGAATCCCAACCTTTGTGCCAAGGTTAAAATAGATAGCAATGATATGCTAGTTGTACGGGTCATTTACCTTATGTAGGAGTTTGAGTGGGTGATCCCAATGGTAATATGCATCAAGAAGGATGGGTACATTCACATATACATCAATTACAAAATGTTGAGTTCCATCTATGTTAAATACCCATTCCTAACTCTGTCCATCAGTGAAGCCTTGGAAAGTATTGTAGGTTGAAATATTTACACCTTCACTGATGGGTTCTCTAGCTACCACATGGTCCAAATTGAGGAGGAGGATAAACCTAAAATAACCTTTGTGATTGAATGGGACTGTTTTGATTATAACATGGTACCTTTTGGAATCAAGAATGAGCCATCTATGTTTCAAGTGTGGTGATCACCATATTCAAGGATTTTATCTACATGTTCCTCCAAGTTTACCTAGATTATTGGAAGGTGTATGGCCTCATCAAGTACCATTGTGACAATCTGCACCTAATGTTTGAGAGGTATAGGAATCTTTTGATATCCTTGAACCTAAAAATTTCATATTTGTAACACCATTTGGAACCCTACTAAGGCATATCATTTGTAAGGATGGTTTTTTCATCAATCTACTAAAGATTTCCATCATCATTTAGATACAAACTCCTTCCACGCAAAAAGACATTCATTACTTTCTTAGCTACTATGGGTATTAAAAAAAATTATAAGGAGTTATTTGAAGACTATGCCACAGCTAGAAGATATTTTGATAAGGATGAACCATTCTAATTGGGTGAAGCACAAGAGAATGCCTTTGAGACCCTAAAGCTTAGACTAACACACCTATCTTATAGTTACCCACTTGGACAACACACTTTCATGTCCATGTTGATGTTTTTAGCTCTATGATTGGTGCAATCTTCACACAACATGGTAAAGGAAAAATACATCATCCCATTTACTTTTCCAATAGAAAGTTGAACTCAACAAAGTAGAATTACAAAATGATAGAGCATGACATGATCACCATGGCCTATGCCTAGATAAAATTTAAATAATATTTAATAGCAACCCCTTCCATCTTTATCATTGATCATAGGTCACTCTGTTACCTAATGAACATGCCTATTTTACATGGGTGCATATGGAATAGGATAGTTTTATTCTAGGAGTTAAAGCTCTCCATTATTTTTAAGCCTAGAAAGTAGAATTTGGGGCCAGACCATTTGTCCTACATCAATTCTGGTGATGTAGTAGTCATTATTGAGGATGACAAGCTATACACATAGTTATACATTATATAGTACATCCCTGAGGATTTGGTAGAGATCGCCTCCTTTTTAACATCTAGAGTTTCACCCCAGACTATGACAAATAAGGAGAAGAAACAACTAGCAATTCAGGCTACCCTCTTTTAGTTCATTAGGGGAGAACTATGTAAGCTAAATAGAGATAAATTTCTACACTAATGTGTCTTCAAGAATGAAAAAGACTCCATCTTATGAGAGGCACATGAAGGCATAGAAGGAGGACATTGCACTGCCAATGTATTAGCATAAAAAGTGTTATAGTCAGGTTTCTGGTGGCCAAGCTTATTCCAAAATGCTAAATTTAATGCCAAGGCATGAGATATCTACTAGTGCATAGGGAAACCTAACCATCATGATGATTTGCTAATCCTAATTCTTGTTTAGGTACCATTCAATAAATAGGCCATTTATTTTATTAGGTTAATAACTCATGCAACACAATGCACAAGTGAAAGGTATATCCTAGTGGCCATAGATTAGCTTACCAAATAGGTCAAGGCCACATAAGAAAAAATAAAACTTTGCCACAACATTAAATTCATCTGAGAAATAATAATAATAATCCATTATGGGTGTTCACTCAGTATATCTAACAATAAGGGTACTCACTTTATCAATGAAACATTGCACATCCTATTGATTGAGTATATGGTGGTACACCATAGAATAACCCCTTATCATCCATAATCAAATGGCACAATTAAAGCATTTAACAAAATACTAGGAACATTCCTCACAAATATATGTGATTTTGGTCACAAATATTGGGATGATCGTGTGTCAATAGTGATATTGGTATATCATATAAATTATAAGTACTTGAATAAGGATACACCATTTCAACTTGTGTTTGGTGCTGAGGTGATCCTATCAATGGAGTTCTTGGAACCATAATTATGGATCATGTGTATTGTTTATTTATATGACCGAGAGTCATTAAATGTAAATCTAGAGTATTTGAAGCACTTAGATGAGATACACACCTAAGCAAAGTCTAGTAGATACAAAAGGTACACTAAAAGATATTACATGATAAGCATATAAAGAACAAGGTCCTAGTAAAAGGGGAATTCAATTCACTCTATGAATCCAAGTATTTTAAACACCCAAGATAACTATAGATAAGGTGGATGGGGCCGTATATCATCCACCAAATATTGGAGGTAGGTGCATGCGAGTTACATATGTTGAGTAGTGAAATGCTCCCTAATAATTTTAATGGAAAAAGGCTGAAGCCATATTGGCAATAGGATGACACTTATGTCATAAGGACACCAACTTCTTGGTCACTAGTTAATTTATGTTGAGATGACCAAAATAAAATTTGGTGTTAGCTAAATAGTTCTTTTTTATTTTATTTTGTTTTGTTTTGTTCTTTACGCAGTAGTATAAAGAGTGAAGAAATGGTTCTCTAAGGCCACCAATAAAATCTACTAACACTTCATAGATAATTCTAGTTGGGTGAGTCGATCACTTGCATTCTCTAAGTGCATAATGCTAAAAACTTAAGTAATGGGCATGTGTTGTTTACCATTGTTTGATATAAGGCACACGAGATCTTCATACACAATATTAAAATAACGATGCTTATTTAAGCCCATAGAATAGTTAGTTCAGTGATTCCAATCATAACTCCAATCGAGTGAGTTAATAGAGGATGTATTTTAATCACCTATGCTAGACACCTATGTTTTGGGTGCATGGAACCCACCAAGCATAGAGAAATTTTGAATTGAAAGAGTGACACAAGAGTGAGTGAAGATGCACAACATGATCATGTGAAAGAAATAAAGTGAAGACATAGAAAATGATTTTACACAATAGATCTATAAGAGGAGATTCAAGTGTTGAATGTCTATCACAAGGGATTTGTATGGGTTTGGATAGGGCAAGGTAAGACAAAGCACAAAAAATTGACCAATATAGATAAGTGCACTTGAAATTAAAGTATAGAAAGGAGAGAAAATGAAATCGAGGATACTTAATTGGATGCATGTGAGGCACTACACCAAGGTTACCATATTGAAGATAGGTTTAACTTTAGTGGTGAATATCTAATAATTCATGAATATTCTATTTTTAAGATTTTGATGTTGGTGACTTTTTAGGGTTGGCAGATGGGACTGAATTGATAAAATTTTAGGGATATTTTTTTTGCGGACCTCAACTCACCAAATATTTATAGTAATATATAATATTGCTCTTAAATTATATATATATATATATATATATATATATATATATATATATATATATATATATATATATATATATATATATATAGTAAATCCCCTTAGATACGAACCAAGGCAAAAAGTAGAACCCAAACCAAACGAACATAAAACCTTAAAGTGAATGAAGAAAATGAATAAGAGTACTGAATAACAAGCTAGATGGGGACTACGTCATTGAATGACAAAGATGAATGATAACATTGGATGATAGATTTGAATGATAGGTCTAAATGATAGATCCAAATGGTAGATCTGAATGATAGAGCTGAATGATATAAAAGAATAATAATGGTGAATGACATAGCTAAATGACATAACTAAATGGCATAGCTGAATGTGATAGTTGAAAGACATAATGGAATGACTTTTCTAAATGATAGATCTGAATGGTAGATTTAATGGTAGTATTAAACAATAGAGCTTAACATCAGATCTAGAAGCCAGTGACAAATGAAAAAATTGGCAACATAGTTGAACACCATAATTAGATGATAGATCAAGGCGAGAGAATAGGTAAACTAGAGATGAAACACTTTTATTAGATGACAATACCAAATTAGTTATTGGAGTATTGAATGACAAAGATAAAAATCATAGGCCATCCTGACATCTCATGGGAATGATAAAAAAATAGGCCAATCATAATGTAAATCATCTATATTATCTTATTTTAAAGAGCCAACCAAAAAGTCTACACAATCATAACGCACTCAAAATCTAGGTTTTCTTTTTTTTCATAAATTTGACTACAACTATTCAATAATATTAAAAAAAATTTACATGTAAAAATCCCCACTATTATCTCAGAAGAAATAATTAATGAGAATAACATATCACCCCCTAAATATTTTATTCATGATGGTTATGGCATGCCACCACTTGAAGATGCTCCTCTAGTTTTTGATGAAAATGATAATGACACTCAAGTGGTAGAAGAGATTGGTAGTTCTTTCCAAACACAAAGTTTAGGTGAAACCTCCACTCAAAAATCTTCCTGAGGGAAGAGAAGTATATGTACAATTAGAACGTCCTTTAAGGAGGATTGGGCAACAAAATTTCACTTCATATAACCTACAGATCCTAAAAATACTGATGATACTCTAAAATAATGTAGATGTATAATATGTAATTAGAAACTAGGAAAAGAACACAAAATGCAATTTAAATTGGACACAATTGAGAAATATTGTGGAAAAGTATGTGAGATAGTGAAGTACCCAGATGGACTAATAACAAGAACATAGGTGGAAAACTATAGAAAAATTCATGCATATAAGATATACATGGGAGAATGAAAATGATAAGAAACATCAAAAATATCTTGTGGAGAAATTGGGAACAATTGGAACAAATTTTGGAAAAGTCAAAAAATCCCATTTAAAGGAAAAATACATACAGTTCTCTACTATATACCATATTCTAAAAAAAGGGAGGCATGTTTCTGATTTTTTAGATTATAAGATTTTATTTCAACATAATGGATTTTTGGATATTCAAAAATCACAATGTTTGGATAGTAGTTCTTGGGAAATGGAAAAATGTCTAGCAATGGTTGAGATTGAATATTTGAAAGAAAATGTTAAGAGATCACTATTTAATCACTATCTATTAATGAGGTCACAAAAATTGACAACACAACCTAGGTTTGCATTTATGTGTATACTTTTGATAACTATTCGAGGCAACCTCATCTACTAGTAGTTCATAAAATGGTAGAAAAATTCAATGCAAAATTTTTCACAAATTGGTTGTATCGAATTTGAAAGATAAATCTAGAATGGATGCTTATGCAATAGCTATGAAGCTAGTGTGTCTTATGAATGATGATTCATGAGTTGTGCAAGGACATGGAAATGGTTTGTGTATTTAGTTGTAAACAATTGCCCCATATAAGATTCTAATTCAATGTATGGGTCACAAGATCAATCTTGCATACAAAATGGTTAACAAATTTGCTAATGTGACCAAAGTGGACTAGCTCATTTGTGACTTAAATGCTTATACGTTAGGCAGTCCAAAAATAATTTTAGAGTTCCAAAAATTTACAATAGGAGTGACTGATGGTAAGAAACTGTTGAAATATTTTGACATAAGGAGGATTTGTATGTATGAACGTATATGCCAATTTTTTTAGAGAATATACATCATTAGTAGGTTTTATATATAAATATCATAGAGAAATTGACAAGGCAAAAGATTTGTTATACCATTTAACAAATTTAGGAACACTACTAAATTTATGTGATATTATTCTAATGCTAAAATAAATGAATTATATAATGAAACATGCTCATGATAGGTCCATTTGTATTGTGGACTTCATACGGCTAAAAATATGAGTATGTCAATCTCTAGACATAATATACAATTTGAATGAAATGTTTCAAGGCCATATTTTTAGTAGTTGGCACTGTTTGACTGATTTAAATAACCCTAAAAGTTATTTGATGTTGAATATCAGTGATCATCTTTCTATCATTATTAATGGAAAGGAGATTCCAATGAACACTTTCTATAAAAGACTTGATCTTGTGGGAGCTGAATCAAAAGAACTACCCATAACATGTATTATGTATGACACAATTCTATCTGAAACCTGAAAGAAACTAAGTAGAGTTTCCAAAAACTCATTTTTGAAGATCAGAAATCATTTTGAAATGGATGAATTTTTAGAGGCCATGGTAGTTGTGAATCCCATTTTATGGAACAGTAATAATAGTCAAAAGATGGTTAGCAATTTATTTCACAAATACATGTGCTATCTTATAATCCATTAATGGGGTAGAAATTAAATGTATTTTGGGAAAGAATTCACTGACATTCCATTTGACCCATTTTATAATTACAATTTTTGAACAATATCATCTTCTAAGCAAACCAATAGAGAATGGGTCAATTACAAGATAATGTAAAAAACTTTATTCTAGTATTATACTACATAGAAGTATAAGTGAATATTTTTGATTATATGAGCTCTATGAAACAATGATTTTGGGCTCAGTGGAAGATGAAAGAGTATCCATTGCATTATCATTCTTGAATTTAAAATTTAGAAACATATTGGATATAAATTTAGAAACCTGTTTGAGATTACAATTTTCACATTATGCAATGGCTATGTTTTCTTATGAAATATCTATGGAAACATGGAATTCTATAAATAAGAGGCATCAAAAATAAAACAAAAAATAAAAAATATGTAAACCATGACACTGAATATGGCACTAACAGGGCCAATGCAAATGTCACTGCCGATGATATGGTTTGTGTAGGATTTTTTGAACTACTAGACTACTAGTTTTGAGTTTATGAATTCCAATTTCATATATATATATATATATATATATATATATATATATATATATATATATATATATATATATATATATATATATATATATATATATATATTGTAGAGATTACTATTCAATGTGTACATGTTTTAATTCATCTAATTTTTTAAGTACTTGTAAATTTGTCACATGTTTATCATAAGATGCAATAATTATTATATGTTTTTGGAAAATCATTTCCTTATTTGTTGCTAAGTGATGAATGTAAACGATTAATACATTATGATTGTGTTAGGGGGAAAATTGTAGGTTAATATGGTTCTTTTATATTTAAGTATTTGATGCATATTTATTATATATCAATTTTTTCCCTACATATGTGATGTATTTATTATGCCTTTATAGTACGTCATATAGGTCTACAATGTATTTGATGTTCTTATTACGTATTTTATTTGGATGGCTTGTAGTTTGTTATGTGATTTCAATTTACTCATTTTTTACTTTATCTAATTGTTTGTAAGTAATTTTCACATATTTAACATATTCTAAACAATTGGATAGGTTTTTAAATATCCTCAAATAGTTTTAAGAACTCTAAACAATTGGACAAGTTTAGAGTCCTTAAAATCGATTCTTCTTTGAATAAATATGATCAAATTAAATATAACCTTTGAATCACATATCAATGAGTTTTAATAACACTCATGCCATATAGGATACATATTCATAGATTTTTAAAGACCTTACCTCTTTTTTATACCAATTTTCATATGGATAAAACTAATTTCATGAGTCCTTATCTATCTAAACATCCTCATAAAATTAGACAATCCATTAAACTATTATATAATTCATGATCACAATCAATCATGCATATTTTAAACTTTGATTAATCCTTGTTATTACTGATTATCATAAATTAAAATACTATCTTCAACACATACCTCTACCAAACATGAATGTGCATTTTTAATGGTCTCAAATTCATTTAAAATCATGATTTACTTAGGAAAAAATCCAAATATAATACAGAAGATATATTCCACACAAAACAACTCACTCTTTTATCATAACATGTAATAACTATTTTACATTTTTTGAAATGCATTTATTGTTTTTCTTGCTAAGTGATGATTGAAAAAGATTAATATATTATGATTGTGTTAGGGGGAACATTGTTTAAATAAATATGTTGACATTAATCCATTTATATTGAGATGTGAGTTCTACAAGTGCATCACAAATATCAAAAGGGGGCCTAACACCATACAATTTTACAACATCATAAAATTAAGATTGAAATTTCAATCCACGTGGCTCATCTAGTAATTGAAACTGAATAAATTGATCAATGCATCTACAAACTTGAAATGATAATTCATAATATATATTTTAAAATAAAACACTACTTGTAAATATTTATAACAGATTATCAACTAATTAGCTAGTTTCTCAACTATTTTCCTAGCTTCTTTCTCGACCACATTCTCAACTACTTTCTCAAACACAACATCCTTTATGCCATTTTTATCCTTCAATATCCCTACCTTTTCAAGATCCAAATATATAACATTAAGATGATCATGATTTTCCCTATCTTCTTTTCTAGTTATTCCTATATAAAGTAGACTTGGATAGACAATTATCTTCTACTTAAATAAGGCATCATGATCCTATCCTTGCTCCTTATTTTTTTTTTAGTGTGTTGTTTTGTTTATTCAATAGGACAAGTTTCATCTTTAATTTAATGGTAAACTATAAATTTCTTTGTGTAATTTCTTGATTCACATTGAGGCCCTCAACTTCTTTTTCCAAGTTCTCATATTTATCCTGCATTTTAAAATCTAAAGTAATTAGATGTGAGAAAAAATAAGAATGACATGAAATTTGATTAAAATGAGTATACATTACCAAATATGTTTCTTTCTCTACATTTTCACTCACAAAAACGTTGGTATCTTTTGCCTATTTATTATAATATGCCTCAGCTTTTGTATTCGAATTATCCAACCTGTGAAGAATGATAGTCAACACATTATCATTATAATTATTACAAATAGTAAATGAACTATATTTATATTTTGAAAACAAATCATCAAACTTTTTAGGTTCCTATTTCACCAATGTAAAAAAAAATTCTCGCTCAAAGTGGTTGCGATAACATGATTTTATTTTTTCACCAATGTCTTCACCCATATCTCCCACACACATATTTTTTTCAATTATTCAACTAATCCCTCTTGAATATTATCATTAATACTATCTAATACCAAATTTTTCAATGTAAAAGATGTAATGGCATCATTAGAGAGGACAACATTCTTTATTTCGGTCAAACTATTTGGTGAATTGCGTGAAGATTCCTGTTGATTAGACAAATGAAATTATTTTTCTTCTCCCTGACTAAAATCATGTGGATTGAAATTAGTTCCAACATCAAAACCACTTTGAAACCCCAAATATTTCTCATCAAGTTCAATTTTTGGTAAAGTCAATCCCTACGCACTTGATAAACCTCCAATAGAGAAAGAGGGGAATTGGGAACGTGATAATTGTAGTGTTGTGGTTCATTGTGGGGGTCCTAATGGAAGATTTTTCCCCCTTATGAAAATTGAGTTTAGGGTTGAAAGTGGTAGCATAATTTTATTCACAGATAAAGGATGGCCTACAAAATGTAAGTTATTTTAGAAAATAAATAAATTGGAAAAACAAAGTTATATGCTAATTTGAAATTAAAAGTTTTTTGCATGTATTTGGAGACATTAAATCCTCCAATATATGTAGCATATTATGAGTGACATGGGTGTTTTTAGATGGTACATTATGCAAAATTTTAGTCTAAAAAATTATAATAAAATACCAACAAACAAGAAAACAAAATCTGCAATGTAAAATAACTTCCATAGATGGTTGATAAGTCACATGAGATGTTACTCTTTATTGTGGTGGTGGTTTTTTCACCATCTGAACTCTTGGCAAGTCAATTGTAAGAACAAACAAATAACTAAAATAATGCATTTGAATCTTCAAATTTAAAATCTTATTTGAAAATTTTAAATATCAAACCTATATGTGGAGATGACATTGAAGAAAATCATGGGCATTTTGTAAGCCAATAAGATTGCAAGGATGATTATGTAGACTCTGAATATGGATATTCTTCAACTACACACTATCCTTTTGAGGCATGCATTCTTCAATGTAACTTATAAAAAATAATGTTTAAACACTTATTATTATTTACTTTGGTAACTATTTGACGAAAAAATAATTATTGAACCCTAGATCAATAAATGAACAAATAAACTAACCTCCTACTCATCCATAGACAAAGAGTTTGTCATCATTTTTGGAACAATACCAAATGGACAATATGATTTATGGAGGTTAAATTAGGCATCATTTTACAATTCTAGAATAAAATTTGAACAAAAAATAGTGGAAATGAGATTGGTAGAAGTACAATTTAATTCAAGTCTTATCCAAGTAGAAATAAAAGATCACCAGTCAAATTTATATTTTAAAAGAGTATGGATAATGTAAAATAGTGCCAAATAAGGAATATCTACTGGTCTTCCCTATAATACTATTATAGATTGGATAAATTGAACCATTAATCTAAAAAAGAGATGAATAATGGCTTCAATATGGAGGCCTCTCTTCAGACTATCTAAAATGAAAGATAAAATGACGGTTTTAGATCGTAAAAGTTCAATTTTGAAAATACAACAACAATTATAAGTACATTAATATACCAATTCAACTATTGTGTAAATCAAAATTATTTGACAAAAATTCCTTGTATTCATCTATCAATATTGATTTGGAACTCATTAGGGTTACATTGTCAAATAAAAGACTTGTTAGATGGTGATATCCTTTGAAAAAGTACCAAAGGTAAAAATTTTGGAATCAAATTTCACTATGAATATCTTCTTGTTAGGGTAATAGGAATACATGATAATTTTCAATATAGTTATGTCTATATTATACTAGGTAATGTAGAGTAAGTAAAACTAAATTATTGAATCGAATCATTGTATGCATCTGGTTGTTATATGAGCCTCAAAATATTTGGGTATAGTAGGTTCTTGAAAATGAATTTTCTATCCATGGCTATAGAGGGGGAGGAGAAACTAGATTATAAAAATGTAATAAATGAGGGTACGTGTGAGTATTTATATAGAAAGTGAGGCAATAAGGCAATCAAATAGTAGACTAGCCACATAGGTCACGCACTAGCATTCCCTAATCATTTGAATCTATTATCTAACTATGCCATATGATTTAGCTATTTGGCTCCACCATTATAATATTTTTTTTGGCTATGCCATTCATCTCTATCATTAATCTCTATCATTCAACTCAGTCACTTCGCTAGGCTATTTAGTTGTGTCATTCAGTTCTATAATTTATTCATGTCATTCAAATATTTTGTTCATCCATGTCATTTGGCTATGTCAATTAGATATGTCATTAATATACTTAACTAATTTGTGCCATTCATTTATGTCATTTAGATATATAATTTTCTATGATGTTTGGGTCTATAATTTATCTTTTCCATTAGTCCACATTGTTTAGCTATGTTGTTCATCTACACTATTCACCTATGTCTTTTATTTGTGTCATTCATCTATGCCATTCATCTCTTCCATTTTTCTATACCATTCATTTTTGTCATCCATTTATGTCTTTCATCTGCATTATTCAACTATTTCATTCATAGTTTAAATCTATTGTTTAGCTTGGTCATTTGGTTGTGTTGTTTGGCTATGTTATTTAGCTATGACATTCAGATTTATTTTTTGGATTAGGGGTTGTATGGGGAAAAACATCAATAAAAAAAATTCACCACGACCCATATCTAATTAACCATACCAATGAATCAAATATCCCTATATTTTCCAAATATTTCCAATAGGTTTTCTAGTAGGGCCTCTTAAAATGTACGTAATTGAAAGTGAAGGTCACACCAAGAGAATAAAGATAAAAAGAGAATTTTCAAAGATAGATGACATCCACCAAGATTTGAGTAGTAAGTGACTATTTGAACCATAAATCACTTCACCTAAATATCGTTAGGAGGATTAGTGCGGTGTTAGTACATGCACAAATATCTATATTAAATGAGTAAGTAGTAGAGGATTTTGTGAATTTCTCATAAATTTGTGGAGTTTAAGAAATATAGACATCACCATGCTATTAACACACCTTAGTTAAAGATAGTAGATGAATGTAGGGTATAAAACATCAATTGACAAACTAGTTTTAGTTATAAACTTTTTGTGAATTTGAAACATCGAGAAAACCTGAGTGAAATAGCAAACCAAAGATCTAAACCACAAAAACCCTATTAGAGTGATAATTTGAAAACCATTAGGCACTTAAATTTAATGATTGTGAAGTAGGATAAATTATAATCATCGTTAGATGGGTGTAATTAGGTGTCAAAATAGATTTATGTAGAAACCATTTGCCATAAAATGTAACTTGCTGCCAAGGCCACCATTAACAACCCTTGAAGATTGAAGCCAAAGGAATAGTCATATATATCATGATTGTGATGTGCCATTAATAATTTGAGGTTTTGGAAAACCTAACCTACCACACTTCAATACCAAAAGATTCATGATGGGAAATAAGTGGGAGAGATCAGGCCCTCAGTAACAAGATCCAAAGTAGGTGTGCATAGTAGTAGAAGTGGCTAGTTTAAAAATAACAATGTCGTAAATAGGAGTAACTATCATGCAAGTCACCACCTAGGTGTTGATGAAGATGTCTTACAAGGTGATGCAATTTCCCTTATAAGTCTTACTAGGGGAAATTATCATTCTTTTACACACTCCTACCTACTAAAGGAGTAAAACCATCATACCTCTAACCATGTTCAAGACCTATCATTGGATTAGATGACTAATATAGGGAGCAATATGAAGTAGGGAACAATGTTGTTTGATGTCTAAATCCTAGAAAGATTGAAAAGATCTAGTGTAACTCAATTTTATGAGTTACCATACATTGGGAAGCCAGAGGAACTCATTTAGTTCCTTGTTTCATGGGTCCATGGAGATCACATTTATTTTGTAGGAAGGAGCATCAATATTTTGGCACGCCTCATAAGAAGGATAATTGGGATCCTAAATTCCACAAAATATATCCGTGAGATGATGAAGAGGTAGAGTGCATGGTGAAGGTCCTAAGTTATTATAAGGGGGGATTTTCATTTTCCATCAAAAATTATAAGAACCCCATTATGAGGGCAACAATGTGCCTCATAAGCTCAAAACTTTTCCCCAATGTTTGAAGGACCAATGTCACAAAATTTTACCTCTATATCTCCAACCAAATGGAACAAGGCATGAAGTTTAATATTGATAAATTTATTATAGAAGAGATTGTAAAGAATGCACTAGAGAGTCACATGATGAAGGGGACCTTCAGGTGTATATCTATTCTAATTATGATAGTCGTTAAGGAAATTAGGGTATCAAGTGGGGATGAGAATAATATTTGGACCTTCTCAAAGCATAATGACTCCCTAGTGTAGAAGTTCAAGTATTTCATTTCACTTAGTTACTTCAATGCAAAGTATAAAAATCAAGTGATGAGATGGTGCAAGAAGCATTTAGAGGCATATGTGTTAGAGTGGTGCGTACCCTAAGATCTCATTAAGAGCATTTATGAAATGATGTTATTTTCCATTATACATCACTTATATATAGTTCACTTATTATTGGTCGATGGCAATATGTTAGGCTAGTTAAAGAACCTATATGCCTTCTTGACCAACTATTTTAGGCATGTGATCAAAAGGATCCCCAATGCATAATATTTAGATATTATAGTGAGGGAAATAGACATGAAAAGGAACAAGTTAAGGTGCTAGTTCATCCACCTAGATGGAAAAGTGATAAGGGATGAAGAGGATGATTTGGATCACACTGATATCTACCCTCTCTAAGAAGTAACCATACTCTAGCACATTACTAAGTTATACTATAAGATGAAGCCAATGAGGAAGTGCCCTAACATAGATCAGATTGATGAACCCCCATCAGGATTGATGTTGAGGGAATGTTGGTTTAAATTGAAAATAAGAAGTATCCCAAGAATAAGAAGGGGGGAAACTTTAGGAGATAGAGGAGCACATCAAGTCTAAAATTGCCTTAGGTGATGAATCCTCTCTATCAACCCCTATAAATAACCACATGAATTTCACACCAAAGACTTCTCTTATCTCAAAGGAGAAGAAAAAGAAGCCAAATTTTCCATCTATGATGCACACCTTCACCCTAGTAGACATAGACATGTAAGAAGAGATGGAGAAGGAAGTAAAGTTGGGGAAGGGTGTGTATATTATTCCCAAACAAAATGACTCCTTATCTATTAAGTAAACTCCCCCACCACCCCATAGTGAAGAGGTGTGGTATAAAAAATCATGGAGTAAGCTTAGCTTCAACGATGTGGACATTCAAAAGGTGTGGGGGCTGTAAAAGAGAAAAGAAGAAATGAGTAACACTGGCATGATGGAGGAAGGGATTAATAAAATTGAGGTCAAAAACTACAAGGCAAATGGATAAATAGAGGAAGATCCCAACATGGTAGAAATACATGAGGATCTCGAAGGTAACACTACTGCCACACTTAGATAAGTAGGATCATCAAGTGCACCAACTGAAGAACCCATAATGCAGCCTCTATAAGATGAAGAGGAATTGAGTCATAAATGGGAGAATATGGGCCTTGATTAGGATCATATTGAAGCATCACTATAGGTACATAAAAAAAATATGCCATGAGGTCCAAAACCATGACACAAGCAGAAATTCACAAGATTGAGATTGAGGAGATAAGGACTGAGGAGGAGAGAACCATCATGATCATAAAGAAGAGGAACATGAAGATAAAAAGGGCACAGAAGGAGAAGGATATGAAATAGAATGAAGATAATAGGGTTATCTCAGTTATGGAACCCATAAAAGATAAATTAGTAGAAGCACCTATCACCCCTACCAGCGCACTAATGGAAGTTATAGAACAGGTGTGCCCTTATACTAAAGGGGCGCCTAAAGACAAAGAAGGTGATGCTTGTACCTTACAGGTACAAATGGAGAGTGTAAGGGAAGAATGATTTGGTGTGGAGAAATAAACTAAGGAGGTTCTTGCCAAGGAACCAAATGAAGAAGTAGACAAAGGGGAAAAGTTTGAAGAAGAACCCCTACAAGAAAGAGAAAAAGAAGAAGGCATCAAAGAAGGTAGCAGTGCCAATGGAGAGGAGTAGGAGAAAAAGGAACTAGATAACAAGAAACAATAATTTGATCCAAGATATA